>VNJN01007340.1:0-18604 GCA_008042485.1 Drosophila mayri | reverse complement strand
TTGGATATTGGCTGAGTTAGAACATGTATAGGAGCGGCATTGTAAATCGGCAATGTACATATATGTGTATGCAAATTGTGTATGTCCGTACATATGTTCACTAAGGAAATCGGTGTGGATATATGGCTTTTTATGTATAAAAACCTGGCTGTAAGCCTTCTTGGATATTGGCTGAGTTAGAACATGTATAGGAGCGGAATGTATAAATCGGCAATGTACATATATGTGTATGCAAATTGTGTATGTACCCTGCAGTACCACTTGTCATCAATAGGCCTCTGTCATCAACGTAACGACTGCGACGTCGGCAGAATCGACGCTCTCAGTATGCAATCGGGGCGAAGCTGACTCTCTCGCGTTCTCATTTGCTCTCCATTGATGAATTGTTGATGAAAAATTTGAAATACACTCTCGCTCTCACAGTAATATAAGCGGGGTGGGTTTTATAGTTGCGTTTTAACTTCTAAATAATTTAGGAGTAATACATCTCAGTTAAAGTTAAATTGTTTAAAAACTCTATTTATAGTTTGAAAGTTTGTAGCAATTAGTGTTAGTGCAGTTATATGAAAAAAAAGTGGAGTTATATTAGAAACAGTGGGAGTGGGAGTAAGAGTTTTAGTGCAGTTATATGAAAAAAAAGTGGAATTATATTAGAAACAGTCGAATTATATAAAAATAAGTTAGATTATATACAAATCAACATGTCCTCATTTAATCAACATGTCATCAGCATTTAATAAACAATTCATCAACATTTAATCAACATGTCGTCAACATTTAATCAACAATTCATCAACATTTAATCAACATGTCATGAACATTTAATCAAGATGTCATCAACATTTAATCAACCCCTTTGGCTGTTGATGAATTACTGATTAAACATTGATGACTGGTACTGCAGGGTACGTACGTATGCTCACTAAGGAAATCGGTGTGGATGTATGGCTTTTTATGTATAAAAACCTGGATGTAAGTCTTCTTGGATATAGGCTGAGTTAGAACATGTATAGGAGCGGCCACAGATTGGTAGTGTTGTTTTAAATAAATTGGATGCAACAATATCTACATATATATGCATGTATGTAAATACATATATGGTGGGAATTTCGGCACCGTACTTATCTTGGCAAAACCGCTGGAATATCCGGCTCGAAGGACCAATATTTGTGCCGGGGGCCTGGCAGGTGCGATCCCAAAATTTCCCAGGAAAAGAAATAAACAGGAAAAATGAGGTGATGAAGCTCCGAGACGAACCGTCTTCAGTCGGGTTTTTTATTTAAGTGTCGGTACCCCAGAGATGCCGCCCTGGCCATATGGAGCCTTTGTTCAGCATGAATAATGGTGTTCTTTTGAATTGCCCTGTTTTTAGTAAGTAACTTAAATGATTTGTCAAAGTCAACTTTAAGGTTATTTATTTGCTTATATATAAGGGTCCCTATCATATGTTTCTCTAACCGCCTTAAGTGTAGCCATACTTTTGTAAATATATATATTTTTATTTGTATCTATTTATTTGTATTTTATTGATTTCACATAATAATGTTTCCTTTAAATATTGTTTGTGCTTTTTGTATATTAAATTTTGTCCAGGTTATGTGCCCGGCTCATATATATCTTATTTAGACATTTATTATGTAAATGACACAGTTTATAAAAGCAGTTTGCGCACATTATAACAATTATTATTAGCTATGTCTCTATTATTTCAAAGTTATTACTGGTTGACTCTATTTTATTAAAACGTTAGCAATGGAATCCACTGAGTTAACGTCTACTACTGCCATTTTGGGTGGATGTACTTCTAGGAAATATGAATGATTATAATTTTTTTGCGGAAAATGTACTTATTTTGGTGTCATTCATTAATTTGTAAAATTAGATTTAAATCGTAAATATTTTAGTTCAATATTTTTAATGTTGTAAGGATGCACTACGGCCGAGATATGAACTCAGCGGCCCAGAGTCCCTTCCAGTTAAATTTATTGTTGGAAACGCCAGGAAATGAAGGAGGCCGAGGGTTTCGAGTATTTTTAAGGGTGGGTTTTCTCTGACTCCAACTGCCCGATTTTGACTACCCACGCTGGGCGGGATTCCGCTACCGGCCCTGGAGTTTCCCAGCGGCCGGACCCTCCCCTAGAGACTGGAGCCGTGGCTGACGTGATCCCGGCAGCCTACTCCCACGCCCGCAACCCTGACCTATGACCGCGGTGCCGGCGTGCCCGAGCTGCCGCGGCCCGTCGGCTCCACCGTGGTATCCCAACGACGGCCGACGCCCGCCCCTAAAATGCCCCCTATGACCCGCAATTCGCCAGCTGCGGCGCCCGGGCTAAGCCCTGGGGCGCATTCTGAGATCGGGCAAGACGGCTGGGATGGGTCCCGCAGCCGCCGCCCGCGTCCACGTCCGGATTTTAACCCAGCGACGTGTCGCTCCTGTCCCCGTCCTGCCCGAATCCGCGCCTGGAATTACCCAACGGCGGCTGAAACGGGGAGGAGGGGCACAGTGTGGTGTGAGGGACCGATTCGGATAGGAAAATAATAATATTAATGTTATCATGTGTTCATTCTATTTTATTTCATGCTTATTCGTATGTGCTAGTCCCTCCTATGCTCTTAAAGTGTTCAATTTTATTTCCTATCCCTTTGCCTTGTTTTATCCCCCTTTGTTCACACCTTTTCTGAATATCTTGTAATGTAAATGTGGCGGGCGCCGTTCGCTCACCCGCTGTATATTGCTTCGATTGTATGGATGTTCCGTGTCTTCGTTGTCCTAGTCGTGTGTGGGTCCTCGTTGTCCTGGGGGTTGATCCTGATACGTTTATATTTTTTCCGGGGGGGGGTCACTTGATCTCAATGTAAACTTTGCTTCTCTAATCGCCGCTGGCCTAATTACAAGTGATCTTCGTAATTCAAGTTTAATTGTCCCGTGGCCCAATTCTGCCCCTTCGCTGTCGGCTGCGCTGCCGCGATCATGGCACGCACCGTTCCGCATTCCATGCATTCTTTGCATTGCGGACTTCCCCTCTCGCTCCCTCTCAGGCAGCAGGTGGCCGAATGCAAATTCCATTTTCGCATTCCGGCGCCTGCGCTGTGGGCCTCTGCCCCGATCGCGCTCTCTGGCCTCTTTTGGCGGCCGCTGATTGGCGGATCCGTGTTCCGGCCCTCCAGCCTTTCGTCCCGTTCCTTGCAGGTGTTGCGGGCGATGTTGCGGGCAATGTTGCCCGTGACGTCAGGCAATGTTGCCCGTGACGTCAGGCTTGGTGTGACCGATGGTGAGGGCCCGGCCCTGTGATTCCCTAACGCCTACCTCCTAGCCTTAACCTATTGGCAACTTCATATATACAGCGCTTAATCCTACCCTTAACCATATTCTTACCCTATTCTTATAACTAATCCCTAGCTACCTAATCTTAACCTACTATTTACACTTAACCTAAGGAATATTTACATATGTACATTTAGTGGCGGCGGCCGATCGGCGACCGCCGTCACAATGTGCTTTTATATATATCTATATATATACTCGTATATAGTTTTGTTTTAGACCACATGGGCCACACTAATAGGGCAGCTTTAACGTCGCTCAATTGTACAATTGGTATTTATAAGAATAAAAAAAATATGCAACGCAGTGCAAATCATAGTGATACAAAAATTTATGCTCTTGGTAGTGCTGACGGTTCACTTTCCTTTGGCCTGGCGCGTCGGTCGGTACCGGTATTGGCTGCACTTTCGGGCAGGTCTTCATCTTTGGTATCTCCTTTGCCTTTGGTGGAGATTGTTTTAATGTATTGTAAATAGTTTTGATTGCAGGGTAGGTTGATGTGAGCGTGGCTATTTCATTATTTCGTCAATTTTGCAAAACATTTTTTATGCGTTCAACTTCGGCATGTACCGAGTTGTTCCAACTAAGTGAGCTTTTATAAAGTTCTTTTAATATTATTTCATCGGGGGGCTTCAATGGTGCCGCTCCGACGGTTATGTTGTCTCTTCTTTTACATTATTCTTTTAATTCTAAGTAAGGATATGTCTCGTCGTTGCGCTGCCCACATACGGCGGCAGAGAGACGGCTATGAGCGGAAGCCCGAGGTATATGCACAATGTGGTTCGTTTGTGTTAAAATTATGTTGACGCCAATTATGTACTCTTTATAACAGTGTGTATACAATATATGTGCATACTACAATCGATCCATCGAAAGCTCGCCCGGAGTGCGATCGCTATTGGCGGGTCCCGTTAATATGGATCCCGTTAGGATGGAGTTGTTTACTCCATCCTATAAACGGAGGAACATGCCTACAATGCGCTCTCATTCTTTTCCCGCTCAGCCACGTCTCTACCTTTTTCTGGCTGTTGACGGAGCCACGTGAGTGCGCAATATTTCCCTTATTGTTATATTATTATATTTCTTAGGCCAGGAGTTACTATACGACTGCCGGTCAGAGCGGATCGAAGAGCACCGCTCTTATCATTCTCTCGTCCGATCTCTGCTCTGTTAAGCAAGGTTCGGGACCGCGATGTGCTGATCGCCGTTTTACTCCCGCTCTCGTTTTTCTGAAGTTCTGTAAGCGGGAGCGCGGAGTTAGTTACTAATCTGAGGTCCAATAACACAGACGTGTGTCTCCTTATTATTATCCACCAAATTACAACATCTTTCTTGGGCCTGCTGAGCAAACGATATTCTTCAGCACAATTCCGGATCTTGTGAAGCCGGTCGATACTACGTAAACATTTTGGTCCTTCGAGCCGGATTACCTCTTCAGCTTCCCAGCGTTCCCGGTGGTAACGAAGATAAGTACGCTATATCAAACTCCGTTGTTTTCCGGTCTGGGCTGCGTCCGTTATTTGGTTATTTCGTTAGTCAGTACTTGTTCGTACATTAAAAGACAAAACAGTCTTTACCGCAGTTCTCCGTATTCAAATTCGTCTGTCGACTTTTTCACACACGCAAACAGTGCAAATGCCATATATCCCTTAATTTACTATTATTATTATTATTGGTTGGTATTTTTCACACACGCAACCAGTGCGACATTTTGTTCCCCATTCTGTGACGAGTGATTTCAAGAGTAACATTTTAAGAGTTGGGTATTGTGTCAATAGGTATCATATTCATTGGTCCCCAAGTCGATTTCGTGCTTCTTTTCCTCCAATTGCTGTTCTTTTCACGGCCGTCAGTCGTTTGCTTTGGGTTTTCTATCTTCGGTTACTCAATCGGCTGCGTGAGGTTTAATGTGCCCGCATTCATTTCTAGTTGATTGGTTCATTCAAGTTTGTCAAAACTAGTGGGTCAGTATCAACGTCCGTAGTCGAGTACGCCAGTTGTTCCATCAATCCGCTTGCAAAGATCCCAATCCGTATCTCCGCGACGCTCTCCACTTAGATCAGGGTCCACCGCTGCCCGATCAAGGACGAACAGTGACGACGCTTTAAAACCTCGCCCAGGTCTATCTTCAAGGGTCACTCGATCGACCACAATAATGCTTCAGAGCACCGTCGACATTGCATTGAGGAAGTTTATTGCCACGACAAACCGTGTAAGTTAATTTGAGGCCAATATCCACACTCCGAGAACACCGGAAAACACGCAGCTCTCTCCATACATGTGTCAAGTGCGTCGCGACCAAATTCGGTCACTTTGGGAAAATGTGGAAAGGGATTACGAAAGTTGCTCTGAACTTGTAGCAGCATCCGAGAAGAGTACGAGCATCAGGCTTACGCTTCGGTCCAAGTATGAATATTGTTTCTCGATCTGTGAAGGATGTTTCGCCTTCCAAAACCGGTCTGACGTAGAAACGGCAGCGTATGTCCTTCCCCATCTGGACGGAAATTTACCCGCGTATCCGCTGCCAATGGATCTTCTAAAGGACCTCCCCTTAGCCGATCCTAAATAATACAAAAATATTGACCATTTTTTGACCCGCATAGAGAGAATTTAGCACAAGCATCGTTCAGTTTGTGGGTGGCAACGTCTGTTTCGAAAGCTTCAGGATTAAGGCGGGAAACGAAAACAAGCTGTTTTGAGGCAACAACGGCGAGAAGTGCCGGTCGGTTTTGGGCAACTCCAGAAATCGTGCCGGAAATGGAGGGTCCCAGTCGGAAGTCGCTTCAGGCCATGAGCTGCTCACAATGGAAAACTGTGCGCAGCGGGCATGGCATATGTATTCTATGATCCCTAATTCTATATGGCGGTTCATGTACCTGAAATTCCGCTTTGGGATATTTCATAAACGTGAAGTGCGCTGCTGTCCGCTGCGACCCGCTGATGGCAACATGAATTAATTTTGGCCAGTCATTTTCTTTACAAATATGCAGAATTGCTGAAAAAGTGCTTCTGCTTTAGGAAATTAATATTATTTTAAACAAATTTAAGAGAAATGTGTTTTTGTCAGGTCGGGGTTAAGTTAAAAATAATAAAAAAAAAAAACTAGGCATTCTATTCATTCCAATATATTTACTTTGAATAAAAATTACATAACACAATATATAAAAAGATACATGTAAATACTATTACATAAGAAGATTTAACGATATATAAATAAGTAAATTATAAATCAGTAATAAATATTGTTTAAAATTATTCTTATCATCTACGAAAATTGTACTGATGTTTGTCAAACAGACAAATGATGTTTTTATAACTATTTAATATTAAGATAATTTTGGTCAAACCAAAGTGCAACAAAGTGTTCCAAGTAGATCGCGCTGCATTATAGCGTCATTCGTTTTGCTTCTTTTGTGATCGTGAGTGAGTTCGAAATTAAGAAGGAAAAGGTATGTATTTAGCTGAATTACTTTTTATATTATTAATATCCCTAACTAATATTTGCTACCACTAATTCTAATTATTTTAATCTGTTTTCGTCTTTGTCTGTGTGTGTGAATGAAAATTGGGCTCGAGTGTTTTTATTTATATTTATTTATAACTAATGATTTTCTGTTTTATTTTTGTAGAAGCTTTCCGAACAGAAGGATGGAACTTCAAGAATTACGTAACGGTGCGAGAGGCGTTCGTTCCTATTTAGTGCCTTAATTAACATAATAAAAATAATTTATATAAACAAAAATGGCTAAGTTTTTTATTTATAATTTTTAAATGATCTCTGCGGGAATTTCACTGTTAGTTCACATCATGAAGTTCACTGTGAGCTCACACCATGTATTTCGCTGTGAGCAAACAGCATGAATTTCGCTGTGAGTCCAGCAGCGACCGTTGCATGATGACCATGTAGATTTCATGTAGAAAAGACTGACTGGGGTGATGAGATGCCTGAGACGTAGATGCCTGATCAACGTTACTAGGCTAGGCCAGAACCAGGGACCGATACATGACCAGACGCCGCGTCCTCACCAGCCGGCAACGATTGAAGCTCCTGGTTTGTCTCATAATAATTTTTATTTCGGATTTAACGTGAAGGCATCTAGGGCACGTCCAGTCCAATCCAGCGTGATATCGTATGCGATCAGCGATCCGCGGCCCGATATGAACAAGATCCTCACAGCCATGGTGGGCAATATTGTTGTATAGCCAACAATAAACAGTGGCCTGCCGCGCAATGATTTTGCGGACATTAGGACAATTAGTGGTGCAACAGGTAGTTTGATTGAATTAAATTTAAAAAAAAAAAGTAAAATAGGTAATTTAAGTGCGCGGCGAAAGAACCGATCAAAACAGAAACAGAGCAAGCAAGATAAGCTTTAATATAGGTGCTCGAAAATATGAATTGTTGTAATTGTTTGCGGTATTCTTGGCTCAGAGCAGACAAGAAATCGAATGCACGTAATAAACAATAAAAAAATTATAAACTAATTAAGCAATTCAAATCTATGGCGTTAAGTCCCTTATCCCGCTAAACTATTAGTTTTTTTACTTGCGTGTTCTTTTTGCTGTCTTTCCGAAAGTAAAAAGTAAAAAAAAAACTCCACCACTAGTACATGGATATCTTATTTTATTTATTAAGTTTTTAGATTAATGTACTTAATATTTAAATATTACCTTTTAAAATTTATGTTGGATAATGCTATAAAAATTTTAGTTATAAATAAATAGGTATGAGCTTTTCGGAATAATTTAAAAATGTAAATACTGTATATACTAAGTAATTAACAAGCAAGAACACATTTTATAACTGCTTTCTAACCATTTCCGAAAGCAAGGCTGACTCATTATTAGACATGATAGAACCACTTGAATCTTTACTTCTATATGAGTTGCTCGTTGCACGCTGAATGGTTCTATCCTCATAACGGGTACGTCCCTGTGAAGCCATTGGTCTATTTAAAGTATTGTTGGCGTTATTTGGTGAACTCGGCGGAGTGCTATGTGCAGCAAAGTTTTTGCTAACGAAATCCTGTTCCTTCCATCCGTTTTTTTTGTAAACCTCACGTAACTCGTTATGCTGCCACATCGTGTACAAAACTTGACTAGCAAATTTTAAAACACAAGGAGTATATTTTTCTTTTCGTCTCGTTATATTCATAAGTCTCTCAATTCCGCCCGCATCTAAAAGAGAACGTGAGAACTCCGGATTTTTTTTAATAACTTCATTAATTGTTGCCAATACCGCTGTTATTGTATCGTCTGATGTATTTTGGTCATGCTGGATATTTCCAGATGGAAGTTTTTGAACTAAATCTCGCATAGCATACTTTCCAATAAGTTCTTTATTGCGCTGATCAATGGCAAGATTTCGTAAAGCAGTGGCAACAGCACACACTACGCGATCTACTTCCATACGAAGAAGCTCTACAAGTATTGGTAGACCCTTCTCTTTGCGCACTGTGGCACGAATATCAATGCTGGGTTGCCAATAGCATGCAGACAAATTTTGAATTGCACCAGCAGCGGCCTCGAGTGTTTCTGGATTGGAACAACTTTGCAATATTGATAAATAGTATTGAATCACTTCTGGTTGCCATAATTGTTCATATCCTTTATGCAATTGGTTGGTAGTCACCAAACTCTTAGTATATTCCGTTGAACTGTTATGTTCTTGTAAAGATCCAGGATGCGTAGATTCTTTCTTTTTTTTACTGGTTCCAAAACATCCTAAATGTTCTGTAAATAGAAAGTAAAAATATATAAAATATAATAATATATATTATAAGTTGTAGTTTATAATTTATAACCAATATAATATATATAGATAGTTGAAACTGGCCTTTAGTTCTGTTAGTCCGTCAGATTTGTGACGGTCACATTCCGGCAGGCGTTTTGTATATACACTTTTGTAAATATGAAGTAGGTTAAGTTGTATATATATTAGATGTAAATATTAGTGTAAATAGTTAGGGATTAGGGCCACAGGCGTTAGGATCATCATAAGGATTAGTAGGGCCAATCACACACTGGCCACACCACCTCTAACGTTACCAGCAACATCGCCCGCAACATCGCCCGCAGCATCGTCGAGCAACATCGGCTAGGGGAACGGGATGGAACGGTCGGGCCGCATCCCAAGGATCGGAACACAAAATCCACCAATCAGCGACCGGCAGAGGAGTCCAGAACGCACGATCGGGGAGGAGGCCCACTACGCCGGCGCCGGCAGCACACAGGAATGCGAAACACAATTCGCAGCGGCTACCTGCACGCTTAGGAGGGAGCGAGAGAGGAGACCTGGAATGCAAAGAATGTATGGAATGCGGAACGGTGCGTGCCATGGATCGCGGCAGCGCAGCCGCAAAAAGGTTGGCAGAATTAGGTCGCAACGACGAAGACAAATGGGATTAAGAGCGATATAACCAGTGGATCGATAAGTAATAAACTCCCAGTGAACAAAACCCAAAGTATCCGACGACGACATATACATATACCCAGGAAAATCACGACAAGGATAACACGAATCCAAAGGTCTACGAGGACCCCGTTACCAACTTAAGGAAACCGATGCTACAGATTTTATTTGCATCTTTGACACGATTTGGGAGTGAGCGAGGCAAGGCCGCCACAAGTATTAGTTTGAACATATCGGTGTGTGCTAGGCAGGGAGAAAAGAGAGGGACAAAAAAAACGATAACAATAAAGATAGAAAAACAACCACCAGAAACGACATGAAATCATGAATCATATTACCCACTGTGCCCCTCCTCTCCACCTCGGCTGCCGTTGGGTAACTCCAGGCACCGAACTGGACAGGACGTGAACAGGAGCGCCACGCTGCTGAGATCCCGGCGTAGGCGCGGGCGGCGGCTGTTGGGTCGTTCCCAGCCGTCTGCCCAATCTCAGGGTGCGCCGCAGGGATTAGCCCAAGCGGAGCCACTGATTATCGCGAGTCACGGGGCAATATTTTGGGAGGGTGGCGGCCCGCCGTTGGGACACCCCAGGCGAGGCCGCCGAGCCGCCGCTTGGGTAAGCCAAGCTGAGTAGATCCCTAGCCTCGTCTCCAGTCTCTAGAGGAGGGTTCGACCGCTGGTAAACTCCCGGGCCGGTAGCACTTCCCGCCCAGCGTGGGCAATTGGAATCTTCAGTTTTCTGAGTCAAAACCCACCCCTAAAATTCTTACCAACCTTGGCTCCTCCGTGTTCTGACGTTTCCAAAATATAAATTATTTCTGGAAATGGACTCTGGGCCGCTGAGGTTTATCTTGGCCACAGTGCATCCACAGTACATGGACAGATGTAGGAATTCTTACTAAGGTGGTGAGGCTTTAGCCTCACCAGCCACCAACATACACACATGTATGCATATGCAAAGACTAGAAACTGCCAGAAGCTTCCAAATTAGCGACGCACATGCAGCCGCCATAACAACACGTTGGTTTTTCGGCCAGCTAACGAAAGAAAAGTGGAAGAGGATACGGCAATAGAATTTTCCATTCACGACCAGAAAAATACAGTCTCGCCAAAAACGGGCCGCGAGGTTGGCATCGTAGTCAATAAGCAAACTTAGCGTCGCTGCCGACGCCAACGTTGGCAGGGCAGAACGCATCGTCGCTGCATGTGCAGACCGCGAATTATACATACAAATTAACAACTAACTCCCAGCGTAGGCTCAGCAGGCCAATTCTTATCCCCTTCATTAATATTAATTATTATTAATGTATAACTTCTGCAAAATGTACGAGGTCAGCGGTCTGCCACGGGCATCCGGCCAAGCATTAGCTTTTGTCAATTCTTAAGTTTTAGTTTTAATTTGGATTTGAAATAAAGAGCACTAGCTCGATTATATAACTCCTGCCTTACCCGTTACATTTATTCTACTTATTGAATTTGGTTACCGTGCCTTAAGGGCCATAATAACGGAGATAAGTATCTCCCACCGTAACTTCGAAAGAGGGAAGAAAGTCAAAGCGACCACCCGACTCTCCAGTGGCTGCCAACCTTGGTGGTCACCACTACTCAACCCTTTGGGAGCTATAGCGACGAAGGCCACCAGCGACAGCAATCTACCCCACGGATATTCAACCAGCCGGTTCTACCCCTGCCACGGAGGCACAGCCAGCCGGCCCAGATAATCAAATAATTGGCGGCCAACGGATTATACAATACAATATGTAAGTAGCTGAGCGCCAACAATAGCCAAAGTCTACACTTACACACATACACATATAACAGTGCATATAAATTCCTTCGCCCGGCAATAGGAATTTTCTACGAATTAATAAAAGTGACTTGATTTTTGATTTCTGGTTCAGATTTTTTTGGTGCCAAGGCAATCAATATTTACATGAATTAATTATGCAAAGAAATGTTTTATTTATTTATTAGGTTGGTCTCTATAAACATTTAGAGGTTGCCAGTCGTTTTTCTCCTTGTATTTCGCTACAATTTTATTGTATTGTTGTTTCGCTCTCTTACCGTTCTGTATCCCAATTGTGTTTTTGTGTGTGTTTTTGGGACAAATTAATCCAACATTTTTGTGTTTTAGGTAACGATCCAGTATTTTTATATCGCAAAAAAGTCGCCCATCGAAACCTTTTGCCTTGTGTCCCAATCGTTAAACACATCGTATCTGCCCAGTATAAAATAAAATGCGATGTCAAGTTAGACATAGTAAAATCTCTGCCGACGTTCAATGGAAGCCACGATGAGTACGTTTCGTGGAGGCAGACTGCATCAGATGCATACGAGGTAGGACGGCAGCGAAGCCCACTACGAGGCCCTTTTTATCATTAAAAACAAAATTTGAGGTCCCGCTCGGTCACTCCTCACGTCCCACAACACCGCACACTAGTCGGGCTTGTATGAAACAGCGGCCATAAATACTTCTAGATGTGCTATCGCTATGAAACTTTCACCAAAAATCTAGAAAAATATTGTAAATATATAATAAAAAAATTTACCGGGTCGTACCACTATGTCCTATAACTTCCATAGGAACGATTGCATCAGTTGTGGCGCTTTCATGAGAGAGCACTCATAAAATCACTTCTAATAGTAAGGTCAGGCTAACATTTATAATGTGAGTTATTTACAAGCATAAATCATTAATACCAAAATATTTGAGTGATTGCTTAACTCAACTCCCACGTGAACCTCCTCAAAAAAGTTTTGAAACAACAAAATAGTTTAATATATTAAAGTAGAAAACAAACAATATTACAAAATCATATACATAATTGTTAAATTGTTTCAGTTAGTAGAGAAATGGTTGTCTCTAAGTAATTTTTCTTTGCCCACTGACAAATGGGTCTGAGTTTAAAAGCAATATGTTAAATAAATCTGTATTTGAGGCGACTCGTGAACTTTTGCTATATCCCTTATGTTTTATGTTCTTAATTAAGGCATCCAACACATTTCTAGTTCTTTTGGCAAGAGTACCGCATTCTTTAAGCCAAATGTTAAAAATATGCTTTCGAGAATACTCGCAATGACTTTTGGTACCTAGGAAAAGAATTAACTAATTAAAATAAAAAATAATCTTAAAACATAAAACACAAAGCGAAAAACGAAAGTACAAGAAACAACAACAACATGGCAACAACAACAACATGGCAACAACAACAACATGGCAACAACAACAGACACAAAACAAAGATGTGCTTCCCTCCAGATAGAGCTACTGGAAAATGAGGTTAGGTTGCATTTTGTAATGCCAAATGTGCATCTGCAGGTTTCCGCAGCTGAAGTAAACATTTTTATAATCTTTAAATATTAGTAAATAACAAAACACACATTTCATTTGATGACAACCGGGGGAAAGTACTTAAAACTTTACATAAACATTGTAACACACAACATATACAAACTAATAAGACACACTTTTTTAACAAAGATTTACACAAAACTCAGCACTAACTATTTATATATTTATCAGTACAAATAATGTATATATCATTATATACAATATCCATTCCAATCTTTTTTGGTTTAACAGCGTTTTATAATACATTTAATATTTTAAAATTATGTGTGTAAACTCTACTGCTGACAAATTAAAAGTGCATACAAATGAGTTCTCTTTTGTCCTTCGATTTCTAGAAAGTCCTCTTATAAATGCCAATCCGACTATTTTGAATCCTAAACTTTGGACAAACAGCTGATGGTAAAATCCATTTTCGCTAGAATATCTCAAAATCAATTTTTTTTTATTTTTGGCCTATGGCAGCGACCACTGTGCACCGTGCTGAATTTCGATGCAATTCTAGCCAGACTAGACTGCACATAAGCGGACAAAACGTCCCAAAGAGTGCTACGCCTAAATTTGGAAATGGTTCGGCAAGGAAATGCAAGGATACCTTATAGCATACTCTGACAAGGTCGAGAGTAAACTCACGCTTGTCACCAACAAAATAGTTATGTCACACAACTCGGACACAGCAACCATCCAAAATATGAAGAATAGACATGACGCCCTTCATGAATTCATTGCAGGGCTTAAAAGACCACTCAAGTCACTCGTGCTACCAGCACAACCCAAAGACGTTCCGTCTGCACTAGCGTTAACGCAGGAAGCCGAGAACAGCATCGAAAGAAAAACGTTCGCGGCATCTTACGCAAAAGCTATAAAAGACGAGGCCCCTTTTAATGAGGGCAACATGCACAACAATAATGGTCAGGAAAAGCAATGGAAAGGTGAGGATAAAAATCCGCACTTCATTCCTAAGTAAAACCAAGGCAGGCATCATAAGGACAATCCCTGGCCAAAGCGCAGGGATCCTGAGACCTTAGACCAGAATAAAGTTAAGCCCATGGAGGTAGACCCCTCAAAGACGCCAACGCGTCAATAATATAGCCCAGCTTCATCAGGAGGAAACAGATTATGCCGCCACAGCAGAGGCTGAGGTTGCCACCATTGAGGAAGATAGCGGCACCGCCGAGCTTAACGACCGCCTCCTTTTTTTAGGGAGCCCTCCCGACTGCTGTTCGTCGAGCGACAGTTGGCTGGCAAAACAGTAAAAATTCTCATCGACACGGGGGCGGCTAAATAAATAAGAAACGTAATGCCGGTCGAGACCCCTTTCACTGTGAGATCTATTCACGGCTCCAGTGACGTCAAAAACAAGTGCATAATGTGCATCTTTGGACTAGACGTCCCATTTTTCCTCTTGGATACATTGAGCACGTTCGATGCTAACGCGAGCAAGAGTAGCATTGGACCTAGGCAACCGCGTAATAAAATACGCAAGCGTCACTGAAAAGCTCAATTTTGTTGACTGCCAGAATGTCAATTTCACAAAAATCGATGATATAGTGGTGCCAAGTTCGGATAAAGCCGAAATTAAAAAAAAATTATTCTGAAAAGAATTAAGGTGTTTTCGACCTGTAACGAGGCGCTCACTTTTAACACTTCGGTCATCGCTACTACCTGTTTACCTAAGTTATACCTCTATCCTATGGGGCGGCGGGCTTTGTAAACAAAGAAATCAAAGAGCTGCTGCAAATTGCATAATTAGGCCGTCCAGATCCCGATAAAACAGCCCTACCTGGATGGTTGTCAGAAAAGGGACTGACGATAGTGGCATCAAGAAGAATCGATTAGTAATCGACTTCAGGAAGCTGAACGCCGATCGCTACCCCCTGCCAAGAATACCCATGATTTTAGCGAACTTGGGGAAAGCTAAATTCTTTACCACCCTAGACCTAAGGTCAGGGTACCATCAAATATACCTGGCTGAAAAGGACCGAGAGAAGGCCTCGTTCTCAGTTAATGGTGGGAAATACGAATTTTGCCGACTACCCTTCGGTCTAAAGAACGCAGGGAGTATTTTCCAAAGAGCCATCGACGATGTGCTGCGGGAAGAAATCGGCAAAATATGCTACGTTACGTTGACAACGTTATTATCTTTTCCGAACATGAAACGGATCATGTCATGCACATTGACACAGAGCTTGAGCGCCTACTCGATGCCAACTTGAGGGTGACACGGGAAAAAACAAAGTTCTTTAAAGAGAGAGTTGAATTTTTAGGATTTATTGTCACCAGAGGAGGGCCAAAAACATACCCAAAAAAAGTCAGGGCAATAAGAGTTCCCAGAGCCAAGAAATCTGATTAGCCCCAGGTCTTTCCTCGGCCTGGCGAGCTATTACAGGAGCTTTGTAAAGAATTTTGCCTCTATTGCTGGACCTCTTACCGCCATCCTCAAAGGGGAAAACGGGACGGTCAGCAAGAATATGTCGAAAAAAGTAGCTGTCAGGTTTGATGAAACCCAGCGAAATGCATTTGATCACCTTCGTAACATTTTGGCATCGGAAGATGTCATATTGACATTCCCTGATTTCAAATTACAATTTGACTTAACCACTGACGCCTCAGCGAGTGGAATAGGCGCGGTACTGTCCCAGAATGAGAGAGCTATTACCATGATTTCACGCACGCCACCAACGAAAGAGAATTATTGGCGATAGTCTGGGCAATAGGCTAACTCCAAAACTACCTATACGGTAACAAGGAGGTACGGATCTTTACAGACCACCAGCCTCTCAATATGCGGTATCCGACAAAAACACCAACGCTAATATTATAATATATTATAAAGAACAACGGGAAAGTGTTTTACACACCTGGGAAGCAAAACCTGGTAGCTGACGCGCTATCGAGGCAACCCCTGAATAACCTAGAGGCTGAGGCCCAGTTCGATTCGGCCACGGTGCATAGTGAGCGCTTGGTCTCAAGCCAAGAAAACCGCTTCAGTGGGATTTCATAATCTTCGGAAATAAAACACGCCATATCATTAATTTTAATAATAAGGACTCGCTTGTTGAATCTGTTAAGGAAATCATCAACGCTAACGTTGTGAACGCGAATCATTGTGATTTCCCTCAGAAGCAAACACATCATTGCTGAAAAACCAATGCAGCATCGATGTTTTCAATGCGCCACCGCTACACAGTAGCTCTAATGGCCAAGTAGAAAGATTTCATAGTACCCTGGCGGAAATTGGCAGATGCCTCAAAATTTATGAAAAAAATACTGTGGAACTAATATTACGGTTTACGATAGAACACAATAGGTCGCTACATTTGGTCTCAGAGTTTATGTTGGTGGAGGTCATTAACGCCAGCAGCGAATTAAAGCCAAAATTGACAAGGCACAACAGTCTAACTTAAAAAGGGTTAATCGTCCAAGGCAGAAATAGGGAACAAATTAACACCGGCCGTTGGGACACCCCAGGCGAGGACGCCGAGCCACGGCTGTTTGGGTAAGCCAAGTCTTGGTTTGATGTTTGGGTGGTGGGCGCACGAGCAGGATGCTGGGTAGATCCCGAGCCTCTTCTCCAGTCTCTAGAGGAGGGTTCGGTCGCTGGGAAACTCCCGGGCCGGTAGCGCTCCCCGCCCAGCGTGGGCAATTGGAATCTTTAGTTTTCTTCTTTAGTCAAAACCCACCCCTTAAATTCTCACCAACCTCGGCCCCTCCATGTTCTGGCGTTTCCAAAACATAAATTATTTCTGGAAGGGGACTCTGGGCCGCTGAGGTTTATCTCGGCCACAGTGCATCCTTACAGATTCTAGAGACTATAAGACTACAAAATTAGGTAACATTTTTTTAACACTGTAGCCAACAAAAATTATAATTTATAAGAAAACAGCAAATAATACTGTTATGATACTACACCATTAATTAGAGACTTCATAAGAGATTTGACTTCTTTATATGTTTTTACACAAGTGCGAGCGAGATGACTATATGGCACTTCTAATGCATTGTCTAATGTATTGACAATACATTAGAAGCCACTATCGATAAAACTCCATAAAATATACTAGATACGATATTTGACCGATGAGAATACACTGTTAAAATTAAGCGAAATTGTAATTAAAAAAAAATTAGCCAGGTCATTAAACGACGTAAGTCAAAATGGTCCTCCCGAAAAAGTTTCAAATCAGTGTAACCCAAGTGACATTACAAAAGAAATCCGAGCCACATAAAACATATTGTTGTCTCTTTCAAGGTTCTAGTGAAGTATCTAATGAAACTTCATTACTGAGTCATAGCACCAAAAATATATAATTATTTTATTTGTACAAATTTAGGTGCAATTTGATAAAAATTAAAGTCATTAGACATTAACGTTACAATAAACTGTTGCCGTTTCTCCCCCCTTAAAATACCAAACTTTTTACCAACTCGGTAGCCATGTCCGTCTGTTCGTGCGTCTGTTCGATTATTTCGAACAAGTCCCTCAGTTTTAAAGCTATCTGAATAAAAATTTGTACTTTGTCTTCTGTATTCTCTTACTCCCACATATGCCGGAACGGGCCGGAACGGACGACTATATCACATAGCTGCCATAGGAACGATTGGAATTTTTTCGAAAAATAATTATAACTATGTCAGTTTTCAAGATATTTTCGCCAAAAATTTTTCAGAATTTCCTTTTTAATTTCATGAAAATCGGCCAACTATATCCTATAGCTGCCATAGGAACAATCAGAAGAAAAAAATATATATATAACTAAGACGTTTTTCAAGCCATTTTCATCAAATTTGAGATTAGGCAACTGATTAGAATTAAAATTCTGCAAGGATATATAAGCTTCGGTGAGCCCAAGTTAGCTTCCTTTCTTGTTCTGCGTTGGGATTAAGTTGGGTGGTGCGAGGTTTACATAACAGAATGAGGGAGATCACCGCATGACACAAAAAATGTGGTAATTCGCCAAAGCAGCCTGTTGCCTGTGAGATGGCACAATAAATGCCAAAAGAATAGGCAAGTTGTAGTTGTTTAAAAGTGGCAGAAGTTAATTTTTTGCCATGTCAGCAGTGTAGCCATGAGCCATTTTTATAAAATTTGAGATTAGGCAACTAATTAGAATTAAAATTCTGCAAGGATATATAAACTTCGGTGAGCCGAAGTTAGCTTCCTTTCTTGTTCTGCGTTGGGATTAAGTTGGGTGATGCGAGGTTTACGTAAGAGAATGAGGGAGATCACCGCATGGCACAAAAAATGTGGTGAATTGCCAAAGCAGCCTGTTGCCTGTGAGATGGCATAATAAATGCCAAAAGGATAGGCAAGTTGTACTTGTTTGAAAGTTTATGTTTTGCCATGTCAGCAGTTGATGGGATTATGCTACACAAGAGATACGGTCATGAAAGAGATGGTATCCAAAGGGATAGTACGAGGGATAGATAATATTCGGTTGCCAGAGAATATTATTTGCAAAACATATATGGTTAGCAAAATCCTTGCCTAACCTTTCCCATCAACTACAAGTATTTGGG
>VNJN01007336.1:0-13138 GCA_008042485.1 Drosophila mayri | reverse complement strand
TGCAGTATAGGGACAGTTCTCGCCAATCAGACCTACAATCGGATCTTAATAACTTCCAAGCATGGTGTCAATCTAACGATCTACATCTCAAAAGCTCAAAATGCAAACTTATGACATTTTCACGTGTTACTCCCCTGCTTGCAACCTATATGCTTAACGACTGCTCTTTGGAAAGAATTACTATTGTTGATGATCTGGGTGTCCGCCTGAACATATTTCTTGTATGGTTAACAAAGCCAGAGGCATGCTGGGATTCATTAAAAGGTGGGCGAAGGAATTCGATTCTCCTTATGTAACGAAGACTCTCTTTACTTCGTTGGTTCGCCCTGTATTGGAGTATGGTTCGTGCGCCTGGAGTCCTCAATTTGGAGTCCATAGTAGCCGCATTGAATCTGTCCAAAAGAACTTTTTGCCCTCCGTGGCCTACCCTGGGATGCCAACCTTACCGCCTTACTCTAGTAGACTTCTCCTACTTAATCTACCTTATTTAGCTAACCGTAGGACGATGCTTGGCGTCGTCTTTTTACATAAACTTATTAACGGTGATGTGGAGAGCCCCTACCTGCTAGGCCAGCTCAATTTCCATGTTCCCCGTCTTTCATCTACAACTTTTATACCATTAGTAGTTAACCACTGTAGGCGTGAGTTTGAAGTGCATGAACTCTTTAGGGTTTTATGTACTGATTACAATCGTCTCTTTAGTAGTATTGAAGGCATTGAAAGCCTTCAAAAATTAAAAACTGTATTGCTTGTAGTACTAGCCCGTAGTGTATCCAAATTTTTCCTCGTCCTTTTCTATTTATTTCTTCTCTCGCGTCTTTCTAGAACGCGTTTCGTACCGTACGTCACACGGCTGCGCCCCTCGGTCGGTTGGGCGGGAGGTGGGCGAGGGACTCGCGCGAAAAAAGAGAATGGCAAAAACAACGTTTTTAGCCATTTTTAACGCGTTTTTTGCAAAAACTTGATGTGATAGACAAATTCTGCATACGAATTCGGATTCAGCATCCAAAAGTCAATAAGAAAAGGTTTGCCTCATTCCAGATACAAAAAAAAAGTTGAATTTTGTGTTATCAGCCCCATTTTAATATAAATGCAACATCATGGAGGATACCAAAAAACATTTCGCTCGCTTATCCTCTTTTCAATCAATCACAACGAATTGATCTTTTACTTGGCGCTGGGTTGTTTTTCGAAATAATGTCAATGGGGCAAATTCATTTGGATACGACATTGCCGACTCTTCAGAACACAAAACTTGATTGGATAGTCTCTGTAGGGCTATCATCGAGCATGCCAACTCATAAATCGTTTTACAAGGCAGTATCAGGGACCCAGCTGATCATTCCAATGACCCACTTGCCTCCATAGTAAAATAATTTTGGGAAATTGAGGACTTCACTTCGTCTAAGCCATCTTTATTGCCGGAAGACTTGCTATGTGAGCAAGTTCGTCTCTTGTCATCGTTTTTAAATTGAACACGGTGACTTATGCAACCAAGCCAGCTGCCTTCTTGGCTATCAGGACCATGCATCAACTTTCTTACGATGAGGAGGAGGCATTTCCTATTGGAGCAAAAATTGTTCGCAGAGATTTTTATGTGGATGATTTAATATCTGGTGTGGGGGCTCAATTGAGGAGGAGAGAGAAATTCGTCGTCAGGTGAAGAAACTACTGTTGCGAGGTCACTTTCCAATCCGCAAATGGTGTTCGAATGGGTCAGCAGCCCTGTTAGGAGAGTCTGAATGCGACAAGGAGGAGTTAATCAAATTTCACGATGGATCGGATGTCGCCAAGGCATTAGGACTAGTCTGGGGCCCATCTTCTGATCAACTCCTATTTAATTTTTCTTAACCACCAACCAACCAACGACCCACTAAGCGGGTTGCATTGTCAACGATTGCCAAATTTTATGACCCGCTCGGTCTAATAACTTCAATTATGACAAAGGCTAAGATTTTTCTGCAATCTTTATGGAGTGCGAACGTGGATTGGGATGACACACTGCCAGAGCCCATTCTTTCGTCATGGGGGGGGGAGTTGACCTTTCAGTTATCGGTTTTCCACGGTTCATACTGCAAACAAGGATTCGGCAACCTCCGAGGGAGTTTAATGTTTTCGTATCAAACAGGATCGCGAAAATTCAGGAGATGACGAAAGGCATGACTTGGCATCACGTTCCTACAAACTTGAATCCGGCAGACGTCGTCTCGCGAGGATGTACCCCGAGAGAATTGTTGGAGCATTCCCTTTGGGCTAACGGGCCACCATTCCTTCTGCAGGGCTCGTCGAATTAGCCGTCCTTGATAGACGCAGTAAAGGATCTTCCAGAGCGCCGTTCTGTGGCACTAATTGGTACCGTTTGTATAGACAATTCATCAAATTGCAAATTCCTCAACTCTTTCGATAAGTTGCAGCGCGTAGTTGAATACATTTATCGGTTTATTTCAAATTGCAGAGCCAAATCTGCGCAGATTAAAGGTCGTTTTTCGGTGGAGAACATCAACGCTGGAACTATGGTTCTTTTGAGGACCATCCAAAAGGTTACTTGGCGAAGGAGTGTGGATCTCTGAGCCAGGGAAAGCCGTGTCCACAGAAAAGCAAGTTGGTCTTGCTTAGACCGATGCTCGGCTCCGATGGGTTCCTTCGCGTGGGTAGAAGACTTCAGAATGCAAACTTGGATTACGATGCGAGGCATCCGATACTGTTGCCAAAGGATAATCCAGTCACCAAGGTAATCATTGATTATTATCATGAGAAGTATTTGCATGCAGGATCGCAGGCGTTGCTTGCCGCATTACGGCAAAGGTACTGGCCGATTGGAGGTCGCAAATTCGTCGCCAGCGTTATCAACAAATGCGTTCGATGTTTTCGTATGAAGCCTGTGACTTGGGAGCACATAATCGGTAGCCTGCCAGCAAATAGAGTGCAGTCTAATCCAGCGCTATATCGCTGTGCTATATCGCTGTTTTCGTCTGCTTTTCTACGAAGGCGGATCATTTGGAGGTAGTTCAGGATCTCACGACGGTTTCTTTCATCGCAGCGCTAAGGAGATTTATCAGCCTTAGAGGAAGTCCGCGGACGATTTGGAGCGACAATGCTACAAACTTTGTCTGTGCAAAAAGCGAGCTTGCCGAGCTGAAAGAGCTCTTTTTAAGCGAGCAGCACACAGCATCGATCTCCTCCGCCTGTTTAGCTGATGGAATTGACTGGAGGTTTATTCCTCCGCGTGCTCCGCACTTTGGTGGTTTATGGGAGGCTGCAGTGAAGTCAGCCAAATTTCACTTCTAAAGAGTCGTCGGTGCATCCATCTTAGAACGCTTGCTTACGAGATTCCGGCACTCCCGTCCACTCTGTCCAATTTCAGAAAATGCTGAAAGCCTTTGAGGTGCCAACTCCGGCGCATTTCCTAAAGGTTTCAGCTATACTAAGTTTTCTGAGCCTGACATCACGCATCTTCGCGAAAGTCGCCTCAGCAGATGGCAGCGTGTGACCCAGATGCAGCAACATTTCTGGAAGAGGTGGAGCAGCGAGTATTTGTCCCTACTTCAAGAGAGGAGCAAGTGGCGCGTCGAAGCATATAATATCAAGGTTGGAAGTATAGTTCTGCTGAAGGAAGACAACATTCTACCCTTGAGATGGCAGATTGGGTGCATCCAGGAAGTCATACCCGGCGGGGACGGGTCATCAGAGTAGCTATGGTCCGTACAGCTACAGGTCTGATGAAGAGAGCAGTCGCCAAACTAGCCGTTCTGCCCATCGATTCCGAGATAGTTAGAACCTCACCTCTTCCAACGGTGGGGGTATGTTCTGAGCAGATCGTCAGCGCCTAGTTATGCGCGCATAGGTGTGCGAAGGCACCTGCAGCGCTGTTTGCTTATCTTTCTTCTAAATCATAAATCTGTCGCTTATCTATTCAGCAACTATATTGAGCATGCATATATATATATATATATATATATAAAGATCGGTGTGCCGAGCTTGGACATTCCGCTCCGAATAAACGCTATACATTATATAACCTATTTGTGCGTTATTATTTAATTACAAGGGTGGCATATTTTGTTGTCTTCCGCATAAACAACACTCTTAATGGTACGCTTAAGTTTGGTTACGGATGACTCTTTTTCGCGACACAAATAAAATTTTGCTTAATGGCTTACGTGCAGTATAGAACGTAATGAGAACGTTAGAATCAGACATAAATTTGCGTAGGTCCTTAATAATTAATGTAATTTTTAAAGAGTTCTGCCATCGAGTTTCTTAATAGGAAGTGAAATAAGGATTTGTTGAGTGCTTAATTCCGCTTGGTGATATTCAATCCTTTTAGGAGTACTGCTTGTGAAAGAAATACATCGATATTATACGCGAATATTAACACTACATTGGATGACGCTCTCTACGCTCTTCTCACTTCAGTTGCAAGTAACTCCCGTATTTCGACGAAACAAAATGCTAATGAATAGACGCCAACAAATCAACTCAACTTTTTAGCAGTTGAGCAAAAATAAGATTTCTGCAAATTTTGCTCAAAATTTCTGTAAGAGGGGCTCCCAATCCTTGTTCCAAGGTTAATATTACCAAAGGCTATGTAAAGATCAGATTTTAAGCCATCGCCATCACGAAGACACAAAAAATTAAAACTAGTATAAGTATACTTATAATACACCCTGGTTTCCAAACTCTTTTTGGATACTTTACACAACACAAATTTAAGGTTTAACTTCTATTGGAAATGTGATTGCTCTAAAATAGTTCTTGAAATACAATATGAAACGAGTCTAATCGCGAATAATTTTAAATCTTACCGATATATAACGATATGCAGTTGCTCGTAGACAACAATCGTGATCAGTTGACAGCATACGTTGCTATACTTTTCTATATTCTATAACATTCCTTTACAACGCTTTTTGCCATTTTGCAATATAAATAAATTACATTATTTACAGGAAACCCATTAAAACATTTCATGTACTTAACCTTGCTTACATTCTTCGTTAACACATCTGCCATTATGTTTTCTGTTTATAGATATTTGAAATCTATATTCTTTTCCTAAAACATATCTCTTACATTAATATCTATATGTTCGCTGCGCGCGTGATATAAGGGATTTTTTACTAGGCACTGCGCGCTTTAATGGACAGTGGACTAAGGGCAGCGAAGAGGCCCTAGCAGCACAAATGGAAGCGCACTTCCTATGATGCACAGAAATAACCGACGCCAATAAGCATCAGGTACTAGCAACGTGTATCTTCCAACAGATCTAATAACCTCTAGAAGAATCCACTGGGCTATAGACTCCTTCGCGGAGATAAAAGCACCGGGACTCGACGGAATATTCCCAGCCATGCTACAGGTGACCAAAGAAGAGACCACCCCATGGCTCTGCGCTATATATAGAGCTAAGCACGGGCCATATCTATATCCATTGGTAGACCTCTCGGAGTGTCTTCCTGCCCAAAACAGAAAAGAGTAGTCACATGAGCACCAAGGCTTACAGACCGATAAGCTTTACCTCTTTATTACTGAAAACACTAGAAAGGCTGCTGGAACTATACATCAGGAACGAGGGAACTACTGTCAAACCGTCAGCATGCCTACACAAAAAGGAAATTGGTAGAGACGGCACTACACTTATTAGTAGCCACCATAGAGAAAGCCCTGCACGATAAAGAATACGCCCTCGGAGCGTTTGTGGACATATCCGGGGCCTTCAATAAGGTTAGTACAGACGCAATAATGGGCCGCCTACAGGCAACTGGAACGCACACCGCCATCAACTTCTGGGTACGTAACCTGCTAAGTTGCAGGTGGGTACAATCCGATTGGCTCACTGCCACCATGGTGAAGGGAGCGCACCACAAGGTGGAGTCCTATCGCCCCTCCTATGGAATCTGGTGGTCGACGACCTGATGAAGAGATTCGAGAGGAAATCCTGAAAGATAACAGCCTATGCGGATGACATAAGCATAATTATCACGGGTGTATGTCCATCGACCCTCAGCTCGATCATGGAATCAACGCTCAGGGAGATATTTGAGTGGGCGGACAAGGTAGTACTCAGTATCAACGCGGACAAGACGGACCTCATTATCTTACCGAGAGATACAAGGTACCGCCGTGGTACCGCCCCAAAAATTAACGCAACCAGGCTAACCCCGAAAACACAAGTCAAATACCTTGGCACTGTTCCAGACAGCAAGGCATGGAAACCCAATATACCAGAGAGGGTGAAAAAGGCCACCATCGCACTTTATGCATCCAAGAAGATGCTCAGTAGCACATGGGGTCTCTCACCTACTCTGATGCACTGGGTTTACATATAGGTGGTGAGTCCGACACTACTGTACGGAGTCTTAGTGTGGTGGCAAGCCACGGAAAAGAAAACTTACATTAGTTCAACCACTACAAAAGCACCTGAAGTCAGACTCGGTATCGATCCCCTAGATATTCATGTGCAACTGACTGCAGCAAAGGCCGCACAACGCCTAGTAGCATCAGGAAATATGTCGCCAAAAGGATTCGGGCATGGCTCAATTGGCCGAGACATGAGCAGTTTAACTGACAACATGATTCCCAGAACTTTCCCGGGTGCTAAAATAACAACACTCTGCTCCAAAAAAGTACTGGCAAGCAGGGAAGCACTAGATACCTTAAGCACGACAACGTTACTTGCAAAGGAAGGCGTCAGATTGACGAGCGAACAGAACAGAAAACGTCCACCCTCCCTAAGAACGCTCCAAAGCGAGCGAGAGAGTCGAGCAGACACACGGGCAAGAAGCAAATGGAGAAGAAACTCCGGAACCTGTAAAATATCGAGAATCATGTGCCGAGAGCACAACGCTATGTGCTGCATCTCCCAAGGAAGGACTGCAGACTACTAGTGGGAATACTGATAGGACACTGCCTGACTGCGACACATGCAATCAAGCTGGGCATCACCGACAACGGCAAGTGCAGGAAGTCTGATGAACCTGAGGCAACCGAAACCTTGAAGCATCTCATCTTCAAGTGCCAGGCCCTAACACGGGCAAGAACAAGGTACTTAGGCGTCCCAATGCTGGGGTCCCTAGGAGAGGCCTCCAAGAAAACGCCAGGTGAACTCCTCGCTTTCGCGAAATACTGCTCGATCCTCAAGGACTTCGAAACCGCGTAAACTGCTCTAGGTCCATTTAAGGAAAAGTCCCCCTTGCAACTAAGGGACATACTGGCCTATGTGTGGCCTATACCCTGCAAGTACTTTAAGACTCGCTTGGCACATACAAATGCGCTTGATATGGATACGACTTCCGTTGAGCAAGCTTCGCCACAAAATGGCTACGTCCTTTTCTATATGAGGTACTTGATCTGGTCAGCTTTTGAGTTCCTCGCCACCATGATATCATCTACGTAGACGTAGATGAAACTTATTTCGTCACCTTGACCCCGTGTGTAAATGCAGCTATCGCTCGGACATACTGAGAACTCAAAATAACGTCGTCCAGGTTGCTATTTCACTCTTAGTCACTTTGTTTTAGTCCGTAAAGCAAGTTGTGTAGCTTAAGAACCTTTGTGCTTTTTGTCAGTAAGCCCCTTAGGTTGCCTCACATACGTCACGTCATGGAGTTCACTGTTGGAATATGCACAAGAAACATCAAGCTGGTGCATACATACCACGTCTGAGTTTGAGTTTGAGTCTTAGAGTAGTTGATGGTATATTTTGGTCCTGAGCCCTTTGCAACAAGCCGTCCCAGTCGGACTTCACTGCATGCCATGACCTGCTCGTCATGAAAAACTGTCAGCAGCAGGTATGGGATTTTATTTTTATTTCTCGAAAGAGAAATCCCCTTTCCGTTTCGGGATATTTTTTTAACAAGCAGTAACTATGCAGTTAGCAAGCAGTTTATAAGAAGCGCGCTGATGATATAGCAATATGCATCTATCTGCACATTAAATTGGCAACGTAGCGCGGTGTATAAACGGCTGGACTGAGAACCGCAGAGTTTGAACCCCAGTCCAGCCGAAAATGTTTTCTTTTTTTTATTTAAATTTCCCCATGAATTACCCCCATGAACGTTGAATGTGAGTTTCACAGGGAGACGAGCAGCGACGTCGGCATCATGAATTACCCCGGCCGCCCATGTATAAAAGCGAATGAGAACTTTACATGGACGGTAGGGTACAACCCCATGAGCGATTCGGTTGGAAAACCATGTAGATTTCCTAAGGAAAATTCAAACTGGGGTGACTTCACACGCTCCACTTGACCATGTTTATCTCGCTTGACCACGTAAACCCAATTTCAATTGCCCTATCTCCCTCAGTTAGCTCGAGTGTCCAAGTTTTCCTTTCTGCAGACTATAAATTTTCTGTTACAATAAAATCCAGACAGTGGCAGTTTGGTACTTCTTCCGAGATCTCCCACGCCGGCCAGTACGAACTAGTTTTGGTTTCCCAGGAATATGTTTATTGCTTAGCAAAACCTCTGCTTCTGGCAGCACTTCCTCGTCCAGAAACACCTCCGCTTCTGGTAGTACTTATGCTTCTGTTGGTTCTTTTTCCTTGCCCTCCTTGCTGACATATGTGTCAGGCTCATTTTTTCTTTTTTTTTCTGGCGCGAGTCCCAAGAACACCTCCCGCCCAACCGACCGAGGGGCGCAGCCGTGTAACGTACGGCACGACACGCGTACTAGATAGACGCGAGAAATAAAAAATAGATAAGGGCGAGAAAGAATCAAGATATACTACGGGCTAGTACCCCAAGCAATACAGTTTTTAGTTTTTGATGGCTTTCAATGCCTTCAATATTACTAAAAAGGCGATTGAAATCTGTACATAAAACCCCAAAGGGTTCATGTACTTCAAACTCACGCCTACAGTGGTTAACTACTAAAGGGATAAAGTTTCTAGATGAAAGACGGGGAACATGGAAATTGAGATGGCCTAGCAGGTAGGGGTTGTCCAAATCCCCGTCAATAATTTGTATAAGAAGACGACGCCAAGCATCGTACGGCTAGCTAAAAAAGGTAGGCTAAGTAGGCGAAGTCTACTAGAGTAAGACGGTAATTTAAGGTTAGCAACCCAGGGTAGCCCACAGAGGGCGAAAAGCAAAAAGTTCTTCTGGACAGATTCAATGCGGCTACTATGGACTCCGAATTGAGGAATCCAGACACACGGACAGTACTCCAATATAGGGCGAACTAACGAAGTGATGAGAGCCTTCGTTACATAAGGAGAATCGAATTCCTTCGACCACCTTTTAACGAATCCCAGCATGCCTCTGGCTTTGATAACCATACAGAAAATATGTTCTGAGAACAAAAGTTTAGGATCCAGGCGAACACCCAGATCGTCAACAATAGTAATTCTTTCCAAAGAGCAATCGTTAAGCATATAAATGGCAAGCAAGGGAGTGACACTTAAAAATGACAGTAGTTTGCATTTAGAGCTGTTGAGATATAAATCGTTAGCATGACACCATGCTTGGAAGTTGTCAAGATCCGATTGTAGGTCAGATTGGCGTGAACTGTCCCTATACTACAAGCAAAGTTTAACGTCATCAGCATACATAAGTACTCTTGATTTGGTTAGAACCTGCGGGAAATCACTAAATAGCAGTGGTCCAAGGTGGCTACCCTGTGGACGTCTTTTGGGTCCTGTCACTTAGATAACTCGAAATGCACGTAAGAAGATCATGATCAGATCAGGAAACCCCATTGAATCAAATTTTCTAACCAGAAGAGTATGATTTACTGAGTCGAAAGCTTTACTAAAGTCCGTGTAAATAACATCGGTTTGAAAGTTTTGTTGGAAGCCCCTAATAACGAAAGAGGTAAGTTCAAGAAGATTGGTCGTGGTTGATCTTCGCCTCATAAAACCATGCTGACATGGAGAGATGATCAATCTACATAGATGTTGCAAGTGAGAGTGATTACATGCTCGAAAAGTTTGGGGATTGCCAATAACTTAGAGATACCCCAATAGTTACTGGCATCCGATTTGCTATTCCCTCCAAATAAGGGGGAATTCTGAGGATTCTAATGATAAGGTAAACAATTTAAGAAGGGGATTACAATGCCTAAGCACAGAGCCCGGTATTCCATTGGGACCTTGTGAACATAACACGTTGAAGATCAAGAATAGGTGAGCTCTCGTTTAAAATAGGACTGAAGATTAAGGTCGAACTGGGCATAGCTGGAGAA
Source organism: Drosophila mayri (assembly GCA_008042485.1). Taxonomy (NCBI): domain Eukaryota; kingdom Metazoa; phylum Arthropoda; class Insecta; order Diptera; family Drosophilidae; genus Drosophila; species Drosophila mayri. The sequence continues at coordinate 2,954 of VNJN01007336.1, read as the reverse complement.
AATGTATGATCTGAGGATGTTGAGGGCGAATATGGTGTTTAAAAAACTTAGCAAAGAGATTGGCTATTTCCTGATCAGAATTTAGTAGTAGTAGTAGTATTCTTAAATGACAGCGAGGGAGGGTATAACGTGTACTTTACGTTTAGATTTACCGAAGTTATAAAACTATTTAGGGTCCTCCGTGAACTTTACGGAGCAGTTAGATAAGATGGGAAGGCCGTTTTTGAACCAGTCAGTATATATTTATTATAAAGACTAGATGTTACGTGTTTTAAACGTGTCAGCTCTTCGGTAAGCCAAATTGATTTATTAGAGACCGACAGGTAGGTTTCAGAAACACAAAGAGAAAAATGAGTTCATGGCACTGTAAAAAATATCAACGTCAGATGCTATGACAGAGCTCGTGTAAAGATTTGGCCAATCAAATTCTGTTATTAAAGTGTTTAGCCTCTGATAGTCAGCCTTTCGGAAACAGCGGACTCTGTTTTATCTACAGCGGACTCTGTTTTATCTACAGCGGACTCTGTTTTATCTACTATCAGATGTAGTTGCTAAAACTGTTCCAATGTCGAAAGTATCATTGAAAATTGGATGATAAGGATCTTCAGGTTGATCGCAGACAAAGCATAGATCCAGTAAGGGGCTTAAAGAATTAAAGAAATGGTTAACTTGAGCTGAAGATAAATGAAGCAAGCCATTTACGAGGTCATGCTGTGTCGCAGTGTGAAGGACGTTAGACACACCATCAGAAGACCAGTGAGCTGCAGGTATGTTGAAGTCACCCAAATCCACAGATTGGTCCCTATCAGAAAGCCTGTTGGAAACTGCCTGAATTGCCGAAAGATGTTTCCAATAAATTGGCTCTTCCGAAGATGGAGGGATGTAAAAGCAGATTACATAAATACAACTACCAGTAAATGATAGTTTCACGCAAATATATTCGATGTCCAAAAAGTAGTTAGATACCAACCGTTACTAGATGAGGCAAGAGTCGACGGCAAATAAAACTCTGCCACCACGCTAGAGATGACGGTCTAATCTATAAACTGCGTACTTACTTGGAAGAATTTCGGAGCAGAGGATCTCCGGTTTCAACCAGGTTTCAGTAAATACAATCATCTGGGATGCGAAGGAAACTGTATCCGAATACAATCTATAGAGCTTACTGCGCAAGCCCCTTGTATTCTGATAGGAAAGTAGAAGGGAAGAGGTTAGTTTTTTGGGACGGAAGGTATAACTGTGAACACTGAGGATTGCGACGGCATGGGCAATTGTACTCCCGCAGGCCTTTTTCCCTTCTTTCGAGCCTCGTAATCCTTGACTAGAACGTTCTCGGGCCAGAAGTAATCCGAGCAAATACTCTCAAAGAGTTGGGGTGAGACATTTATCTTGAATGATAAAATGTCTCTGGCATACGAAAATTTGAATTTTTCCACCTTGATATTGTTAGCTTGGGTTATAAATAGGCTAGAACATCTTCCGATGCGAGATACAAATATACAAATATACAAATATTTTCGAAGTTGGGACTACTGTGATGGTCTTACGTAACGTATTATGACCAACCACGGCCGGTATTCCGGGCATTGTTGGCCCTTGGGTAGGTTTTTCTACGAGGATTTGTGGAGCCAAAGAATTGGCCTCCGCATCGGACACAACGGACCGATTCGGTTACCGAATCTTTGATCGTGCCTGATCTCAGAACTATTGGAACGGGGACCAGGAGCTGTGGCGACGGACAGTGGCAGGAAATTGGTTGCTGTGTCTCAAACAGTTGTTGCCGACTTGCGTTCCGGCCACTCATTAAATAGCTTCATACTATTCAATTGAGCGTCTAGCGCGGAGAACAGGTAATTCGCCTTGCGAAAAATGGCCATGATCTCAGAAAATCCACTCCTGGTCTGACGTATGAAGGATAATATCTCCTTCTCAACCGGTCGACAGGCCAAACACCAATAACGCAGGCCCTTTTTTATGGACACTGTGTCAGCCATTCGACCTGTCATATGTATGTTGGGTACTTTTGTGAGATGAGATTTTACACAGATATACTCCGCGTGCGTTTGTATACTCAGAGTGTATCGGTGTCTGAGAGCGCTGCATGGTATACGCGCTCTTTGCATGGGCATTCGTTCGTGCTCTTGCGACAGAAAGTTGAAAGTTTTTTATATTTATTTTATAAATGAATAATTAACTGAAAATTTTATCACTTTATTTGGATTTCCAACCTTAATGTTCAAACCTGTGTTTCCACTTTTTATTAATATTATTTCAGAGCTTTTCGCTTTTGCTGCAAACATAAGAACATGTAATTTTTCTTATCGGCACTCAACACAATATTTTTATTTTTGTTAATGATTTGGACCCTATTACCAGAAAACTCAGCATGGAATCCTTTTTCAATTGCTCTCGTTACGGATACAAAATTTTACTGAAAATCGTTAACATAGGGTAGATTCACGAGATCGATCGTACTTTTAGACCTTCCGCCATGATGCTATTACTGCCGGCCAACATTATTTTCTCTCGATGTTCCCTTTGGCCCTATGACACAGTGATGCAGTTTTCATTAATTAGATACTTCTTTACAACCTAGAAAGAGGCTACTATATGTATTATTTTGCTCGGATCTCTTTTGTAATACGACTTGGGTCTCAACAATTTGAAATAACAAATGTTATTAATTAAATCGTTGTGTGTTTTTATGCATGTGGAAGCTCTTAAATTTATTAATATTTGTTTATACGGAGGCTTCGATGCCTGGCAGATAGTGCATAAACTATTGCCTTTGATTGTCGCAACTAGCACTTGGAACTAGGTGGACGGTTTGGTTGGTTTGGTTGAGTTGGGTGCATAAAGACACGGCGATGATGGTGTCGGGCATAAAGACACGGCGATGGTGTCGGGCATGAATAAAAGCTCTTGGTTGAGGTAGAACTCTTACTGACTTTATT
>VNJN01007334.1:0-10395 GCA_008042485.1 Drosophila mayri | reverse complement strand
ATGGTGGAACAATAACCATGGCCAATTGAGAGAAGACAAAATGAGGAAATGGAACATCCTAAAAAGAAACTAACTACAGATAACATCATGAAGTATAAAAAAGCAAACGCACTATTTCGACTAACACTAAAACAAGACAAAAAACAAAGCATAAACAAATTCACTTCCCAAACCTCACCCGATAAGCCCCCTAAAACAATCTGGAGCAACATCCGGCGATTTTACGGACCTAACCTTCAAAAACATATACACTGTATATCTAACCCAACACAAACCAAAACACCACCCACAAACTAGAAATCGCAGACTTTTTTGCAAAAACTTTTCAAAACTTTCAGCCGACACAAATTTTAGCACTACATTCACACTCCAAAAGCAAACATCACTTAATATAACACAAAATTTATCATACATTCCCAGCAAAAGAGCAATAGAAATTGAAAAACCCATAACACCAATAGAATTCTCAGCAGCACTTAGCACACTAAATGGAAATACACCAGGACTGGATACAATTAACTACACAATGATAAAAAACATAGATAAAACAACAAAAAACAGAATAATAAACCTCCAAAATGCAATACTAAACAACTTCATCCCACAAGCCTACAAAAATAGTTTAATAATTCCAATAATAAAACCAAACACAGACAAAACCAACCTAAATTCATACCGGCCAATCTCACTAAACTCATGCCTATCAAAAGTGCTTGACAAAATAATTGCAAAACGTCTGTGGTGGTTTGTACAAAACGACAAACTTATCCAAAACGGCCAAACTGGTTTCAGAACAGGTAAATCAGCTATGGACAGTCTACTGCTAGTAGACATATAACCAACTAGCAGAAAAACTCACTCTTCACCCCAACATTAGTCTAAGCGCATATGCGGACGACTTTAACATCATACTAAAACTAAAAAACAGAAAAATATTAACATAAACCTTAACCCCATCATAACCAGAAAGCACAACTGCAACTGCATCTTATCCACGGGTAACATTCAAATACAAAACGTAACATCACTTAATATACTTGGCATACATTTTAACAACAAATACAGGTGACAAACGCACACAGAACTACTCTCACACAGCCTCAAACAATCAATTAACATAATAAAATGCTTCTCAAGCCCAAAATTCAACTGTAACACGTCTACACTTCTAAACCTCACAAAAGCAACCATCACCGCAAAAGCAGACTATGGCCTTCCAATCTGCGGATATTGTCCACAAACAACATTAAGAAAAATAAAATCATCATTAAACACTGCTATTAGAATTGCTCTTGGCGCATTCAGGACAACACCTATCGACAACATCCTATACGAAGCACGCGCAGACCCACTAGAAGATAGACGGGACCTCCTAACTACAAAAATTATAAAATCTCTAATAAACGCCAAAAACTACCCAATAATAAAAATCCTCAAAGAATACCGACCTCCAAAACGACCATATTACAAATCAACAATAGACCGCATAATTGAAAACTACAAAGCTCACAACCTCCCTCTAGGACAAGTTACTCAACGTGCACAGACCACACCACCGTGGAACACTGATATGCTAAATATCGACGCTAAGTACACACAACAAAAAAACACAACACCAAAAATCTTTCGGAAACTATTCACAGAAACTAAGACGACCACAAATTCACCTACATTTACACAGATGGATCACACACAAACACAATTACCAGCCTGGCAATCACAAACGAAACAGACTGCATAAAAATAGGCCTTTTACCACATTACTCATCAGTGCTCATCAGTACTCATCAGCGCCGAGCTACTAGCAATAGTAGAAGGCCTCGAAACATTAAAAAACACAAGAGGAAAGTTTTGCATTTGCTCCGACTCTTTCTCTGCCATCGACGCAATAAAAAACGCAAACAATACTGACCATTACACCTCACATGCCCGCAACCTGCTACAAAAATTCCCCAAAAAATGTAAACTTCTTTGGATACCAGGCCACGTAGGAATACCAGGTATTCCAACCACAACAACCACTCAAACCTATTGAAAATCTGAACACAAATGACATACTAAAATACATAAAGAAAACACACCTAGAAAAATCACAAACACATATAACAAAAACATCATCCTGGTACCAATCAATCAACCAACGCAAACTCAACAACTACCACATCACAAAAAACAACGAATTAGCCATCTCTCGTCTAGATCAGACAAAAATAACAAGACTTAGACTTGGACACACCAAAATAACCCACACGCACTACATCGATCCGAACCACAACAACACCCGCCCATTCTGCAACGACATTTTCTCAATAAAGCACCTACTCTCCAACTGCAACGCGCTAAACATCCAAAGACAACAACTATTTAATAACACCAACCTACTAGATTCACTTACTAATCCCACTCCACCAAACATATCAAAAATTATACAATTTCTAAAAAACACACATTTATACCGCCACATATAAGACGACTCAAACTAAACTAACTAAAAACTAAAACAGGCCTACGTCGCCATAGCTCAACATCCCCGCTAATTCATAATTTTAATTATTTGTTATCTCTTTATAAATAAATAAATATTCGTATTTTATCCATACGGCCGCTGCTATACTGTTTTTTATAAGGAATTAATATTTGGACATGGATGCACTGAGGTCAGTACACTAAAATGGCCCTTATAAAACCTGTGCCTGAGGGTTAAATTTTAGCACGCATAATGGAAATTATAAAAAAGAATGCTAGAAAGCGTACTAAGTGGGTTAGGATTCATATTTTTAGTTTTTGATGACTATCTACGTGTGAGATCTTAAAACCCTAAAGGTTTTGAAGGAGGTTAACAATGGCGAAAAACTTGCGGTAAAGGTAAAGGTAGCTAGCATAGTTATACGATTGGCTAAGGAGGGTGAGTTAATTAGAATAAATTTAATATAATAACTACTATAATGGGGGTGATCTCTTTTCAGCATTCCAATTTAGATCGCGTAAAATAATTTATTCTTTTCAAAGAGCAGCAGTTAAGCGTGTAAGCTGCAAGCTTGGGAACGACACGGAAGAATGTCATTAGCTTGCTTTAGAGCAAGTTAAGTTTAGAAGGTTTATGCGGCACCAAGATTGGAAATGATCAAGATCTGTTTGTAAATCAGACTGGCAAGCGGCATCCTTATATTGCACACACAAAGCTTCACTTCATCCGTCATTTGTCAAAACGTCGGGCAGATCGTTAATAAATAATGAAATCAAATGTTTTGCTCAAGTCAGTATAAATTTTATCTGTTTGAAGGTTATTATGGAAGCCCTTCATATTGAAGGAAGTGAAGGAAGGTTAGTAGTTGTTGATCTTTGCTTAATAAATACATACTGACTTGGAGAAATTACTGATCTAAAATAGTGCCGGAAATGTGGAGTCAAGACATTTTAGTTTAGCGGTGGCCGATAACTTAGAGATTCCTGTATATTTGTTGGCGCCGAATTTTGCTATATTATTTTGTGTAGAGGAATAACATATGATTCCTTAAAAAAAAGGAAAGTGAGAGGTTTCCCAGGATAGAGTAAAAAATTTCAGAAGGGTGTATACAGGGCATCGGCACAATACCTAAGCACACAGACCGGAATTCCATCGGGACCTGGCAAATAAATAAATAAAAGAACAGAGCTTTCGTTTAAACTAGGACTGAAAATTAGGTTAAATTTGAGCATGTTGTATGAATACGTCTGATTTAAATAGTTGTTTAAAAAAACTAGGTAAAACAAGAAAGGAAGCTAACTTCGGCTCACCGAAGTTTATATACTCTTGCAGAATTTTAACAAAAAATTAAAACCGAAAATCTGTAATAATAATTAGTTGCCAAATCTCAAATTTGATGAAAATGGTTTGAAAATCGGCTAAGTTATGGTTTTTTTTTAATTTTCCTGATTGTTCCTATGACAGCTATATGATATAGTTAACCGATTTTAATGAAATTAATACTGAAATTTTGAAATAATATAATATGTTCAAATTTCAAGTTTGGTGAAAACATCTTGAAAACTGACAAAGTTATGGATCTTTCTTTTATTTTCCTGATTGTTCCTATGGAAGCTATAGGATATAGTCGGCCGATTTTCATGAAAATAAAACTGAAATTCAAGAATATTAAACAGCTAAATCTCAACTTTGATGAAAAGATGTGGAAAACTGAGAAAGTTAAAAATTTTTTTCTAAAAATTTTCCGATTGTTCCTATGGCAGCTATATGATATAGTCGTCCGATCCGGCCCGTTTCGACATATATACGAGTGAGATTGTATAGAAGACTAACTGCAAAGTTTCATTCAGATAGCTTTAAAGCTGAGGGACTAGTTTGCGTAGAAACTGACAGACGGACAGACGGACATGGATAGATCGACTCGGCTGTTGATCCTGATCAAGAATATATATACTTTATAGGGTCGGAGATGTCTCCTTCACTGCGTTGCAAACTTCTGACTAAAATTATAATACCCTCCCTGCAAGGGTATAAAAATATGAAATGAACAAACTAATCTGGGATTCCCGAGATTCTTCTAGGATTCTTCCCTGAATTTCTCGCTAATGCCCTTTTGATTCCTGCGTCAATTTACTTCGAAATTCACGTCGAATTCCTCTATAAGTCCGATTTCCTCGATGCAGCCCGATTTGAGAATTTTTTGTATGGAAAATCACGGTTAAATCCTTAAATCATTCCAGCAGGAATACGGGTTAGTCCTACATGATTACTACAGGAATCCTATATAACCGGTACTGAAGGGTATAGAGCAGATGGTATTTTTAAACAAGCGTGTGTGCGTATGCCAGCACGTTAGCGTCGCAAGAAGGATGGGTAAGAAGGAAAACAAACAAGTAAAAAAGCTACAGTCGACAGCTCGACTGTGAGATACCCGCTACCCATAGTAAATGGTTAATATATTTTTGAACATAACGGACAAATGCAAGTGTAATAATCACATGTTTACAAAAATACACACACGTGTATCTATGTGTGTAAAAACTCGTTATTATTGCATTAAAGGGGCTAATAATTATTACCATTTATTAATATTGCTTCTCGATTCTATAAGATTCTAATCCGATCACAATCAGGAACTAATAAGAATTCTTAGGTAGTCTAATTGGTCAGCCAAACGAGGCATGCTGCAGTAGCCGTTTGTGGCCATACAAAATTATTTCTTCGAAAATTTTTATCTGATCGCAACCAAATTATCAAAAATCACACAGACTATAGTTCTTAAGGTACATACTAAAATTTAAAATTAGATGATTTGATTTCGCGTTTGATGATTTGAAATTTGAAAAAAACGTTGTCTGCGTGCAATCATAACAAATACTGTCAAAAAAAATTAGACCTCTATCTCTTATAGTCTCTGACATCCAGTGTTTCATACGGACAGACGGACAGACACACAGACGGGCATGGCTAGATCGCCTTGGCTGTTGATGCTGATCAAGAATATATATACTTTATAGGGTCGGAGATGCCTCCTTCTACCTGTTACATACATTTCCTGCCGGCACAAAGTTATAATACCCTTCTACCCTATGGGTAGCGGGTATAAAAAGGCAAAAATTATATTAATGTTGATCATCAGGGTTTCTTTTTTGCAAGCCTTTGCTTGAGTTGTTTTTAACTACCTGCTGCTCCAAATGCGTCGATAAAAAATTATTTCTATTAATCTTACATTTTATTTTACATAATTAAAATAACAAAATTAGAATTATTTATTAAGTAATATATATTTTTTTGCTTCTTTGCATATCACTTATCAAAGCTGCACTGAACGCAATGAACAGATAAACAAAAAGCACCATGGTGTTTAAAAAACACTTAAGTGATTCTTGTGTGATTTGTCTACTTCTGTTACTTTTGTTACTTGTGATTATTCCTTCATTCGTTTTGAGTGCAAGTGCACCGGCAACATTGCACGAAACTGAATGAGTGCAAACACAAAGAATAACTGCGCCTTGTATGAGCGAGACCGCAATAATGCCGGCATTCATAGCACACACGAAATTTTTGATAAGTGTGTGTCTTTGCTTTGCTTGGCCGGGTGTGAGTGGCACCGGAACCCAAATTTTATTGGGTGTGAGTAAGATGGCAAAAAATGACCCTCTTACAGTTCTCTGGTAGAAATATGTTATAAAAATTGAGCTGCCATTGACAAATGGCTTCACAAAACGAAATTCAACATTGTTGCATTACTCGAAAGTTAATAATTCTGACGAGAAATGGATTTAAGCGCTTACTACGTAAGCCTTTTGCATTTTGATAGGAACGGAGTTAGAGGGCGCAGTGTTCTGATCGGGCCTTTTCTTTTTCTTAGCTTCGTATTCTTTGGCAGCTACATACTCTGCCCAGTATTTGGAAAAGCATATCATGTAACCTTTAATTTATATTTTCAGCTCTCAGTTTGCCTCGTGTAAAGGCAATGACATATTCCGATGTTTGAGCAGGGGGTAGCCGCGAAACAAATACATATATGTTTCATAGGTGGAATAGCAAATACGGCTTTTGGCGAGGTAAACTGGGTATCTACCCTGACATTATCGGCCGGTAGTCCTGGCCTTATACTCTGGGCGGATAAATTTACGGGGTCTGGGGGACGTAATTTCTTATGACCAAATATTAAATTCGACTGAATTTACTTTTGGGCAAAGAATCCCATTACATTATAATTTCATTAGATTTAACCAAAATGTATATATTTGACTTAATATTTCTCTATCAATTATAATGTCATTTACAATGGTTACGAGATGAAAATATATTTGCAGAGTATTTTCATAAATGTTTTATTTAAAGCAGTGTTTAAAAAACTGCAGTCGAAGTAACATAAGACGCAATATTTTTGCATTTCTCTACTTCAACTGCTGGCGACTTCTTAAATTTAAAGCAAAGCGAATTAAAGTCGCATTCGAAGCAAATGTAAAAATCAAAAAGCGACCAAAATCAAAAATCAGCTGCAGTTGCCACTGTTGGTTTTGAGCTATTTGCTTTGCTGTTTTTTTTTTATCATACGCATAAGTCAATGCTGTCGCTTTTGTCGACTTCCAAGAATGTTCGGAAGCATAAATCCACGCTTTTGACTTTTGCTACTTTTGCTTAATTGCCAAATAATTCTTTAAAATTATAGGTAATAAATCAAAATTCGCCGTCTATTATTGAATGAATTTGTTACAGAGTGAAACCTTCCACGATTTATAACCAAATCCAGAGTACTCATGTATGCTGATGACGTTAAACTTTGCTTGCAGTATAGGGACAGTTCATGCCAATCTGACCTACAATCGAATTTTGATAACTTTCAAGCATGGAACCAAACTAATGAATTTTTCAATATGCTTAACGATTACTCGTTGGAAAGAATTACTTATATGTATGTGCTTGCTAATTTTGACTTACGCTGCTAATCGAAAGCAACGGCGAAAAAAATCAAAAGTAGCAAAAAGTCAAATGCGTCGACTTATGCGACTGCGACTTCCGAACATTCTTGGAAGTCAAAAAAGCGACAGCATCGACTTATGCGTATGATAAAAAGCAAAGCTGATAGCAAAAAAACGAACAATGGCGACTGCAGCTGATTTTTTATTGCTTTTTGATTTTTACATTTTCTTCGACTACGACTTCTGCATTTTTCAGATGCAAAAGGAAAATCATAGTCATATGAAATGAAATTTACCACAGATAAACACTGATTTAAAGAACATATTTGGAACCGTACATCATAATTTTCTAACCTAAAATCATAGTAGAAATAACTCGCAGACAGCCTGCGCTATTTTTTTCTGCTGCATATGCTCTAGTACATCCGCATTTGCCAATTGAACGCTACATAATTGTTGACACATTCACCAAAAAATCATTTATATTTTATTTTATTTCCATTAGAATTCTCCATAATCCGTTATTGGGCATTGACCCTGATTCCAATTCTGATTACGGAGTTCGATAAAGTTCTTGGCTATTTTCCTAACGCAGCGTGTTTTGAAGTGTTCTGTGTGAGGATTGGATTGGTCGGCAAAATAGCGGGGTTCTGTAAGGGTAGTGTTATCAAAAATTAAGTCACCTGACATATAAATGGTGTCTGGAACTTTGTCCACAATGACACAATGCTAAAACGACTTTGATATTGGCATGAGAGACAGACACCCAATTGAATATTGTTTAAAGCTTTATCAAAATAGTTCTGAATACATTTTTATCAGGGAACGTAATCATTATAAGTTTTGTTTTAAAAATCACATGATAATGATTACAGATCGATTAATATTTTTTTTTATCATTCATAATGATTAAAATTGAGCAATTTTATATTAATCAATACAAATTATTATTTTTGATCAAAAATTTAAATCAGTACAGAATCATTATTTTTGGGCAAAAAAATCAAAATCTTTAATAATTATTATTATTGATTGAATAAAGTAAAACTCGAAAATAATGATTATTATAAAAAAACTGTTTTGCAAATTTAAAGGTGTTTATGCATACTTTTTGACAATTTTGATATATGTACTTCTTGAGTACATCCAAAGGATCAATTGTGTGCTACGGGTTTGACACGCCTACCTCCGCTTTAATATGGCCAAACAAATTTGGCCATATTATATTATTTCAAAATTTCAGTATTAATTTCATTAAAATCGGCCAACTATATCCTATAGCTACCATAGGAACAATCAGAAAAATTAAAAAAAAAAACCATAACTTAGCCGATTTTCAAACCATTTTCATCATGTTCGAGATTTGGCCACTAATTATTATTACAGAATTTAGGTGTTAATTTTTATTTTAATTCTGCAAGGGTATATAAACTTCGGTGAGCCGAAGTTAGCTTCCTTTCTTGTTATATTTTTGATCAAAAATAATCATTTTTATTGATTAATATAATATTGCTCAATTTTAATCATTATTAATGATAAATATAATAAAATTCCTAAAATAAAAAATAATGCGCGAAATAGATCGATTAGACTAAACGGATTCAGAAGAAATTTTTTGTTTGTTTTTAGTCGATTCTAAGTAGTTGATTTTTTCATTTCAAAATTTGACCGATAATCATTATTTACCATCCATGATCTTTATTTATAATTACTCATGGTGGTAAAGCCTAAACAATCTTTTAAATTATAGTCAGTCACTATTTTAATGTATTATTTAATTTCCCAAATAAATCCTTATAAATGTTGAAAAAACTTATATTTAATTAAAATTAATAACAGTTTTAATGCGAGAGTTAATGTTATAAGTTTTGCCCCCTTTATAAACACTTGGTTAGAAGTATACCCATGCATTTTGAAAATTAATGAAGTGGTCAAGTAGTAAGTCTGCTAAAAAACATATGATACATAGTCGATCGTTTTTGTTAAATAAAATAAACGTTAGTATTACGTCAATATATAAAACTCAGGCGATATGCGATTTTTATAAATTGTTATGTACTATTGCCGATCATTACAACGGTTTCTATTATTTTTAAAAATAATATATATATTTTTAATTATTCTTTTTTGGAATGTGCGGACTTATATGGCATGATCGGCCTTTGATATTAGTGACAAATATATATAAACTAGACATCCCCAGCAAACGTTATTTTGCCCCTTTTTGTTTTCTGGAAGGGCTAGTTGTTTTTTTATTTCATTTTTTTTTGTGTTAATAAATATTTTGTTGGAAAAAAGATGATTGTTATTGTCCGCTATAATTCCCCCTTAATGGCAATAAATAAGATTGTGCAGATTGTGTGTTTTTTTTTTTTGTTAAAAATCCAAAAAAATTAAATACCTCCATTAATAATTCATTATTATTTCTCAATTTTAGTACATAGGTTGATCTTCCCTTAAGTACCTTGTGTACCAAAGTACCAAAGCGTTTAAAAATTCTATTGGATAGTTGATGGCTTCATCTTCATTTGTGACGCAGTCAATAGATTTGAATGAATTCATTATTCCAATGATCTTATTTTGAATTATGTATTTCAGGTCATCTACATTTTTATTCTTAGCCGCTAAAATGGCCAACTCACTCAACCATTCATTATTTTTGTAGTTAGAAATAATGTTTGGAAATACATTGTAGATAAGTTCGTCTTTTAATGAGACAAAATTACAGATATTTGGAAATCATATTAATCCGCTCGATTCATCGACTGGTATTTGACCATTACCGATAATCAGCAATTCCTTCGAGAAATTAAATGTGCGTTCGGGCGTTCAAGATGGTCGCTTATCTTATTTGTAAAAATTTATTTTGTGTATCTTCAAAAGGAAGTAATGATCCGATTTGATGGTAACAAAATATTTTTGGGGCTATAATTTAACTTCATGCTAAGGGGCGTGATTCTTGTGTTTCCCCGTAAAGCAATGAATGGCTCATGTTGC
>VNJN01007328.1:0-14094 GCA_008042485.1 Drosophila mayri | reverse complement strand
AGGCGGTGGACTCGAAAGTCTTCCGAGAGAGAATTCGCGGTGGACTCGAAAGTCTTCGGCACGGCAGAGAGAGGCGGTGGACTCGAAAGTCTTCCGGGAGAGAGAGCGATTCGGCGAGCCGAACGATCAGGTGGGCTGAGACTCGGAGGTCTACCCAGAGGGAGGAAAACTCGGCGGGCCGAATTGTAAGCCGAGACTCGCAAGTCGTTCGACGATTTATTGGCAACCCAAATCCTGGGATTCTGGTCGCCCAAAAAAGTGACTTTTGCTGCTGACTACTAGGAGTGGGCTACTAGAGACTTACCGCTCCCGATCGCTGCCGGCTGCTAAGTGATTTTCTTCGGCCAGCGGCTCGCCTTATATAGCGAGTCGCGGGTTCTAGTGTGCCCGCCGCGATCGGTTGCTTCCTCTTCTTTTCCCCATGCAACCCTGCTGTCTGAGTGTGACCCTTCCGTGGCGCGCGCGCGTATCTAGTTTAAATTCAAATTTGTCTATTTATTTCTATATTTCATTTCTTGTGTTTCTTTTGTTCTTTCTGTTTCTATATTTCATTTTTTGTTCTTTCTGTTCTATCTTTCATTTATTTACATTTTATTTCCTTTTCCTTTACATTTTCTTTCCTTTCCTATCTTTTATTTATTTACATTTCATTTTCCTTTCTTTACATTTTCTTTTCATTTCTTACATCTTCTTTACAGTTTTTTCATATTTATGTGCGCAGCATGCGTCACAAGGTCCATTGCGTTAGCTCAGTTTCTTCGAAACGAGAATCGTTTAAAAAGAGACTTTCCTTTAAAGGAGCAATATGACAACGTAATTCAGGAGTATCTGGATCTGGGTCTTATGAAAGAAATTCCATCGACTCATAGTTCCCCAACGTACTTTCTTCTACATCACGCGGTAATCAAGCCCGAAAGTACCACTACAAGGCTTCGCGTTGCATTAAACGCCTCCAGTCCATTTGCGAATGAAACCAGCTTAAATGATATTCTTCATGCTGGTCCAGTATTGCAATTCGATCTGACCATTCTGATTCTGAAGAGGCAATATTTCCAATACGATCCGGGTCGATCCGAAGCATACATCCTTTCAAAGAATCCTGTTCCATAATAAAAAGGGTGATATCCGAGACTTTGGATTGAATACAGTTACCTTCGGGGTCAACTGTGAGCCTTTCCTCGCTTTTCGAGTGCTGCAGCAGCTAGCAGAAGATGTCAAAAGGGCGTTTCCGAAAGCCAGCCACTTTATGCAAGAACATATGAAATCGCGAGGTTGTTTGATCCAGCCGGATGGCTCGCTCCGTTTATAATACGTTGCAAAATTTTTATGCAGGAGATTTGGCTGCAAGATCTTAGCTGGGATGATAAGCTTCCCAGCGAAATGAGTCAGAGGTGGCTGGCGTTTCTCCATAAGTATTCCGACCTCAACCATATCCGCGTTCCGAGATGGGACTGTTTTCAGCCTGACGACAGCCATTCTTCCCCATATGGCTACACCAAGTTCCGACATACGCTGCTGGACCGATTCGACAATAGTTCTGACCTGGTTACGGAAGCCGGCGTGCAACTGGACCACGTTTGTAGCCAACAGAGTGGCCAAGATCACGCAGGCAGTACCAGTCGACTGCTGGGCACGCTCCGAACAAAATTCCGCCGATTTAGCCAGTCTAGACGTGTCCCTATTCGAGTTAGCGGATAATCAGCTTTGGTGGCATGGGCCAGAGTGGCTGCAAGGGCCACAAGGGCTATGGCAAGCATAGAGCGAAGTGCATCCAAACACAGAGCTCGAGCAGCGCGCGGTGAAAGTGCACTTATGCCAAGGCCCCTCCGACGAATTTCTACAACGGTTCTCTAGACTGGACGAAGCACTGCGAGTCCTGGTGTATGTTCGACGGTTCCTTCGTCGCTGCCGCAAGGGCTCAACCTCCTCAACCTCACGACCCACAGGTGAGGAAATCAGAGAGGCAGAGCGAGCGCTGATATCCAATGCGCAGGGTAAAGCATATGCCTCAGAGCTGAAGCACTTGGCAGAGCAGAAGCCCCTTTTGGAAGGAAGTCCAATATTAAATTTGTTTCCGTTCACGGACCAACTCGGCCTCCTAAGGGCATGTGGTCGCGTCTCAACTTCTAGCGCCCTCCAGTATGATGAACGGCATCCAATAATTTTGCTCTACGGCTGCAGACTGTCTTGCCTTCTCATCTAATTCACCCACCAGATTACTCTTCGATTACTCGATCGAAGTATTGGATTCCTAAAATCAAGAATCTGGTCAAGGCTTTGATGAATCCGGGGAAAAGTTTCAAAACTGTTTTCTATAAAGCTACGGCTACCCGCAAGTATAAGTTCGAGGAGCTTGCGACGCTTCAAGCCAAAATTGAAGTCTGCCTCAATTCCAGATCCCTCTCTCCAATGGCTGAAGTTCCCTCCGATCTGCTAGCCCTCACGCCTGGCCATTTTCTGATTGGAGCGCCGTTGCTTTCCACGGCTGAGCCTGAGATAAAAGGCGAAGCCAAGTCGATACTTAATCGATACTTTGAAGGCCCAACTCCAGCAGTTTAGTGCGCGGTGGAAAGAGGAGTATTTAAAAGATTGAGATACATATTGTAAAGTGTGTAAAAGATGATGTTCAGTATTCATGGTTTTGAAAACGGTATTTTTGTAGTTGTTCAAGAAATAGTTAATTTTTAGTTGTTCTCTGTTAATATGATCCGTTATATTGTTAAATCTTTCTTTAATATCATTATTGAATATTTCCTGTCTATTTGTGTTAGCTACTAATTCTTTTTGATTTTCAGCGATTGTCTTTAAACTATCCTCTATTCTACGTCCGTCTTCGTCGTCTAAATTACCTGTAACTATCTTCACGACTCTACCTAATCCGTTTATGAGGCCCCGTCTTTGTCTCTTTTTCGGCAACAACATGTCTACTCTAGTCTTCAATTGCTGCAGTTTCGCTGATAAGCTTTCAATAGTGTCATGTGAATCAGGGTTCCCTTTTAGTTGGCTAATTGCTCTTTCAAAGTTAATGACTCCGTCGAAAAAATCCTGTAGATTGATTCTATGTGTAAGATATTTGTAGGACTGTATAATTTTGGCTTGTCCTAGGTTTAATTTTAACAGAGGGGTGTCGTTTCCTAAATTCTGGACCATCAAGTCCTGGGCTGCGATGAACGCGAATCTGTAATATCGTAAAGAGTAGGGTTTGCTTTAATTCTTTCCTTAATTTTTGCTTTGTGTTTTTTTTGTTTTTTGTGTGATAATAATGTGATTTTATTGTCCTTTATTACTCTGTGCTGAGAAAAGCGAGGAGTGAGCTTATTCCTCCTATTCTCCTTTCTGAATATTATATCGTCGGCATTAACTGCTATCGGTTGATCCCTATTTTCGTTTAATTTGTCAATCCTAGTATTCATTTGTTGTTCATTTGTTGTTAAAGATATGAGTTCTAATAGAAAATAATTCAAATGGTGTATATTTAGTTGCGCAATGTATAGCGTTGTTGTATGTAGTCAGGGTTTCAAATAACATTTCCTCGTGATCGAGTTCCAATTTACTAGCCTTTCTGTTCTCATAAATAATTCTATAGATTTCAGTGAGAGACGAATGTAATCTTTCTACGGGTGAGTTGCTCGTAGATTGTTGAAAAGACGTGATATGAGTAGTGATATCGTGTTGCTTGCAAAAATCTATAAAAATTTTTCCGGAGAATTCGGCACCCTGATCAAATATTAGTTTTGTTGGAATACCCACAAAACAAAAATAATGTCTCAAGGATTTAACCACGTTTATACAATTTCTTGATGGAATTGTATAGGCGCTGGCAAATTTGATAAACTTATCAATCAGTGTAAGAATCGTTTGGCCATTTATCGTAAAAATGTCCATGTGCACTATCTGTAGTGGTCTTTCAGGAATTTCGGTCTTTTGATATATCGGTCTGGGTGGTCTTCTGTCGTACTTGTCTGACATGTATCGCATAAGTTAATTATTTGTGAGATTTTCTGTTTCATGAAAGGGAAGTAGATTGTTCTCTTGAGATGGTTCAGTGTTTCTTCAATTCCGCGATGGTTGTTTTTACGATGATAATCCCTAATTACTGATTCCTGCTCTTCTTTAGTCGTGATATCTGTTAATAGGTCTTTGCACCTGATCAATTTGTACTTTTGAAAGTATTTGGTGTAGGCCTCCTCTATTATTTTAAAGATTGGTTCAGGAGCAAAGATAGCATGTACTCTATTAGTGTTTAGAACTTCTCGTAAAATTTCAATAATTAGGTTTAGATCGAATTTAAGTTTGGTTATTGTACGTCTACATTTGTTTTTGAACAAGATGCAGGTTTTAGTCCTGTCTTCGGTTCCTATCTCGAAAATATATTGCGCTTTAAATTCATTTAACGGTTTATCAGACATAATTATAGAGTTAGTCGGTTCATCTGAGACGGGATTTGCTATACAATTTGTTTGTATTATGACGTGACTTAAAGCATCGGCCACGACATTCTGAGACCCTTTCTTATATACTACCTCGTAATCATATTCTAGAAGTTGCAGCTTCCACCTAACAAATTTCGAATTAGGTTCCTTAAAGTTCATAAGCCATGTTAAGGGCCTATGACAGATCTTCGGGCAAAAATTCCAGATAGTTACAGATAACTATCTTGAATTTTTGCCCAAAGAGGTAGGGGCGAAAGTATTTGGTTGCCCAAAAATTAGCTAGCATTTCTTTCTCTACGGTAGAATAGTTGATTTCTCTATCGTTGAGTGTTCTGCTTGCAAACGAAACTGGTCTATCGGAACCCAGAGTTCCTTGGGATAGGACCGCTCCTATTGCTACATTACTGGCATCTGTTGTCAGGATGAAGGGTTTTTTAAAGTCTGGGTATTTTAATAGCGGATCGTTACAGAGTAATGTTTTACATGTCTCAAATGCTCTTTTGTAATCTTCGGTAAGCAACACCGGGGCTTTCCTTTTAGCTGCTGTGTCATGGTTTTTGCAAAATCTTGGATGAATTTCCTATAGTACCCCAGGAGGCCGAGAAAAGATTTTATTTCTTTTCTGGTGGTCGGGATAGGGAAGGCCTTTATCGTCGCGATCTTTTTAGGGTTTGGTTTAATACCCTCCTCAGTCACGATGTGTCCTAGATATTCTATTTCTTTATGTAGGAATTACGACTTTTCAGGTTGAATCTTTAAATTTGCTCGCTCTAGTCTCTGAAATACGGCATGTAAATCGTTAATGTGTTCTTGTAATAAGGGTGAGAAAATTATAATATCTTCTAGATATAGTAGACAACACTTTCCGTTGAGCTCGGACAACACGTTATCCATAACTCTTTGGAAAGTGGCTGGGGCGTTAGTAAGTTCAAAAGGCATACGAATAAATTCGTAATGCCCACCTTGTGCCGTAAAGGCTGTTTTGGGTGTATCGCTCGGTTCCATCTCAATTTGATGGTAACCGCTAGCTAAATCGAGGGCTGTGAAATATTTAGCTCGGCCAATTTTGTCGAGTACGTCGTTGATATTAGGCATAGGATATCTGTCTTTTATTGTCTTTTCGTAAAGTTTCCTAAAATCCACAACCATTCTCCATTTCTTTATTTTTGATGCATCCAGTTTTTTTTTAAACCAAGAAAACTGGAGCTCTCCAGGGTGAATGGCTATGTTTGATTATATTCTGGTCTAAGAGTTTGTTTATTTGATTCTGAAATTCGGTGAACTCCGTGGAGCTGAATCTAAATGGTCTACAAAAAACTGGTTTATCGTCTGTAGTCTTGATTTCATGTTTCACTTGGTTGGTGAATGAAAGTTTGTCACCTTCACGAAATACCAAGCCAGGAAACTTCTTACACAGTTGGGCTAGTTGTTGTTTCTCTTCTTCATTTAAATGGTCTGTCCTAATGGTGTCGAAACTTGAAGCACGACATTCATTTCTGTATTTGATATTATTTGGTATAATATCAGTAAGAACAAAATCGTCTTCCTTGAATCTGTCTACCTCTAATCTAGAATCCAAAACGAATTTTTTTGGTTTGGTTGAGAAATTATTAATTTCGGTTAATCCGAAATTATTGCATGCCGTATATATACCCGCTGTTATAAAGAGATCCTGTTCAATTTGAATGTGGTCACATAAAAATGGTCCTTCTTCCACACTTACTGGAATCTTGATTAACGATCTGGACTCTTCTTCGATTTCGAATATGTCCGAGGAACGATTTGGACTAAGACGTAAAGGTATCTCCGCCGTTGGTGTGGTGAAAATTAGTTTGGACATATCAATTACTGCCGGGAGTTCAGAAAGTATGTTCATGCCAATTAGTCCGTCAAAGAATTGGTTAAAATCGAGTAGTAGAAACGGAAATTTCCTTCTATCGTTTATTTCCTCAAAAATAGGTAGTATAGTCATTTGTCGGACTGGGTGTTCTTGTAAGACAGTAGTTATAGTTATGGAACTTCGAAGTCAATTTTCTATTCATCTGTTATGTATTTAGGGTCTATAAAGGAACCCTCTGCACCCGTATCTACCAAGAATTTTAAGTTATGTTGGTCTTGAAAAGAAAGTTCTATAAACGGTAGTTGGGCATCTAAACGAAATTTGTTCAAGAAGCCTGTTTGTGTTTTGAGGCTTTTGAGTGAAAATTTTCTTCGTCTTCAATATTATGTGTCTGTTCCTCTTCGTCTGTCTTATTCTTTGTTTCTATATTAAACATCTTTTGTCCGCTAGTCTGGGGTCTGTTGTTAGTTGGGTTTCTTTTAGCCACGGCATTCGATGTACTAGGAGTGTCATCGCTTGCCGTGATGGCCTGGTATCCTTGATTACGATAATTATTATCGTAATCCGATCGGGTTTAGGTCGTCCTATTATTCCGCCTATAGCGATCATAGTCCCTGTTATGATTCTGATTGTAGTTTCTGCTTTGGTATTGATACGACCGGAAGCGATCGCTTTGCCTATTCGACTGTGTATCTTGCACCCAACTTGTTTTATTTTCTGCATAATACAAACTCCTCTCTTTTATTGCCATATCATATGCCTCCTCTAAGTCTGTAAGCCTAGCTGCTCGGACTATGCCGCTTAGATTTCCTCTATGCCAGCAAAAAAAGTTGTCAAGCAAGTTTTGGAAACAAGTCTTTGCCTAACTCTAATGGCCAGAGGCTCGGTTTCCTCCGAGTCAGTTGTTTCTGTTTTAGGCCATATAATTCTGTCATCAAAGTTTCTTTGTCTCTCCTATCCCTACAGTGTCTAATTAATGCGTCCTTAATATCGTCCCAAATTAGGCCTGCTCCAGACGCGATAACTGCTTCGTTCGCCTTTCCCTCTATTTTTTGCCTTATAGTTCTAAGTAACATTTGCCCATACGGAGTCTGATTCGTACCCCTGATCATAAGGATTATTTCCTCGACGTTGTTAATAAATTCGTTCAATGTGAATGGGTCTCCTGAGTATGTGGGCAAAAATCGAATCACGTCTGGGATTCTCATTGAGGCAAACAATTCGGCTTGGTTGACAATCTCCGAATTGAGGTGGGAAGGTGTCGAGTTGTTACTAGTGTCCATTGTTACGGGTGAGGGTGTAATAACCGGTCTGAGGGATAGAGCGTTTTCCTGCGGTGTTGGTGCGTTAGGTGTCTGTCCCCTACTACTGCCCTTAGTAGTGATCTTAGTAGTCGGCAGAAGGCTCTTGACTTTATCAATATTCGGCATCAAATTAATTATTTAGTACTTTATAGAAAAGATTACTCTTAGTGTATAGTGTGTTTGTATGTGCTAACTTATACTAGTAAAATACTTAAGTAGTAGGTGTGTTGATGCGTCTGTGTGTAGTATTCTTGTGGCCGTTTACCTGTGAGAGTGTAAAATGAGTATCTTTTTCATTCTTTTAAATGAAGTATTCAAGCGACATTGCTAATTATATCTGTTTTTTATTCTTTGTTTCCAGAATCTATGTGCCAACTAAAACCAACTTCAATGAAATTCACTTGAATTCCTTTAAAGTTGAACACCCTCTACAAAACGCGCCATAGGATTGCACGGATTATTATTATTATTTTTTTTTGAATATTAGACACAACTTTCTTTCTTTAGTAAGTATTTATTTAAAAAAACGAAAATTTATTTTTTTTTTTAGTGCATTTAAAGCATGAAACCAGTCTACAAAATTTGCCATAAATCTTGCAACTGACGTTCTTACAAAGTCGCGATGGAATTGTAGAACTATTTCACTGGACACAGTTGTGTATTCGTAATTATTAAACGTAATTTATTTCATTCATAAATATTTTATTAAAAACATTTTTTTTTTTATTTAGTGTATTTCAAACATGAAACCAGTTTACAAAATTTGCCATAAATCTTGTAACTGACGTTCTTACAAAGCCGCGATGGAATTGTAGAACTATTTCACTGAACACCGTTGTGTAATTATTTTCAGTAGTCTTTTTCACAAACAAAGAAATGAAATGACGGCAAGAGATATATACATTCTTTTAAACACCACGTAATTTACGAAACCAATATTGTAACAAATATATTTTTCCATTTAAACTGCACCTCCTTTAATCTTTCCTTTTTATTTCATTTATTCTCTCTTCTTTTTTTTTGCGTTGCACATATATATTTCTTGCTTAATTTTCATTTTGCGTTTGTCACGGGTGTTTTTTCTTGAATAAATTTTGGCATCACTTCTTTTCTTTTTTAAAAAAAATGCACAAAAATACTTCACCTGTTGTGTAGTGTTTTTCTTACAGTGTAAATATAACTACACGATCCATCCCTGTTCGTAGTGCGGCTGCGCCAGTTATAGTTATCTTCCACTAGGTTGGTGGTCCGAGAGGGAGGTCCAATGATTGCTCAGAAAATCCTCGAAATGTTCCTTGAGGACTTAGATTTATATCGGCTGGATTTTATATGATATTATTTGAATAAAGAAAAGATCTGTTCTCATTGAAGTCAATTTCCAGAGTGAATTAATATATTGCTCAGCGGTGGCCAAGAAGCCGCCGCTGCCAAAAGTGTATATAGAAATCTTATATACTATACATATGGAACTTATGCACTAATACAAGAATAAAAATTGTTTACACTGCATTCGCTCGAAATATTCTGCTCGTGTCGTCTTTCCTGGTAAGGGGTTGGGGTATCCTGTCTATGTCATCAAAACGTTAGGAGGGCAACGACTCAAGTGGGTCGCTGCCCGGCTCAAGCGATGGTTCGGATTGCAACATAGTTGTGTCCGAATGTTTATGTGTTTATGTGGCCGCCCAGTCAGCGTACCATTTCCAGGATAGCTCTGGGAGGTTTAGCCGGCGGCTCGTTGCCTACTGACTGGTCGGTAACTCGCAGGGCACAATAAAACAGCCCGTGCATAAGGTTATCCTTCTCCCTGTGGAGATCCAGGAGCCAGCTGATCCCAGCAATTAATATATTTCCATCTGCGAGGAACAATACTAAGCCCACTTTTTGTTTCTTCTTTTCTCTTCCTCGCAGAACAACTATAACATAACAGTGCCTCGTCCTCGTTCCGCACAAAATTTGGATAGCACTCCACTCCGTCTCCGACCGTGACTGCGTACCTGCAGCGGAAGGTCGTGCAAATTCTCCCGACAGCCTGTGTGTTGCTCAACACCGGGAACGCGACCTTCGAGATGTGGGCCACGATCGATCGTTCATGGCGGTGAACGGTATTGACCGATCGTTGGCGGCGGTATATCGGCTGCCCATCATGCAGGCAGGCGAGGACGAGGTCGCACGGTGACCCTTCCATCCTGCACGGGCGACTTCAAGCTCGAGGTCGTAATAAGGCTTGATCCCAGCCTGAAGATTCGGACGCCCGTATGGGCTCTGTGCGACTCCATACGGGCCAAATTCAATGACATCCTTCTCGCGGATAAACTTTTCCAGCGCCCATCGACCAGTTACCTGGCAATGGGATCAGACTTGTTTCCCAAGCTGATAAAACTGGGGTTCCTAAAATTGAAAGATGGGCTGCCCGTCGCGCAGAGCACCGTTTTGGGATGGATCTACACAGAGATCGTCAAACAGAGACTAACGCTCTTAGCGGAGAAGTATAAAAGGCCTGGAGAGCACCTGGGTAGTCAGATATCAAGAAACAACAAACCCTTTGAAATTTTTGGAGAAAATGGAGCAATGGGCGGCAGGGTAGGGCATGCGGAAAGATCAGCTAATACAAACGATGCCGGTTATCCTGGAAGGTCTGGCGGCCGATTGGTGGAACACAGCACCATCAGAGATCACCACCTGGGAACAGCTGGGAGAAGAACTGCTGGAGTACTTTTCTACCGCCGAGATACGAGGAACAGGTCAGATGCTGCAACGGGAAGACAAGCCGATAAGGGAGTACGCCATGGGATTAAGGAAGTTAATGCGGTTCACAAAACTCTCCGAAGACGCGAAACTGGACCGGATGCATAAGAACTGTAGAAGCAAAATAAAATTATACACGAGAAGGAGCGTATTCGAAACGCTGACGGAATCGTTAAAACTGGCGAAAGAAGTGGGCGATCGTGGCGATAGTGGAAGTCGGAGAGAGAACAGCAAAGGGAATAGTGTTTACAAGAGTATCCTAAAACGCAATCAGGAGGAACATGTACCAAGACCTGCGAGAATACGGTAGATGGAAAGAGCGGAGATAATATTGGCCAACTGGATGCAACAGAAGGCTAGGGGAAGTTCCACGCAGAGATCGCCTTCGATGGAACTATGGTCACGATAGAATTCATGATCATGGCAGGGATCGCTGGGGGCATTATACTGGGGATGGACTTCCTGGCAAAGACGCATAGCATACTATGATGCGGGAACCTGGAGCTAGAGATAAAGCAGACAGAGAGCAGTGAGGAGGAGGAAGTGGAAGTGGAAGTGGAAGTGGAGCCAACTAGGACAGAGGAAAGCAAGTATACACTGGAGAGAAGAATTAAAGGCTTCCTACAAGAAAACAGGCAAGTGTTCGAGAAAATGCGAAGAGTAAGCAACGCCGCGTCCCACAAGATCTATCTGAAGGACGATAAGCCAATTTAACAGAAGTACTACTCAAGGAATCCGAAGCAACAGGCGATAATCGACGAACAAGTGGACGATTTACTGTCGTTGGGACTAATAGAAAAATCGAGAATCCCATATAGAGGACCCGTGGTATGAGACAGGAAAAAAAAAAATTAATGGCGGATGTGTATTTTTGTTGAATGATAAGACCAATTAAGATGCAAATCTAGTACCACGAATGAACCTCATCCTAGACCAATTACGGGAAGCGAAGTTTACCAGTACAATAGACCTAAAATATGGCTACTGGTCAAAGACAGCAAACAGTACACGGCGTTTACAGTGCCAGAACGCGGGCTGTTCCAGTAAACAGTTATGCTATTTGCACTGACAACGGCATCGGCAACGTTTCAGCAGGCCGTGGATACATTTAGTGGACTGGAAATGGAACTTTACGCGTTTGCATACCTGGAAGAGGAACTAAGATACCTGGGACATGTTGGCAGCAACCAATTTATACGAACAGACCCAGAAGAGGTGGCGGCAATTCAGGATTTGCCTGCACCAAGATCAACAAAGGAGGTGCACAGCTTCCCAGCAATGGCCTCCTGGAATAGGCGGTTTGTACCAAAATTCACGGAAAAAGTCGGACCCCTACAGGAATTGATCAGGAAGGGGGCAGAACTTCGAGTAATTGGAGAGACACCAAAAAGCATTCGATAGCTTAAAAGGGAGCCTGGCACGTGCACCTGTACTAGCTTATCCGGATTCAACGAAGCGTTTCAAATTGCAGACGGTCGTCAGTGACTTCGGGCCGTAGAGGGCGTACTGACCTAAGAAGCCGAGGATGGGGTACAATTTTTTTATTTCGCGAGAGTCCCAAGCCTAACTCCCGCCCAATTGACCGAAGGGCGCAGCCGTGTAACGTACGGTACGAAACGCGTACTAGATAGACGACAGAGAAGAAAATAGAATAGGACGAGAAAAAATTAGGAAATACTACGGGCTAGAACTACAAACAATACTGTTTTTAGTTTTAGAATACTCTCAATGCTTTTAATACTACAAAATAGGATTGTAATCCGTACATAAAACCCTAAAGGGTTCATGTTTTTCGAACTTATGCCTACAGTGGTTAATTACTAAAGGGATAAAGTTTCTAGATGAAAGACGGGGAACATGGAAATTGAGCTGGCCTAACAGGTAGGGGCTCTCCACATCCTAGTGAATTAGTATATGTAAGAAGACGACGCCAAGCATCGTCCTACGGTTAGCTAAAGAAGGTAGGTTAAGTAGGATAAGTCAACTAGAGTAAGACGGTAATCCAAGATTAGCATCCCAAGGTAGGCCACGGAGGGTAAAAAGCAAAAAGTTCTTCTGGACTGATTCAATGGGGCTACTATGGACTCCGAATTGAGGACTCCAGACACACGAAACGTATTCCAATAAAGGGTAAACAAACAAAGTTAAGAGAGTCTTCGTCACATAAGGAGAATCGAATTCCTTTGACCACGTTTTAAGGAATCCCAGCATGCCTCTGGCTTTGTTAACCATACTGGAAATATGTTCTGAGAACGACAGTTAAGGATCCCGGCGGACCTTCAGATCTAGGGGAGTGACGCGTGAAAATGTCATTAGTTTGCATTTGGAGTTGTTGAGATGTAAGTCGTTAGCATGACACCGTGCTTGGAAGTTATCAAGATCCGATTGTAGGTCAGATTGGCTAGAACTGACCCTATACTGCAGGCAAAGTTTAACGTCATCAGCATACATGAGTACTCTGAATTTGGTTTGAGCCAGCGGCAAAAAATTTATAAACTATGTTAATAGCAGTGGTCTAAGGTGACTACCGTGTGGGACGCCGGATGTAACCCTGAGGCTATTGGATAAAACGTTTCTGAACAGAACCCTTTGGGTCCTGTCAGTAAGATAATTCGAAATCCATTTAAGAAGACCCCACTGAATTAAGTTTCCAAACCAGAAGAGAATGATTAACCGAATCGAAAGCTTTACTAAAGTCCGTCTAAATAAGATCGGCTTGAAAATTTTGTTGAAGGGGGCGGTGTAATCCCAAAAAAAGGCCGACGGTATGTGGTCGCTGGGTCGGTTGGTGGTTGCGGCACGTAAAGAAATCCAAAGTCCAATCCAAAAAAAAGTAGTCGGCGGTTTTCACTTCACGATATAATCTCCGTTTATTCACTTCAATTTCGATTTTATAACTAACTTAAGCCTACAAGAAAAAAAGCCTGGGACCGCGGAGTGGTGGGTTTCGTCGGAGAGGGAGAGCCAACGGAGAGCGGGAGTGCATGCGGGAGTGCAAGCAAGTTCTGCCGCCCAGAACTAAGCGCCCTTGTGGTGCGAACATTCTCCCCCCCTTGCGGCCGCAAAGCAGGACTTCTCCTTGCACACTCCGGAAACGGTCCATCCGAAAACGGTGCTCTGAGCGACGGGCAGCCCATCTTCCAGCTTCAGGAACCCCGGTTGGATCAGCTTTGGGAACACGTCTGACCCCAACGCGAGGGAAATGGTCGATGGGCGATGGAACAGCTCGTCTGCGAGCCGGATGTCGTCGAATCTCGCCCGGATGGTGTCGCTCAGAGCTCGTACGGGCGTTCGAATCTTAAGGCTGGGATCAAGCCTTAATACGACCTCCAGCCGGAAGTTGCCCGTGCGGGATCGGAGGATCGCCGTGCAGACCTCATCCTCGCCTGCCTGCGTGATTGGCAGCCGGTATGCCGCCGCCAACGACCGGTCGATGCTGCTCACCGGCATGCACGGGTCGATCATCGCCCCCATCTCAAACGTCGCGCTCCCGGTGTCGAGCAGCACGCACGCTGTCGGGAGGATGTGCACCACCTTCTGGCGCAGATAGGCCAGATGGAAGATGGAGTGGGGGCCGCCGCCCGAGCTGGCCCCTTCGGGACGGGATGGCCAGCCGGAGATGGAGTGGGGGGCGCCGGACGAGAACGCTCCCTGGAGACGGGCTGACGAGCGGTGGGCTCCGAACGGGGACGCGAGGTCGACGGCAGCTCCTCGTGCATGTGAAGCAGGGTGTGGTGGTCTCTTCCACACTTCTTGCAGCCCTCGGTGCTGC
>VNJN01007326.1:0-43334 GCA_008042485.1 Drosophila mayri | reverse complement strand
ATATGGGGGGTCTGTGGGAAGCAGGGGTGAAAAGTTTCAAAACTCTTTTCTACAAAGCCACGGCTACCCGCAAGTATACCTTTGAGGAACTTGCGACGCTTCTAGCCAAGATCGAAGCTTGCCTCAACTCCAGACCTCTCTCCCCGATGTCTGAAGATCCCTTCGATCTGCTAGCCCTCACGCCTGGTCATTTCCTGATCGGCGGGCCGTTATTTGCCACGGCTGAGCCTGAGATAAAAGGCGAAGCCAAGTCGATAATCAATCGCTGGCAACATTTGAAGGCCCAACATCAGCAGTTTAGTGCGCGGTGGAAAGAGGAGTATCTCAAAGAACTCCACAAACGCAACAAATGGCAATTTCCGACCCGAAACATCCAAATTGACGATATGGTGGTAGTCAAGGAGGACAATTTGCCTTCGAACGAATGGCGGCTCGGCAGAATTGCTTCTGTTTTCCCTGCTCCACATGTACGAGGAGCTGCCGTCGACCTCCCTAGCTCGTCCTGAGCGCTCCTCTCGTCAGCCCGTCTCCAGGGAGCCTTCTCGTCCAGCGGCCCCCACTCCACCTCCGGCTGGTCATCCCGGCCCCAGGGAACCTGCTCGTCCGGCGGCCCCCACTCCATCTCCGACCGTGGCTGCCTATCTGAGACAGAAGGTGGTGCACATCCTCCCGACAGCTTGCGTGCTGCTCGACACCGGGAGCACGACCTTCGAGATGGGGGCCATGATTGACCCGTGCATGCCGGTGAGCAGCATTGACCGGTCGTTGGCGGCAGCATACCGGCTGCCGATCACGCAGGCAGGCGAGGATGAGGTCTGCACGGCGACTCTGCGATCCCGCACGGGCGACTTCCGGCTGGAGGTCGTATTAAGGCTTGATCCCAGCCTTAAAATTCGGACGCCCGTACGACCTCTGAGCGACACCATCCGGGTCAAGTTCAGTGATATCAGGCTCGCGGATGAGCTGTTCCATCGCCCATCGACCATTTCCTTCGCGTTGGGGTCAGATTTGTTCCCCAAGCTGATCCAACCGGGGTTCCTAAAGCTGGAAGATGGGCTGCCCGTCGCGCAGAGAACCGTTTTCGATTGGACCGTCTCCGGAGTATGCCAGGACGAATAGTCCTGCTTTGCTGCCGCAAGGGGGGGAAGAATGTTCGCGCCACAAGGGCGCGTAGTTTTGAGCAGTGTGGGAGAGAGCGTGCATTCCCTCTGGCACTCCCGTTTGTGCTCTCGCTCCACTCCCGCTCTCCTGGAATCTTCCGCTCTCAGGGGAACCCACCACTCCGCGGTCCCGGGCTCATCAGCTCTTAGTTTGTAAGTTAGTCTTAATTAGAAGATTGTGCCAATAAAACGTCTGTAAAGTGGAAATCGCCGCCTCCTATCTTTTTGGAATTGGGATTTTCGAGCAGCAGCCACCAACCATTCCACCCAAATTTCCACGGCCACCGACCCACCAACAACGACAGTCGGCCTTATCGGGATTACTCTTCCGCCCACTCCACTACAGCCTGTTTTATTAAATTTTTTATTCTTTTTCGCATACCGCTCGGAATATACTAATGAGTGCCACACACTTTTCAAGTATATTTGTATTCGTGTCAGGTTACCGGCCTTTAAAACGGCCGCTGACGAACCTCTCGCTCTCTCTCACTGCTTAAAGACGGTTTTTTACTGTCTGGATTCAGATAAGTCCAATAAAATGAGAAACTGAATTGGACTGGGTATCGACTGGATATCTTACATCCTCTTTGTTTACAAGTGTGTCAATCGACCTGCATGCAAATATGTCTCCTGAAATCAAATTTAAGCTAAAAAATTTTCTGAAACAACTCTACATTGTTGTAAAAAGCTTTCTACATGACCGTTCCCTAAAAGTTGAACAGGACGGGGTATCTTCACAAGCAAAGGTAGTCAGAGCCAGCGTTCCACAGGGTAGCGTTTTAGGACCTACTATCTACAGCCTGTATACCCATGACATACCTCCTTGTGACGATATACCTTTTGACTCCAATAACTTGCTTGTGGAAACTTTTGCAAATGACACTGCTGTTTTGGCCAGGGACACGTGTATCTACCTTGCTACCTAAAGCTTCAAATTTACCATAAAAAATGTGAAAATCAAAAATAAATCAGGACAAATGCGTGTAAGTCACATACTCCCTGCGTACCTGCCTCTTCTGGTGTATTCCATCAATATTCCATCCATATTCTAAGCAAGCGGCTTAGTTTTCAACGCCACATTAACGCCAGATAAGCGGATCAAAGCCAAAGCCAGAGGGCTTAGCTGGGTTTCTAAACCCAAGAAACAAGCTTTCGCTAAAAAACAAAGCAACCATTTACAAGTAGATCCTAGCGCCGATATGGAGATACGGCCTTCAGGATTGCGGAACCTCAATGAAACTCAGTAAAATCCGTGGGCTACAATAAAAAATGCTCTTCATATATATCGCAAAAGATGTTCAGATTCTTATATTTGTGGATGTGATAAACTTTTAAGCTAAAACTTATCTTATCATGCTTTAGTGCTTGACTTAATTTGGCTTTACGGGCAGGCGCTGAGTCATGTTGAAATGTCCACTCCGTATCACCAAAGTGCTGCTGGGTCCAAGAAATCCCAACAGTTTTCCGAATGTCACGGCGGTACACTTTCTGATTAATTTTGACCCCTTTCTCGATGATAACGAGGGGTGTTTTTCCAGTGGCGCATATTTCTTCGTAAACTATTACAGACTGCTCTCATTGACGGCGCTAGTTTATTGCAGAGGTACCTGGAGCTTCAGCTTACCAGGTTTGTGTCATTTTGGTAATTGTGTGCCTGATGGTGCATATATCATATATACCTATCTACGCTCCCATTTTTGACCTGCGACCCATTGTGCTAAATTTCCAGAAATTTTTAAGGCTCTACATCGCATCTAAAGAAAGCCACTTTGAAACCGGCTGAATATATGTTAACATAGTAGTTATTTAATAATATCTGAATTTTATCTCAAATATAGTTATAGTTAGTTTACAAAAAAATTTATAATCAAAAATTCAAGTCCGGGTTATCTTTGGTCACCCTGTATACGTATGATATATGCACATTTACGAAAATCTCATTATCATATTTATTTGTTCCGGCCAGGTTTGCTCTTTCTGTCAACCAGTCCGGATTATAGAAATTTTTTAGAAATAAACTTTAAACTTTCGCTTTCTTTCAAAATGATATCATTTTAACTAAATTTTAATAATTTGATCGAAATAGGATCGGAATAAAGTGAATTTTTTCCTAAAATTGCAATGAAAGTGAATAATAAATTATTACACAAATTATCACAATATACAAATGAACAAGTATAAATTTCCGTACAAAAACCCAATAGGTCTCAAGGTGGGACTCACTTTATATACCTTCTCAAAAAGAGGTTTTCAACATAAAATTGACATATTTAGAAAAACACATTTTAATATAAAATTATAACAACAAAACAACTGAGGTCATTTGAAATTTTAACATTTTAAAACAAGTAGTTAAAACATCGCTGACTCAATTAAAAAAAAAAATTCAGTTCGGTATGTATTTTCCGAACGTTTATAATTTTAAAAATCTTGTTTTTTACGCATTTTAACTCTGCCCATTTGCTTGTAAGAAAATAGGTTTTACAGCTACGTGTGCAAGGATATGTTGCTTGTTGCAAACTTTCAACAAATTCGTGTTGGCCATACAAAAAGTGGTCGGTTTGGCCATAGTGCAGTGAAGGAGACCGACACTAAGAAATATATATATTCTTGATCTGCGTCAACAGCCGAGTCGATCTAGCCATGTCCATGTCTCACTCGTACTTAAGTCGGGACGGAACTTCGCTGTTTCGCTATTTTGATCAAATTTAAAATTTGGCCACTTAATATTATTTCGAACGACTATATCCTATAGCTATCATAGGAAAAATCAGAGAAAAGTATAAAAATCAACATATTTTCATCAAATTTGAGTTTGAGATCGGTTTAAATTTTATTAAAATCGGATGACTATAACTATAGCTGCCATAGGAACAATCAGAGAAATAATAGAAAAAATCATAACCTCGCTCTTTGTATACCAGCTACTCATAGGGTATAAGGGTATTATAACTTTGTGCCGACAGGAAATGTATGTAATAGGTAGAAGGAGGCTTCTCCGACCCTATAAAGTATATATGTTCTTTGATCAGCGTCAACAGCTGAGACGATCTAGCAATGTCCTGTCTGTCTGTTCGCATGCAACGGTGGATCTGAGAAACTATTAGAGATAGAGCTCTGTATTTTTATACCCGCTACCCATAGGGTAGAAGGGTATTATAACTTTGTGCCGGCAGGAAATGTATGTAACTGGTAGAAGGTGTATCCCCGACCCTATAAAGTACATATATATATTCTTCATCAGCATCACCAGCCGAGACGAATAAAAAACGAAATCAAATCATTAAAATGTTAAAGCTAGAGTCGAATTTTGGTATGTACATTAAGAACTATAGTCTGTGTGATTCCTGAAAATTTGGTTGCGATCAGAAAAAAATTGTAGAAGGTATTAAAGATATTATTTTGTATGGCCACAAACGGCTGTTGCAGCATGCCTCATTTGGTTGACCAACTAGACCAACTAAATATTCTTACCAGCTCTTGATTGTAGTCGGAAAAGAATCTTATAAGATATTCCACAAACAATTTTAATAAATGGTAATACACTTGCATTTTCATTTCTCCGTTATGTTTAAAAATGTATTAACTATTTACTATATGTATCGGATATCTCACACTCGACTGTAGCTTTCTTACTTGTTTAATCTTATTTTTATAAAATTTGCCCACTTCATATTATCTGCAAGGGTATATAAACTTTGGCGAGGCAAAGTTAGCTTGTTGTCCGATCCGGCCCGTTCCGACTTATTTAAGAGTTAGAATACATACATACATGTATAAGTTTCTCAATAAGTTCCTAACGGCATTTGTATGTATTTAGCAGTTGCACAACATATTTCTAGCAACATTTTGTTTTTCATATGCCTTTAGAGGACTTTATTTAAGTTTTTAATTTTTGAACAGAATTCAAGGAAATTTGCAATGTACTACTTTTGGTATTGGGTAAAACACAGTTACACAAGACTGTAGCTTATTAAAGTTTTAATACGTTTTATGAGTAATAAGTAAATTCTATGAAAAATAATCAAAAAATCGATCTATTGTTTTTAGAGGATTTTCCGGAATAATAGGATAATTATAAGAAAATTGCAGCACTGTTTATTTTTTTAACATGTAAATAGCCAAATAACAAAAAAAATAGATAATTAATACCGTTTAAAATTAGAGAAAGGTCCAAAAGAGGTTCATTACACTAGCCAACAGCATTCCTTGTTTGATAAATATTACTCACCAGCATAGCAATATTGAGCATTATAACTTCATCGTCCTCACGACGACTCCCAGACATTTTCTCCTGCCAGACCAAGGGATGACTTGGCGTGCTGCTCATTGTGTTATTTTTATTGAATGTAACGTTTTTGTGGGTCATTATCTCCCTAAGTGACATTAAAAGTTATTAGACCTACTTTTTTTTAGATTTAATATTTATAAACTTACTTGTATACATAAGGTCCAACTTGTTCTACCTTGAGCTGCTCTCGACCAGCTATAAAAGCCTCTGCGTTGGTTATATTAAAGAGGTATATCTTAATGTACAGATCAACTGGTGGCAGAGACCAAAGATTAAAGATTTCACCTCCCTCAGACATGATTAATTTCTGTGAATGGTCAACGTACAAACATTTGATGTTAATCTACGGCCTTAAAAATGTTCGCTGAATCGATTTACAATCCCTTAAATGAACATCATTACCAAAACTTCGTCCCAATGTCGAGCTGAAGACCCTCATGATGGCAGTCTTATTATTTTGAAAAACTAATTTTATGGTTTAGTTTGAGTTTATTGGTACTTACCCATTTGAATATTAAATCATATGGTTGAAACACTTTAACTAGCACTGCTGTAGTTATGGCCAAAAATCCGATGGCAAGAAGAAGAAAAGCACCTACAAATAAGAGAGTGATATAATTTAACATAATTTACAATGTATACATATATTATGGTCATATCCGCCAAATGGTCAACCGCGGCCTTTAAAATATACTAAAACCGATTTCGCAATATTTGAAAGCATATTCGCGCCAACGCGATTTTTCATTATTTTGATAAAAAAAAACATCATAAAACAAGATTACAAATTTAATCAAAAAATTAAAAACAAAATTCTAAAATAATAAAAAGTAGTCAAATTCCAAATTGAAAAGCGGCAAAGTTATGGTTTTTTTACTTATTTTCCTGATTGTTCTTATGACAGCTCACCAAATTTGAAATTTGGCCAATTAATATTACAAGGACGTTGATGCTCTACGGTACACTCAAGTGGCCCTTATGAAACCAGGCACGTGCCTGTTAGGGTTAGGTATTAGTGGACGTGGTTGAAATATAGATAAGAATACGAGGACATAAACTACCGGCGCGCTGCCTGAATGTTTGCATGCATGCGATCTAAGTGAGTAAGGA
Organism: Drosophila mayri; assembly: GCA_008042485.1. Classification (NCBI taxonomy): domain Eukaryota; kingdom Metazoa; phylum Arthropoda; class Insecta; order Diptera; family Drosophilidae; genus Drosophila; species Drosophila mayri. The sequence continues at coordinate 36,773 of VNJN01007326.1, read as the reverse complement.
TTAAAGTTTTTAGTTTAGGAAGACTGTCAGCATGTGAGATCACCGAATACAAATCATTATAACTTGCACACAGTACTCTAAAAAGATCATGGAGTTCAAAGGAGATTCTACAAATGCGCAAAACTAAGGGTATGTACGATCTAGTATTTCTACTCGGGACGTGGAAGTTGATGTGGCCTTGCAAGTCAGTACTTTCCACGTCACCGTTAATAAGGTTATAAATGAAGGTTATGCCTAGCATAGTTCTACGATTGGCTAAGGAGGGTAGGTTAATTAGGAGAAGTCTACTGTGATAGGGGTATAGGTAATCTCTGGTCAGCATCCCAGTTTAAACCGCGTAGAGCGAAAAGCAAAAAGTTCTTTTGAACCGATTCAATGCGTTTACTGTGGACTCCATGCTGTGGGCTCCAAACGCAAGATCCATATTCTAAGATAGGGCGGACAAATGAAATATATAAATTTTTGGTAACATAGGGATCATCGAATTCTTTCGACCACCGTTTAATAAATCCCAGCATACCCCTGGCTATATTCACCATGCACGAAATATGATCGATAAAGTCAAGTTTGGGATCCAGGCGGACACCCAAGTCATCAACTGAGTTAATTGTTTCCAAAGAGCATCAGTTAAGCGTGTATATTGCAAGCTTGGGAACGACACGAGAGAATGTCATTAGCTTACATTTAAAGCCATTTAAGTTTAGTAGGTTTAGGTCCCAGGTTAGGAAGCTATCAAGATCTGATTGTAAATAAGATTGGTAAGCGACGTCCTTATATTGCACGCAAAGCTTGACATCATCAGCGTACATGAGTACTCTAGACTTTGTCAAAACTTCGGGCAGATCATTAATAAATAATGTAAACAACAAAGGACCCAGGTGGCTCCCTTGCGGGACACCTGAGGTGAATCGGAGAACATTAGAAAAACTGTCTTTAAAAAGGACCTTTTGCGTCCTGCCAGTCAGATAACTAGAGATCCACCTAAGAAGATCAATTGGAAATCCCATTAAGTCGAGTTTCCTGAGGAGAAGGGAATGATTAACAGAATCAAATGCTTTACTGAAGTCAGTATAAATTACATCCGTTTGAAGGTTATTCTGGAAGCCCCTTATAATGAAGAGAGTGAGCTCAAAAAGGTTTGTAGTTGTTGATCTTCGCTTTACAAATCCATGCTGACATGGAGAAATTACTGATCTGCAAAGGTGCTGCAAATGTGGAGTGATTATGTTTTCGAAAAGTTTAGGGATGGCCGAAAGCTTAGAGATTCCTCTATAGTTATTGAATTTCGGTTTTAATTTCATAATTGGGCAACTTCTTCGAATTACTCGAAGTACTTCGAAGTACTCCTATTAATAACCAAGAATAAACAGTTATTAATCCTAAACGGATATGACTCTTATTTACTCGGATACTAGTCCGCCTACGTTGGGAGAATATTTCAACAAGTTATGGTCCCAGGACGCCTAATATCGAAGAGACAATAACGCTATCAAGAAAAAATGGCGGGTACATATATGCGCATCGCACCGTTGAATGCGAAGGACTATGATACATAGAATTAGGAAATGTGTGCTTTACTCGTGAAAAAACGATTGTGGCCAATGAGTGGGGGCGACGACGCACAGTGGCGCCATTGGCACATTTAGCTTTGCTAAAATCAAAAAAGTCATAGTCGCAAAAACGACGAGAATTTCACAACAATTCCAAATCCGTTGAGAAAACAATTTTCGATCCATTTTTGTTATGAGCATGTACAGGTAAATCGTTACCTGCCAGGTGTCCATTTTTAACACCTTTTTCTGCCTAAAGTAGTCTAGAACTTTTGAGGCACTACGAATCACTCAACTACACTATATAGGTCAGTTCCGTGTATCTTTCCTGAACCAGAATCCGTTTAGAAAGTCTACGTTGAGCTACGACTCCATCTTTGGCAGTAATTTTAGTGAAACAACTCAGGGTCAAAAATCACGCTTTAAACCCTTCAGAGATACCCATAGCGTGCAAGGGAATTTGGAGCGTTAAAATGAATTTATTTTGCTTTGAATAATTTTATGACCCGATCGGATGAGGAATCAAATGTTTATAGTCCAGAAATGCTTCAGCTATTAGAAATTTCCTCAGTATACATTTAATGTTACTCAAAATGATAAAAAAAATGGCAAAAAATAAAAAAAAAAACTAAATTAAAAATAAATTTTTGTAATTTTTTTAGATTTTTTAAAATACTTTTATTCGAGCAAATCGATAAAAATAAAGCAAAAAAATTAAATGAATTTTTTTTTTAAATCATTTTCTATGAGAAAAATTTGATTTTTTTACTTTGATACCCTATAAATGGGCGAATTAGTGGGCGTGGAACATTTTCCACTAGATATATAAATTTTACATCAATTCTCTGTCAAATGCGTTTTAAACTATTCGAATATCTTATTTGGTTCAAAAGTTATGATTTTAGCAACGCTAAATGACCAAAAGGCGCCACTGTGCGACGCACGTCTCCATATCATCGGGTTTTTCGACGCGGTGAAAAAGTTCAAAGAAATCGGAGTAACAAAAGGAGACGATTTGCTCGCGATTTTACTACTATATAGTTTGCCGGATTCGTATAAGACTTTTAGGTGCGCGATTGACACTCGAGACGATCTACCAAGTCAAGAGGTACTTCGAAATATTGGAAGAATTGGAGGCAAGAAAGACAAAAAGTGAAAGTGAAGAACAGAGTGCTTTGTACGCAAACCGAAAGGGAATCGGAAAGGAAAGCAATGCTAAAAATGAGGGAAGAAAATGCGCGAAATTTCCGAAAAACCAAAATGAAAATATTAGCGCGAAAGACGAAGAACGCGAAAACTGAAATTGGTAAAAAAAAAAGGAAAGGAAATTACTCGTAAAAAAGTTTTGTTTGCGTCTGAACTTCGTCAGAACTTACTTCTGTTTCAAAAATAACCGAAAAAGGTTACGAAGTGCGTTTTCGTAAAGATCTAACTATAATTATGAAAAATGAAGTTTGGCTTCGAGCAAAGAAATACGGGAATTTGTATTATTTGAATACCGAAAAAATTAAGCAATCAAAGTGAACGAAGCACAATGCGGAATAGAATCAAGGCATCGTCGGTTGGGCCAGATTTGAAGAAAATGGCGTTATGTGGAAGAGTTAATGGAATTAACATAAAAGAAAATGACAAACTTTCGCAGTGTGAAATTTGCATCTGTGGAAAGCAAACAGCAAATACATACAAAGATCGGACAAAACTCTAGAAATTGTGCACAGTGACGTGTGTGGATCGATGCGTACACAGTCTAAAAGTGGATGTAAATATTTTGTAACCTTCATAGATGAAACGCTAAACGCGTTTAAAGCCTTCTAAGCCTGAGCAGAAAATGTAACGCGGAAGAAAATTAGGCAATTCTTGAATTCTTGCGATAAAACGGGATTAGTCGGCGTTTGTGTGCCCACGCACTCCAAAAGAAAACGGCGTAGCAGAGAGGCAGAACCGCACACTGATGAAACAAGCGGGGGCTCCACCGTTATTCTGGGCAGAAGCTGTAAGCACAGCTTGCTGTCTACGGACCAGGTGCCCAACGACGGCCCTACACCTATTGGAAAGGTAAAATTCCCACTATTGTGTATTGACGCACTTTTTGGACAAATGCGTATGCATTAATAAAAGGAGGAAAATGCATATTATTGGGGTATACTGCTGAATCGAAGGCATACCGCTTATACTCTCCTCAGAGAAAATCTATCGTGGTGAGTAAGGATGTAAAGTTTCTTACATTTGGTTTTAAGAGTAAATATGAGGAATTTTACGAGAACGAATCTGAAAGCAAATTTGGCATTCAGATGACAAACATTACACTGGACGAACAAGTTAATGCCTCCAGCAGCAGCGAAGAGAATGAAGAGAATCCTGTCGTAGAGATGCGGGTCGCCCAAAATTGCTGAGAACCGGACAGCGTGGCAGACCACGAAAAGTTTATCTGCAGAAATAGCTGAAGGAAATCCGAAACAGTGATTCTTCAGAAAATTACACGTCAATTCAGAATGAATTTGAGGAGTGCGAAATGACATTCTTATCAGCAATAGACGATCCATTAACACTTGAGGAAGCATCCAAATCCAAAGAGGCAGAAAATTGGAAACGAGCAGTGGAAGATGAGTTTATGGCCCAAGTTTGAATGTGACTTGGGAAAGAAACAAAACGCCCGAACAATCGAAAAATGATTGGAAACAAGCTTGTGTTCCAAATAAAAGTTGACGGCAGCTCATTAGGGAAAAGAAAGCGACCTGGAGAAGATTATTCTGAATCGCATTCACCTGTAGTGTGATTCACGTCAGTGCGACTATTGGCCGCATTATCAGCGGCATTTCAAATGGAAATTCATCAAGTGGCCACAAGTGGTCAAGTGGTCGTCACAGCCTATCTCAACGCAGACTTTCTAAACAGATTCTGCTTCAGGAAAGATACACGAAACTGACCTATATAGTGTAGTTGCTTAAAAAGTTCTAGACTACTTCAGGCAAAAATATGTGTTAAAAATGGACACCTGGCAGGTAACGATTTACCTGTACAAGCCTAACCCAAACTGCCGTTTTTTTTTTTTTTTGGTTTAATTTACAGTTTATGAATGTATCTATAATTTAAACCTAAAATTAGTCCGATTGGTTGTCAAGTTTTTGTGTAATATTGCCTGAAAGCACTAACTACACAACATATAGACAACTCATTTTATACAACATAAATGGACACCAAAATTTGATGTGAGCGGCGGGCCCCGTCGCTTCGGGTCCGCTCGGATTTTTCGCATTCTCATTCTTATGCTCGCACACTGATTCCAAGTTCCTTGATCAGTCGCAGTGGCCCATCTTGAAGAAGGTTGCTCTGCGCTTGAATACTTCTTTATATGTATGCGTGTTTTGCATTCACGTACACGGGTGCATGTGTGCGATCATTTAATTTCGGCCCAGAAAGAATATTTGGTCTTTTGCTACTTTTCATACCTGGTACCCTAACAATATGGGTATATTCACTATTGGGTTAATGATAACAATATGAATATTATATGTTATAATATATTTCTTAATGTTTCAGCATACATTTCATATTTGTTTACCAATTCAAATCAGTTGCAGCAGTGAAATGTTTTATATAAATGTATGTATTCGAATGAATAAAAATCAATCTACCGGTGTCACTTAAAACACCGACTGCTCTTATGTCGTTGAAAAATCAAATTAGGTGTTATTGTTGTTCTGCGAGGGGATGGTGCCTGCATACCCCACCGACGATTGCTTTTTAGGGCAGCGGGCAGAAACAAAAACAGCTGATTGGCTTTGTTTTGTTTACATTTTTTAGGACACTTGTTTTGAATGTTATGTTTAATGATCTTTGGTGGATTTTTTTTTAATGATTCGCAGTGTAATTTTAATTATTATTTACCTTTGCTATTTATATAAGATGTTGTTTTTGGCAATTCAAGCGACTGAAAAAATGCTCGCCAATTCTATTGTTTTTGTTTAGTTTGCTTTGGTCGAACGGCCGCAATACGAACAGTGATTGATTCTGGCGGATTTGTGGAATGCCGAAATAGCGCAGAAGCTACGGCAAATTTTATAGAATAAATAAATAAGCTCATTGATTGCCTCAATAGCCATGTTTTATATGAAAGAAATCCATATAGATGTGCAATTCAGAATAATAATAACGTGCACAAGTACCTCGTTGAAATGAGGGAGTATTTTGGAGAATTTAAATATCCACAAGCAGTGCATTGCAATGACGGAATGATTTTGAGCGTGTCTTCGGTACTTTCACTAGCTGAAAGTGTGTGGAGCTCGAAAATATTTTATATATCAACTGCGAAATTGAATCAAGACCCCTTAGAAAACCTATTTTATTTAATAAGGGCTCGCGGAGCAACAAATAATAATCCAACGCTGTATGAATTTGACATCATAAAGTCCAAAATGCTATCAATGAAAATATTAACATCCACATCAGTATCTGGTAATTGTGGCCCTGATGAAGATACAATGTTAATAAATGTTATCCAGGACAGCAGCTTAAAAGAAATTACCAATGACGTGAAAACCGATAAAGTAGAAAGTACCGACTTAGATATGTTCTCAGATGAAGAGACGGAAATGGAGCATATTTTTTATATTGCAACTGGAAACGAATTTGATAGCAATGCCTTGCGATATTTTGCAGGCTATATATTGTTCAAATTTCTGAAAAAAAAAATTGCGAAGTGTGTTCTGATCTATTAAAAACAAATATTGAAACACATTGCTCCACAGAACATTTTATTATAAATAAAAATTATGACTGCGCTGATAAAAGTTTAAAACTGAAAGCTCCATATATTACTATTTCTCTTTAATTCAAATGCATTACAACATTTTTAAAAAAATATTTGACAAATCTCCTTATATTAAAACATTAAATAATGACAAAAATTAAACAGTCCTGTATTCTCGCCACTAAAAATTCCAGCATTTATACAAATTGGTTTTCGGTTACCCATTCCTGTCATGAACACAGGATAAAAATGCTAGATGGATTTGTTTTAATTTTACTGATGGCTGACAGAAAAAATGTATACGAAAGGAAAAGCAGTATCAACAGCTAGTGCAAGAAAACTAAAAATACTCAAACAGTAATAAGTGTCTTATAAAATGTCTCATTTTCCTTTTGTTTGTATAGGTGGTATTATTAGGTAGGTGGGGAACGAGGAGATTTTCAAAGCATTTTGGAATCTCAAGTCGACTCGTAAGTCTTCATTGAAGACTCCGCTGCAATTGCAATGGCCTCCTCGTGGTGTTCCCTGGATACCGATTTAAATACATATATTACTTACATACACCTCTGTTTACAAAAATATTAAGAAATATGTGTACAATTAAAATTATTAATGTGTGTGTATTTATCGGTAACTAATTCGAGCGACGACTTTTAAATAAAGAAAATATTAAAAAAAAAACAAACATACATACAAATATATACAAACAAACTAGAAAGGAAGCTTACTTCGGCTCACCGAAGTTTATATACCCTTGCAGAATTAAAAAAAAATTAACACCGAAATTCTGTAATAATAATCAGTTGCCAAATCTCGAACATGATGAAAATAGTTTGAAAATCGGATAAGTTATGTTTTTTTTTATATTTTCCTGATTGTTTCTATGGCAGCTATAGGATATAGCTGGCCGGTTTTCATGAAATTAATATTGAAATTTTGAAATAATATAAAATGGCCAAATTTCAAGTTTGGTGAAAATATCTTGAAAACTGACAAAGTTATGTATTTTTCTCATGGACCGTAAATAATGATTATTTTTGTTTTTGAAATATAAAAATTAAGACAGTTTATGATTTTTTCTCTACTCATCAAAAATAATCATTAGACTTGAGTGAAAAATATATAACTTACAAATAAAAATCATTTTTGATCAAAAAAATAGAATTCAAAAATAATGATTATTCATGATTTTTATTTTTTTTTTGCTCAAAATAAAACTCTAAACCAAATCACCAATTTTTATTTGTAAGTTATATATTTTTCACTCAAGTCTAATGATTATTTTTTATGACTAAAGAAAAAATCTAAAAATAATCATTACCATTTAAGTTTTTCAATAAAACTTATAATGATTACGGTCCCTGATTTTTCTTTTATTTTCCTGATCGGTGGTCGGTGGGGTATGCAGGCATCATCCCCTCGCAGAACAACAATAACACCTGATTTGATTTCTCAACCACATAAGAGCAGTCGGTGTTTTAAGTGACACCTGTAGATTGATTTTTATTCATTCGAATACATGCATATATACAAAACATTTCACTGCTGCCACTGATTTGAATTGGTAAACAAATATGAAATGTATGCTGAAATATTAAGAAATATATTATAACATATAATATTCATATTATTATCATAAACCCAATAGTGAATATATTCATATTGTTAGGGTACCGGGTATGAAAAGTAACAAAAGACCAAATATTCTTTCTGGGCCGAAATGAAGTGATCGCACACATGCACCTGTGTACGTGAATCGTTAAATCGTTTTTGCGACTATGACTTTTTTGATTTTCGCAACGCTAAATGTTCCAAAGCAGCCACTGTGCGGCGTCTCTCATGATCCCGTTCGTGACCATCGTATCCCATTGTCAAATTTGATTAAAGAAAAAATACTTTAGCCGAAAACCATTTCAACTATATGTAGAATGCATATAAAAAATGTATCCCTCTATTGCGTATAGAAGTTCAAAATACAATATTTACAAAAAAAAAAAAATTCGATGTTTCTCAACCGAATTTTTTTTATCAAATTTGAGATGTAGCTATATTTTATTATTCCTGAATTTCGCTTTTTAAATTCATGAACATCAGACGACTATATCGTATAGTTGTCATAGAAACGATCGGTAAATTTTTCGAAACAAAATTATAACTACCATGCGGCTTATTCACCTGACTTGGCTCGATCGGATTAACATTTGTTCGCCAGTTTGGGACACGGATTAGCCAACCAGCGCTTCGATTCCAATAAAGACCCTAAGGATTGGCTAGAAGACTGGTTTGGGTCCAAGGAAAAGGAATTCTTCTGGTGAGGAATTCATAAATTGACCGAAAGATGGGCAAAATGTGTGGCTTCTGAAGGGGCATACTTTGAAGATTGAAAATGTCACCATTTTTTTTTTAATAAACCTCCAAAGTTGTAAAAAACAAACGTAGTTTTATATGCATAGACTTGGTATGTCAGTTCTCAACATATTTTAACCAGTGTTGCCAACTTTTGCTTAAGGGCTTATGCGGGCCAACAATTGTCAAAATTTTTGTATTTTTTATTCGATAGATAAACATTTATAGAGTATGTTGTAAAAATTTCAAGTAGTTTCGAGCAAAACGGAGGGAGATAGAATTTTTTAAACTTCCCGACACGGAGTCCCGCTTAGCATGTCCATACATATGTATATGGAAAAAAAAACAAACTTTAAACGCATGTTACTCGAAATTTGCTCAAAAAAGTCGGTGTCAAAAAATTCTGGGATTTTGATTTTTGCTCCCCCCAATGTGCTCCTTTTCCCCATTTTGGACTTGAAACCGATTTTACGGATTTTTAATGTCAGATTTTCGGCGCAAACAATTTTTTTTTTTAGAAAAAAACTTTCTGAAATCTGGAAAAAATTTACAAAAAAACACGAAACGCGTGGGGGGGGGGGGGGGGGCATTTTTCCTTTAAAGCATAGTATCCAGACAGTAAAAAACCGTCTTCAAGCAGTGAGAGAGAGCGAGAAGCAAATAGTTGAAAACGGTTGTTCGTCAGCGGCCGTTTTAAAGGCCGGTAACCTGACACGAAAACAAATATACTAGAAAAGTGTGTGGCACTCTTTAGTATTATCCGAGCGGGCTCCGAAAAAGAATACAAAATTTAATAAAACAGGCTGTTTGCGACCCTCAATTGCCCCTCTGTCTACCTTCTTCAGTTCCGTAAATCCGTTAAATTTTCAAAAAAAAAACCTCACAGGAGTTTGCTGCAGATTTATTAACTATAAAACAAACAAAAAATAATGATAAGAATGTTAATTATTGATATATTTTTATTATAACATAGTAGACTAATGTTTACAAAACTTAAATCTAATACAGAAGCCATGGCGGCTGGGGCCTTCGGCTGCATTGTTTTCAGTTTGTTTTTACTTTGTTTACATACTATTTAATAGGATTGAATTTAATTAATTGTAGTCATCTAATTTTTAGATTTGATAATATATATTAAAATGTTTAATAAGTTTGAAAATATTACTTTTATTTTATGGTGTTGGAAGAGATTGGATTGCAGAGATAGGCGCATTCTGAGCGAAGAAGGGAAGTTTGTTTTAGATTATGATAGGACATAATATTAGAAGGTGAGAGGGAGTTTATTATTGATATAAAAACATGTAAACAATACGTACATAGGAAGAATATTGCCCTTTAAATGATCTCGCAGGTATGGGCTCACCCAATACTTGTATCGCTTCTTATTAGGTTAAGAATCTTCCTTATCTATTACGACAATAATTACTGCCATGGCAATAGTAGTTTTTATTTTCTTGTTAATTTTTTATTTACATTTTTAAAATGTTGTAAACAAGCATGTATGACCGCATCACTTGCCGGCCAAAAATGCCAAACAGATAGTAAAATCAGCGGTCACTCTTGAAAAGATAAAACATTTGTTCCGCTGCGAAACGTTTTACTGTCTGGATACTATGCTTAATTTTTAACAACTGAAAAACAAAAAAGAGGAAAACGAAAAAATTTATGTTAAATGTGTAGTATGCGATATCCGTAGCCAAATGCCGGATGCACATATGTATACAGCAGAGGGTTTTTCTTAAATCTATTGATTCCCAATATTGGGCTTAGTTATTAGTTAGTTTTAGTTTTAAATTAAGCACTATAAATTATAATAAGTAGAATATAATATTAATATAAGTAATAACATAAGAAATATAAATAATAAAATGAAATACAAATTAAATATTACATTTTATAAAACTTGTCTTTTATTGTGGAGGAAAAAATTTTATATAAAAAAATATCAAAAATATCAAATATATCGATATTTCGAAGTGATATTTTTAAATATTATCATCTAGTTTATTTATAAAATAAATATCATCGATACGATACTTTTTTAATTTTCGACATCCACACTTTGCAGTTAATCTTCTATATACTCTCACTCTCACTATCACTCCTACATATGTCGGAACGGGCCGGTTTGGACGAATATATCATATAACTGCCATAGGAACGATCGTAAAATTTTCCCAAAAATAATTATAACTCTGTCAGTTTCCAAGATATTTTAACCAAATTTGATAATTTTTCAGAATTTCGGTTATAATTTCATGAAAATCGGTCGACTATATCCTATAGCTTATATATAGCCATTATAGCCATAGGAACAATACGGAAAATAAAAAAAATCCATAACTTAGCCGCGTTTCAAACCATTTTCATCAAATTTGAGATTTGGCAACTAATTATTATTCCAGATTTTCGGTTTTAATTCTCTTACTTAATTCTGCAAGGATATACAAACTTCGGGGAGCCGAAGTTAGCTTCCTTTCTTGTTTTATTTAATTTGTAATCTGTAAGGGTATACGAACCGCGGTAAGCCATTTATTGTTTTTCATTTTAAAGTAAATCGTTTTTGCGACTATGACTTTCTTGATTTTTGCAACGCTAAATGTTCGAAAGGCGCCACTATGCCGCGTCTCTCCCGATCCCGTTCGCGATCATCCTATCCCATTGTCAAATTTGAATGAACACAAAAATATTTTAGACGAAAACATTTTCAACTACATGTATGCAAAATGCCTATAAAAAATGTATCCCTCTATTGAATTTAGAAGTACAAAATACAATATTTCAAATAAAAAATCCGATGTTTTCCAACAGACTTTATCAAATTTGAGATTTAGCCATATTTTATTCTTCCTGAATTTCGATTTTAATTTTATGAACAGTCAACTTCCTTGATCCAATTGGAAACAAAAAATTTATACAAATTTCAGGTTACTAAAATAGCTACTTTTCTTTTTACACCAATTTATTCATGTACATTGAAGACGGCTTTTCTACCTTTTTATTTGGTTAGTGTACATTGCGTGCGAATTTATGTACATAACTATTTCACACTTATCGTCATTTCTACAAGCTTTAATTGATCACTTTGTATGCAATGCAAACATTTTATTTTTTGTAGTTTTGGGCAGTGAATTAACAAAGAACTCTGCCTATATTAAGCGCCCTCATGCATGCACGTTGTATAAAAATATAAATGGGAGTCGCTGAAGATAATACAAATGCCTAATTGATTTTTGTGCTTTGCTTTGCCAAAAAATTGGTTTCGCAGAGTTCTAATTGATCTTTCCAAGCACGTCTCTTAGTTATGTACACTTGCCAGAAAAACTACGCGTACACAATGTTCGCCTTTGCTTGAAAAACGTGTTATTAAAATTTATTTTTTTGGAGAAAGTAGTAAATTTTTTTAGTTTCTGTATTTTGTTTAGTTTTCTGTATTATTTAAAGTTTAAAAGCAAGAAGTTAAGCAGTTACATACTAATAAAGATAATAAATGTAATACTTTCCGCAAAAAAAAATTGTTTAAATTAGATACAAAATAATTGTTTATGCATTTTAGTAAATCAATGTTTTTCAAGCTAGTTGTTTTCTTTTTATACCCAATACCCATAGGGTAGAAGGGTATTATAACTTTGTATGTAACACGTAGAAGGAGGCATCTCCGACCCTATAAAGTATATATATTCTTGATCAGCATCAACAGCCGAGACGATCTAGCCATGTCCGTATGTCCGTCTGTGTGTCTGTGTGTCTGTCCGTCTGTCCGTATGAAACAATGGATCTCAGAGACTATAAGAGATAGAGCTCTAATTTTTTTCCGTCCCCGAAAATCATCAAAAGCTAAATCATCAAGTTTTAAAGCTTGAGTATATTAAGATCTATAGTCTGTGTGATTCCTGAAAATTTGGTTGCGATCAGATAAAAATTGTCGAAGTTATTAAAGAAATAATTTTGTATGGCCACAAACGGCTGCTGCAGCATGCCTCATTTGGTTGACCAACTAGAACAACTAAATATTCTTCGGATAAGAATCTTATAAAATATTCGAGAAGCCATTTTAATAAATGGTAGTAATTATTAGCCGCTTTAATGCAATAATAACGCTTTTTTATACACATAGATACACGTGTGTATTTTTGTATGCATGTGATTATATTACACTTGCATTTGCATTTGTCCGTTATGTTCAAAAATATATTAACTATTTACTATGGGTAGCGGGTATCTCGTTCACTCAACCATGCGTTCGTGTGTTCCAGATTGTCGCTTATCTGCATTGATGACAACTTTATAGTCATCATTTGGCATTCGCTCGTATTATTTAACGGGTCTCTGAATATTATTGACGCCTTGTAATTTGGGCTCTATAAAATTTCCAGGGAAACTGTCCTCTTAAAACAACCAAGACTCAGTCCCTCGACATGACTATTTGTTCACTAGTCGATCGTCTGAATATACATAAATTTTCGATTTCTAAACGATGATTTGCCAATAAATATGTAGTCAAGATAGAGAGGAAATACCGAGCTGGAAAGAGCGTAGTTAAATGACAGAGTCAATCCTACGCGGCACAATTGCAGATTTAGCTACTTTAGCTTAATATTTGACATATTTTTCAACTGTTCAAATTAATAAAAAATTTTTTACTACCGATAGTCAAATCATTTATAAAAAAAAATAGCAAAACCTAGTAGTTCGGTTAACTAGATCAGTTGTTAGACTTCAAAGCTAACATTGTATGTATGAGACATTGTATTGCATTTTGAGTACAAGAACGTGGATTTTTTAACGGAACATTTGGTTCTTTTGAATAAAGATTAAATTCAACAATGATTTGGCTTATTACCACCCAAAACGCGAATGGTCAAAAGCTTAGAATCTCGTAAAAGTCAACTCTTTAACCGATCTTATGAAAGCAGTTGGTCTATTGTTTCAATGGTAACCATAGATAAAAATTTGTCTAAAAAATTAAAATAAGTATAAATCAGCGGTCGCCACGGCCCTATCTATTTGGAATAGGAAAGTGTCCCGGCAGCGCTGCCAGCACACAGACAGTGTAAAGACTTCGTGTGGCCTCGGCAACTGCCTTCGGCTGAGCATCGTGCTTTTGCTCTGGCCACCATCTAGCCACTTTTTAGCTGAAAATAGCTACTTTTATAGTAATAGCTATTGGTTTTGCATAGGAAACCAAATGCTAGCTATACTATTAGGTAGTTATATTTACATATCTGGCCATAGAAGTCGGTTTAGTCACTCACACATATGCAATTTTCGATTGCATATGTGATAGTGCCGACCACTGGTATAAATGCTTCTAATGAAATGCCATTAATGCAGGGAATGGCACGAAATCTAACGGTCGGAGCAGCAGCTCGGCCAGAATTTTGTGTTGTTCTTTTGATTTGTATGTGCGATCGCCAACCGTTAATTTTTTTTTTTTTTTTTACCGGCATCGGGCTCGATACCTACCTTCGAATTTTCGTTGCATTGTTTTTGTAAATGTTCGCGAATCGCTGAACGTAAGTCGCGATCTTCTGTCCGGACTTCAAATACGAATAACGGAGGGAGCTGCGAGAGCTCGAAGAGCTATGGGCTTGCCCTTCTAGGCATTAAAGCAGTGGTCGGCACTATCACATATGCAATCCAAAATTGCATATGTGTGAGTGAGTGAACCGACTTCTATGGCCAGATATGGCCATATAACTATATAATAGTATAGCTAGCATTTGGTTTTCTATGCAAAACCAATAGCTATTACTATTAAAGTAGCTATTTTCAGCTAAAAACTGGCTAGATTTAGCCAGAGCAGTCTACCTAACAGCACTGATGCAGTCTTCACACTGTCTGTGTGCTGTCAGCGCTGCCGCTGGACACTTTCCTATGCCAAATAGATACCCTTCAGTACCAAAATTCCCTTCACGGATCTTTCCTCGATGCATGCCCGAAAAAAAAAACAAATTGTGCGGCATGTCCGAAAAACAAAAACAAATTGTATGGGCTTCGTGGACAGAGGTCCGAAACGAAGCAGGCAAACAAAATTCGAACTGCATTCGGCTATTGTCGACGGCTCGCGAAGTTCGGGCAACGTATTTTTTGTTGTTTTCGAAGTCATTTCGTTTTGTCTCCTCCCAATTCTGTTTTCATTTTCTTCATCTGTTGTGATCATACGTGTTCGCGTGTTATGTAATTAAAGTTGCGTATAAATTCAAATATTATAAGGTAAGTAAAGTTATTTTTACTCAATTAATAAATTCCTTTGCAGAATGAAGAATGGAGATGACTTCAACCTAGACTGTTTAGGTTTGCGAAGTTTCTTTTCAGTTTAAACTGGTATGTATCTGTGTACATATTAATGTGCACAAACTGGAATTTTTAATTTAAATCTAACATTTTATTTACAGATTACAAACAATCCCGGAATGATTCTCAGTAGTCGGAGGAAACCCGTGGCAATTGGCGTTAATGCTGAAATAATGCTTACTACAATTTTACATAAATAAAAATATTAAATTGAAATAAAAAAGGAGCACATTTTTTTAAGATTCCAGGGATTTTCTATAGGTTTCCTTTTGTGATTCCTTTAGGATTCTTTCCTGAATTCCCAGCAAATTCCCGCTGATTTCATTTATAAATTCCCCATTCATTCCGATGTGAATTTACTTCGAAATTCCGGATGAATTCCTTGCAAGATTCATGCGGGATTTATGGAGGATTCCTCGGGTAGTTCGAATTCCTCGATGCAGCCCGATTTTAAAATTTTTTGGTACGATTTTCACACTTGTTTCCTCCAACTTTCATTGAGGATTCACGATTATTCCTTCATGATTCTCCAACAATCATACATCCGCGGTACTGAAGGGTAGGGCCGTGCCGACCGCTGCATTAAAGTATACTGCAGAGGAGCAAAAGGTCGGCCAATAAGTTTATCAAATATGTATGTTTTCTTTGAGATTGAAGGTGAAAATTTACTTTTGGATTACATTGCAGAAGAAGTAAATTCGAATGCAGACTCTGACAATTATAGATATTTTTTATGAAATTTCATTTCGAAAGCTACATTAGTCAAATCGGCCAATGTGCGCGGGGCCGAAAGCTTCTACTTTATATTGCACTGCAGATGAGGGTAAACCAAGTTGAAGTAAATTGATGACTCTGCAAGCAGACAGACAAGCTATAAAGCACCGGCATCGGTTTTAGGTGGGCTTAGTCGCAAGCTCATAATGAAACCTCATTGTGTTTGTCCTTTTGCTTTGCATGGTGTCACAAATTTTGCAAAATTTCACATAAGACCGCTTTTTGCGGTGGTGAAATATATGTATATACATATGTATGTATATACATACATACATTCAGTACCACTTGTCATTAATAGGCCTCTGTCATCAACATATAATCAACGTGCCGTCTGCGACGTCGCACAGTGGCGCCTTTTTGTCATTTAGCGTTGCGAAAATCATAACTTTTGAACCAAATAAGATAATCGAATAATTTAAACGACATTTGACAGTGAATTGCTGTAAAATATATATATCTAGTGGACAATGTGCCACACCCATCCATTCGCCCATTTATGGGGTATACAAGTGAAAAAATCGAATTTTCTCATAGAAAACGATTATTACAAAAAATTTTATTTAATTTCTTAGCTTTGTTTTTATTGATTTGCTCAAATAAAAATATTTTGAAATTTTTTTTTTAACATTAAAATTTTGTTTTTCATTTTCGATTTTTCTTATTTTTTGACATTTTTTTAACATTTTGAGTAACTATAAACCTATATTGAGGAAATTTCTAATAGCTGAAGCATTTCTGGACTATAATCATTTGACTCGGCGTCCGTTCGCGTCATAATATTATTAAAAACCAAACAAATTCATTTTAACGCTGAAAATACCCTTGCGCGCAAGGGGTACCCCTAAAGCGTTTTCATCAATTTTTCGCGTTTTTTGACTCTGAGTTGCTGATTTGCTGCCAAAGGTGGAGTTGACTTTCTAAACTGATTCTGGTTCAGGAAAGATACACGGAACTGGCCTATGTAGTGTAGTTGAGTGCTCTGTAGGGCTTCAAAAGTTCTAGACTACTTTAGGCAAAAAAATGTGTTGAAAATGAACACCTAGCAGGTAACGATTTACATGTACAAGCCAAACACTAACTGCCGTTTTTTTTGTTTAATTTACAGATTATGAAAGTATCTATAATTTAAAACCAAATGCACTCCGATTGGTTGTCGATTTTTTGTGTTATATTACCTGAAATTCAATCAATTTTGAATGCTCATAACTTCTACAAAAATGTTCCGAAAATTCTTTTCTCAACGGATTTTGAATCATTGCGAAATTCTTTGTCGATAAAGTGTAGTTTAACTCGTTTTTGCGACTATGACTTTTTTGATTTTTGCAACGCTAAATGTTCGAAAGGCGCCACTGTGCGTCGGCAGAACCGACGCGGCAATCGGGTCGAAGCCGATTCTCTCGCGCTCTCATTTCATCTCCATTGATGAATTGTTGATGAAAAATTTAGCATACACTCTTGCTCTCTCAGTAATATAGGCGCGGTGGGCTTTTTTAGTTGCGTTTTAATTCTGAATAAGTTAGAAGTAATACATCTTAGATGACAAAAGTAAAAGTTAAAGTTAAATTGTTTAAAAATGCAATTTATAGTTTGATAGTTTTTAGCAATTAGTGTTAGTGCAGTTATATGAAAAACAGTGCAATTATATTAGATACAGTTTGATTATATTAGATACAGTGGGATTATATAAAAAAAAGCGATATTATATAGAGATCAACATTTAGTCAACATGTCATTAGCATTTAATCAACAATTGATCTATATTTAATCAACAATTCATCAACATTTAATCAACATTTCATCGAATAATTGTTGATGAAATGTTGTTAATGACAGCCTAGGACATGCCCATGTTAAATTCATCAACAATTTGTATGGCAATTCAACGATGATTCATCAACAACACCCCTTCGGCTGTTGATGAATGTATATGTACATATGTATGTATGTAGATTTACAATTTTCTTAAGATTGGCAAACTTGAATTCCGATTCATCATTAAATACGAGTTAAAGTTGTTTTTGGCGTAAACATGGACTTTTCCCTGTGCTCCCTTCGCAGTCATCATCATCGATCTGCTGTGTTGGTTCTTGACGCTCATAATGGGATGCTTCGTCTCAATCAGTACATACATACATACATACATATGTACATATTTATATGGAATGCCACATATTTTATTTATTTATTGTATGTAGAGATGGCATGTGTTCACTGTATTGGCTTTTGGCATTGTCTACATATATATATGTATGTATGTGTCCGCTTTTTTGAATAAATAATTTTTAGCAGCTAAACGAACAAAAACAAATCTTATGAACATACATACATATGTACATATGTATGTATGTTCATAAAATTATGTACATACATATGTACATATGTATAAATAAAACTAATTTGATAATCCTGTTTGACAGTCATTTTTATCGTAATTTTGTATTTCGAAGCAAAAGTTTTTGATAACCGCCGTCCGATTTTGTCCGTCAACCAATTTATGCAAACATAACTTGTTTCATTCGGTTTTTAAATTTCAGACTGTACAATTGAATAAGAATATTAATACCGATTTAACATTTTATTTTTAAAACAATTCATTTACTTTTGAGTTGTTCTACTAAGACGTTAATGCATACTAAATACTTACATATGTATGTACATATGTATCTATGTATATTTCTGAGTAAAAGAAGATATGTTTTTATCGTTCACATGACAGCTACATACATATGTACATATGTATATTCGATATTGCGATTTGCATACAATTAAAATTTGTAATTCGAAAATAATAAAATTGTTATATTCTCTTGTGTGGTGACGATCAAAACTGAGTGATGATCAACATGTAGAAGCGTATAGACGGACAGACGGATATGGATAGATCGGCTTTGCTATTGATGACTAAAATTTATATACCCTGTAAAGTTAGAATATGTACATATGTATGTACATACATATACATATACACGTAGAATTAAAAATCAGCTTTCGATCGTCTGATTTTAATAATGATAACGACTTTAGAGAAATTATTTGTTTTAGGAGAAATTTTAGTAAAATGTCTTATAGATAATATCCCTCCGATATTATTAGCGTTTGCCTGGAAAATATAAATTACAATCGTAACTACGAACCGTCATAAGTTTGCGAATATATAGTATCTCTCGAAAGAGATTGAAATCTGGGGAAGGAGTTGTACTCGAGAGACAATTCGAATAAAATTATTGCGTTTTCTATAAAAGTTCAAAAGGCCGCTTTTCGAAATAGGATTCTACGCACCAAATTACTTCGGAAATGAACTAAGCAGGGCTTCGACGCTAGAATTAGTTTGACAAACATGTTGTGTTCGACGAAATTTTTGTCGTTGGTGGTGTGGTGTTGTGTTCGGAAAAATATATTTTTTATTTTTTTTAGTCGTGTTCTAGGGGAAAGACGGAAAGATGTATATATGTATGTACGTTCCTTCAAAAAAAAAAAGTATTATGAAAATCCTTATAAAAAAGGCATACTTTGGTTTGATAATAACTCCTAAATAGAGGTTTTATGCTTTGACTTTACTATAATAAGAAGTGGAAGGCAATGAGTCGAAATAAAATCTTTATTCACGTTTTGCCAAAATCAGTGCTCAACTCAATTTTTGTTTCGCGTTTTAGTTTCGCCGCGTGCGAATATCTTTTATTTTCGATCGTTTCAAAGTTTCAAATTTTGTATAATCAAAATAAAGTCCTGGCACATGTTTTTCTTAGTTTAAATGCATACAAATGTCGCATTCGACATCAGAGAATTACCCTACAGTACCACTTGTCATCAATAGGCCTCTGTC
Source organism: Drosophila mayri (assembly GCA_008042485.1). NCBI lineage: Eukaryota > Metazoa > Arthropoda > Insecta > Diptera > Drosophilidae > Drosophila > Drosophila mayri. The sequence continues at coordinate 17,233 of VNJN01007326.1, read as the reverse complement.
ATCAACATGTATCATAATCAACGTGCCCACTGCGACGTCGCACAGTGTCGCCTTTTGTTCATTTAGCGTTGCTTAAATCATAATTTTTGAACCAAATGCGATAATTGAATAATTTAAACGGCATGTGACATAGAATTGATTTAAAATGTATATATCTACTGGACAATGTGCCACGCTTACCCATTCGCCCATTTATAGGGCATCAAAGTGAAAAAATCTAACTTTCTCATAGAAAATGATTTAATTTTTAATTTTTTAATTTAATTTTTATAAAAGTAATTTAAAAAATCTAAAGAATATAAATATAATAATATTTTACACGTTTTTTTTTAATTTAGATTTATTTATTTATTATTATTATTTTTTTTTTTAATTTTTCTAACATTTTGAGTAACATTAAACCTATATTGAGAAAATTTCTAATAGCTGAAGCATTTCTGGACTATAAGCATTTGGTTCCTCATCCAATCGGGTCTTAAAATCATTCAAAGCTAAATAAATTCATTTTAACGCTGCAAATTCCCTTGCACGCTACGGGTATCTCTGAAGCATTTTTACCCATTTTTCGTGTTTTTTGGCCTTGAGTTGTTTCACCAAAATTGCTGCCAAAGGTGGAGTCGCAGCTCAACGCAGACTTTCTAAACGGATTCTGGTTCAGGAAAGTTACACGGAACTGACCTATATAGTGTAGTTGAGTGCTCTGTAGGGCTTCAAAAATTCTAGACTACTTTGGGCAAAAAATGTGTTGAAAATGGACACCTAGCAGGTAACGATTTACCTGTACAAGCCAAAAACCAAACTGCCGTTTTTTTTTGGTTTAGTTTACAGTTTATGAATGTAAATATAATTTAAAACCAAAATCATTTCAATTGTAGGTAGCCAGTATATTACCTGAAAGTCAACCAATTTTGTGTGTTGCAAAAACGGAAATATTTTTCAACCTATAATGCTCTTACTTTCTACAAAAATGGACCGTCCACTGTTTTTCATATAACTGCACTAACACTAAATGCTACAAACATAATAACATAAAATACATAACTTAGCCGATTTTCAAACCATTTTCATCAAATTTGAGATTTGGCAACTAATTATTATTCCCGAATTTCGGTGTTCATTTTTTGTTAAAATTCTGCAAGGGTATATAAACTTCGGTGAGCCGAAGTTAGCTTTCTTTCTTATTTATTATAAGGATTCATATTTTAATTTGATTTGCCCATTTTTAGCCATATACTAACATTTATATAAATTAGAAATTGGTAAATTAAATGAATTATACAACTTTCTCTTTTAAAGAATTTTTTGTCAAACATACATATGTATGTATGTATTAAAAAGTCTGCCGATGGCAGCATTTTTTAAAAGTCACTGATTGAAAATTATGGTTTTGATTGTGATGGCAAAGATATGTATCTCGATAAACAATTATAGAAAAGCAAAAACCAAGTACATAAGTCCTTGATGTTCCAAAATAAAATTTCCTGTGTGTCAAAATGTTAAGAATATTGACAAGCATTTTCAAATTTACTCAAATCAAATCAGCAGGGTGCATTTGTTCCCAAACATTAAATGTACAACTTCAACATCCTGACTGGAACGTAATTTTTTTTCGTTTGTATATGGATACGTAACCTAGGCCGTCAGTAACGAAATTTAAGGTTAACATATGATCGTTGCCGCCTCCCCATGCATTTAATACAATAGTAAATCGAGTGGTTGGGTGTAATTTAAAACTTGAACTTGTCTTACAGCTTATATGCACATACAATTACGGTATATGGGATGTATTGCACGATGTTTAACTTTGATTTGATATTCAAGTTCAAGGTCCACATAAATTAACAAGCAATCGATTTCTAGTCTTTTTGGGCGCGTTTTGGCAAGATACATACATACATACATACTTAGTTCGAGAAGACTCTATGACAAAGTACATATGTCATTGTCGATTTGAGGTTTGGTTTTTACGTTGTCGATTTTTTCTATTCAAAACAACAACAAAACTGAATGCTAAATAGCTTAGATGGTTTTTGGTAACCGTTTCTTTTATGTTGTTCCGCATTTGTCAAACCAGACTTAAGACGCGTTAATCGAAAAATGTTGATAAGTAATCGAATAAAAAGAACAAATTCAGAAAGTATACATATATGTTTAAACATATTAGGACTTTACATTTAAAAACCAGAAATTAAAATTGTTTTGTGAAGGCCACAAACTCTTTAAATGGATTTACTTTATCATTACCCTCATATTTACGGCTTTAGCTTACGTTTAGGAACTCGATTACGTTTCCCCTTGTTCGGCTCTTTAAAAAAGCTGCCCACTATATCCATTGCTTTCATTGATCGATTCGCTTTGAGGCTCTTTCGCCGCTGGGCACGTTGCACAGTGGCCATAGCTGCCGAAGTCGCTGCAGGATGTCCATTAATCGGCGAACCTGACCCGAATGCGGCTTTATCCAGCGATCTTCGGTGATAATTGTTCGCATCTTCGTTGCTTACACACACTGCACTATAACGACGAGCAAACATATTGCCAAAATCCTTCATAGTAACAGTTTGTTGTTTATTTATTTATATTTAAAAAATTATTTCCGTTTTAAGACTATGCTTTCGGTGTTAAAGAACTTCACAATTAAATCTAGATTGAAATTAATTTTTGTACCCGCGGCACTAAAAAAACTTAGATTGGTTTTTGGCTGCAGCAGCTTCTTAAACATGGAAGTACATTTTCTTATATCGAGTTATTTTATATCTTAAACCGCGTTGGCGTCTGTTCGCCAGCATTGTCCTCATATGAATAGATCATGGATGCGGATTCATTGAACAGGTAACCTACGCCTTTAGTACAATTATCGCTTATAAAAATAAGAGAGATATTGAGAGAGCGAGAGAGAGAGAAAAATACACCGCGAGCTACAAAGAGAGAGTGCGAGCGAGCTAGACGCCATACACATACATATACGTGTGCATGAATTCAACACTTAAGTGTTTAGGGCTTCGCCGAAGTCTGAGCTTGAGTCTTACGCTACGTACGTACACGGTTACGAAGCAACTATTCGCTCAGCTGTTTCTTTGTTTTGAGCCGGTCTTCTGATCTAAACGCAAAACTAAAAAACCAGAAGTAGCTCAGTTCAAGCCCAAAACCAGTTTCGAGTCATTGTCAAGATGCTGCTGCCGCTTGGATTGGCTTTGGGGAAATACCATATCATATCATATTACTCATATATGTAATGTTATCAGCGTGATATGGACAGCTTTTTTTGTATTTACATTTAACGAGTTTTATTTGGTTTATACGTATCTAAATACACAGTTGAAAGTTTCCTGTCACTACCCAGCAGACAAAAACTCTCGGTTATAATATTGCAAACGATAGTTTTGCGGGTTTCAGGCGGACATGACGTCCGATTTCAGACTCAAGAACGATAAGAAAGTAAATCACCTGGCAGGGGTTTTGTGGCAGCAAAAGCTATCATTTTCGGAACCCGAAAATTATACGTTTGCGTACCTTTTGCAATATTAATAACGACACTCTTTTAATATCAAAATGGAATGGAAAGTTTTAGTATCGTTTGCGATACTTTTGAGATATATTTACGTACAGTTTTAGTATCGTTTGCGATACTTTTGAGATATTTTTAATGGAAAGTTTTAGTATCGTTTGCGATACTTTTATGTTGTTTTTACGTACATTTTTAGTATCGTTTGAGATACTTTTAAGATGTTAGTACGTACGTTTTTTGTATCGTTTGCGATACCTTTAGGATTAATTAATAAAACCAAAATAATAATTAAATGTTAAATATATTTGAGTTTTTTATATATTAATATTTTTTATTTTTTATATTTAAATATATATATAACTATATATATTACATAACAAAACTTATATATGTAACATAAAATTAATTAATTTAAATTTTTTATTAGAATGCATGTCTTTGCCTCCGTCCCGCGTTAAGAGCGGATATATTATCTGTAAATAAAATAAATAATAATCGGTTATTGTTTACATCCTTTTTAATTAAAATACATACCAATTAGGACTCCATGAAAAATTGGGGACTTCAGCTTCTTCAGAATTTACTCTTTCTATATTGTATATCAGGAGCAGCTCCTCTGCAACGACGTTTTTTAATGATTAATAATATGTTTAAAGGAAAATTATGTGCAAATGAATTTATGTAATAAAAAATAATCAATGTACTCACCTTTTTATATATTTAATTTAAATATACATATGTAATTAATGTCCACTGCGATTATTTTAGAAATTGACACAGCACACAGCACTTTAACTTCAAATGCGAAGGGAACGGGGAAAGGCAAGACGAAACCAAAGTATTTATATTATATATAATATATATTTCGTTTTCGAATTTTATACATACAGTTTGTCAACTAATTCTTTTCAAAATGCAAAACGTCATTGCAATTCAATTTAAAGTTGAATTTTAACTAATAAGAGTAGGATTTATTTAATTTTTTTTTTACATTATTGTTAAGGCACTTAATAAGTACAAATAAAAACTAAAAAAAAATCATATAACAATATAAAACGTAACAAAAATCCATAAAAACAAAAAATAGGCAATTCTTAGGCTGTCAATTAATTCTTTGCAAAATGCAAACATTGATTAAATTTGTGAGGAAAACTTATAAACTATGGTACTAATACTTTGTGTGGTGACCCTTGGCATCTAGGATTGTATTCAGGCGAGGAGGCATAGAGTATATAAGTTCCTTCAGGTCGTAAATCTACATATATTTTTATTATTCTTGATCGTGTTATTGGTACTAGACAGAATATTAAAATTAGCAACTTTACATATCACTCAGTTCTCAAATATTTAGGTTAACACTTTTGTTTAGCAATAAATGATCGTGTTTTTTTATGTACAACTTAAATTTACATCTAATTTCAATTAAAATAAAACAAAGGAAGGCGAGTTTTTTGGTAAATGATCAACCAACATACATATGTACATACACTGCGCGTCACCAGATTAGCGCCCTTAGTAATCTTTTTTGAAGCGAAATATTTTCTAAACCATTAAAGATGGAGCAGTACAATTTTTTCCAAAATAACTTGGGATATTCTCTAAATAAAAACATATATTAGAATTCAGTTGGACCTTGTATGGGTTTTTAAAAAATTAAAAACTAAAAAAACAGATTTTTTCGTCTGCAAAAACTGCGTCATCAGATAGCGCCCTCCCAAACATTATTTTAAATAACTTTCTTAATTTGTTTAGCACAGCAACCAATTTTTTTTTGCTGTTTAATTAAACATTTTTCTTTGAAAATTGAAAATCGTGGTATTCCATGAATGTGAACTTTTCTTTCACAAAATTCCCAAAAAAACGGGGAAACATCGCAAAACCATTGCCAATTTTCTTTAATCTAATCTAATCTAAATCTAATGAAAAATCTTCGAAAGAGGTAAAAATCATGTTATTGGTTCAGCCGATCGCAGAGCTATACTCCGACAGGATTCTGACTCCCACGTGTCGACCGCCAAAATAATACAAAAAACTTATGTTAAGGCATGCAAATCGACTGTTTTATGCGTGATCTAGAAAGCTGAACCTTTAAAGAGGCTAAAACTAATAAACAAACCACCACTTAGCCAACTATGAACGGCAACGTGCTTTACATTTGCTCAAACGCATATGACATAGTCCAATGAGTGGCAATCTGCAGTTGCCATAATAGGATGTGGCACCCCATGCTCTAACTCCTCCAACCCGACTATCCAAATGATGCTCTTTCTTACGTTAATCGTAGAAATAATAGTTTTATCCGTCGGGACTCTCTAGAATTCATTAATTTCCTCTGAAGAGACGACGGCAAATGATGCGGTCATACATGCTTGTTTACAACATTTTAAAAATGTAAATAAAAAATGAACAAGAATATAAAAACTACTATTGCCATGGCAGTAATTATTGTCGTAATAGATAAGGAAGATTCTTAACCTAATAAGAAGCGATACAAGTATTGGGTGAGCCCATACCTGCGAGATCATTTAAAGGGCAATATTCTTCCTATGTTCGTATTGTTTACATGTTTTTATATCAATAATAAACTCCCTCTCACCTTCTTATATTATGTCCTATCATAATCTAAAACAAACTTCCCTTCTTCGCTCAGAATGCACCTATCTCTGCAATCCAATCTCTTCCAACATAAAATAAAAGTAATATTTTAAAACTTATTAAACATTTTAATATATATTATCAAATCTAAAAATTAGATGACTACAATTAATTAAATTCAATCCTATTAAATAGTATGTAAACAAAGTAAAAACAAACTGAAAACAATGCAGCCGAAGGCCCTTAGTCTACTATGTTATAATATAAATATATCAATAATTTACATTCTTATCATTATTTTTTGTTTGTTTTATAGTTAATAAATCTGCAGCAAACTCTTGTGAGTTTTTTTTTAAATTTTAACGGATCTACGGAACTGAAGAAGGTAGACAGAGGGGCAATCGAGGGTCGAGAACAGCCCGTTTTATTAAATTTGCCATTCTTTTTCGCAGCCCGCTCGGAAAATACTAAAAAGTGCCACACACTATTTTAGTATATTTGTTTTCGTGTCAGGTTACCGGCCTTTAAAACGGCCGCTGACGAACAACCGTGTTCAACTATTTGCCTCTCGCTCTCTCTCACTGCTTGCTCACTGCTTAAGTAAAACCACTCCGGGTAGACTGCAACTTAGACAGCAGCACCACTTTGGTTAATATATGTAATCTTAATTTCATAATAATGTGAACATAGCTAAAATGTATAATGAATGTTTTGATTTATTTGGAGCCCTCTGCCTGGGCTGCCTCTTGTACACGTAATGTGTATAATGTAAGGTAAAAATCGAGATAAAAATTTGGCAATTTGTGTATTTTGATAAAATACAACAACTTTTTGAATATGGTTTACATAACGTTATAAATTTGGGAGATATGTGGTTTTTTTCCTCAAATAGCTCAACCAAAAAAGGGAGTAGCAAACATTTAAAAAAACTTGAGCTGTGTGCAGATATATAAAGCCTAAATTCCAAGTTTGGTGTCTTTAGGCAGACAGACGGACGGACGGGCGGACAGACAGACGGACATGGCTATATCGACTTCTTTAGTGGTCATGATCAATTGTTAGGTAATTTTTGGAGGTCTGCCACGTCTCCTTCTGCCTGTTACAGAAAAACTTACTCGCACAAGAATGTAATACCTGTGTACCTTTGGTACAAAACAGAGAACTGCACAAGTAACTCACACACCAAGTGCACTGGTCAAATATCGAGTGCTTCAGATACTCGAGTGTATCCGCTACCGAGTATCTCAGACACTGCAGTGTTTTTGGTACTCGTAGAAAAACACTCGAGTATCTCAGACGCACAATGTTTTTTTTGCTTGGAAGAAAGGGTGCGAGTGCTTGCATCGGCTCAATGCTTCGGGTGATCGGACGCACACGGAACGATCGGGGGCAGCCTATGAAGGATGGGTAAAGAGGAATACGCAAAAAAGGTTCATGTGCAGGTCATTTTTTTGTTTGTTTGGGCTGGGTTTAGGGATCGACGAAGAACGCGATGACGTCACACACACTTGAGTACTCGAGTATCTCGAAGAGAGAGAGAGAGAGAGAGAGAGAGAGAGAGAGAGAGAGAGAGAGAGGGAGAGAGAGAGTAGTAAACATTAAAAATTTAGTCCTCGACATCATAAGGATTCAATTTAATTTAATATTATTTATATTATTTTTATTATTTCAATATTAAATTGAATTGAATCTTTATTATGTCGAGGACTAAATTTTGGCTAAAAATCGCATCGATTGAAATGCCTTTAGCGACCAGCGTTTTTTTTATGGATATTTTAGGTTTTTTGGCACTGGAAAAAAATGGGGGCATGTTTGTGGCCAAAATAAACCTCAGCAAATCAGTTTAGTGTTATAAGAATCGAAAGGTAAAAAATTGTAATAGGGTCATTTAATTGGTTTTGGCTGTGCGTTGATTATTAGTTGTTAATGAACAGTTTTATATATATAGATACATACATATATATAGGTACACATTTTATTGGGTCGGAAATTTCTTCTTCCCTACCTTGCGTACTTCTGTCCAAAACATGAAAAGAAGATAACTTCACCGAAGTTTGTATACCCTTACAGAATTAAGTCAGAAAAATGAAACCGAAAATCTGGAATAATAATTAGTTTCCCAATCTAAAATTTAATGAAAATGGTTTGAAACGTGGCTAAGTTATGTATTTTTATACCCTTGCAGGGTATATTAATTTCAGTCAGAAGTTTGCAACGCAGTGAAGGAGACATCTCCGACCCTATAAAGTATATATATTCTTGATCAGGATCAACAGCCGAGTCGATCTAGCCATGTCCGTCTGTCCGTCTGTCCGTCCGTCCGTCCGTCTGTCCGATTATACGCGAACTAGTCCCTCAGTTTTAAAGCTATCTGAATGAAACTTTGCAGTTAGTCTTCTATATACTCTCACTCCTACATATGTCGGAACGAGCCGGATCGGACGACTATATCATATAGCTGCCATAGGAACGATCGAAAGATTTTTCGAAAAAAAAATATAACTACGTCAGTTTTCAATATTTTTTAACCAAACGTGGTATTTGGCCATTTAGTTTTATTTCAGAATTTCGATTTAAATTTCATGAAAATCGGACGACTATATCCTATAGCTGCCATAGGAACGATCGGAAGATTTTTCGAAAAAAAAATTATAACTAAGTCAGTTTTCAATATTTTTTAACCAAACTTGATATTTGGCCATTTAGTTTTATTTCAGAATTTCGATTTAAATTTCATGAAACCAAACTTGATATTTGGGCATCTAGTGTTATTTCGGAATTTCGATTTAAATTTCATGAAAATCGGACGACTATATCCTATAGCTGCCATAGGAACAATCAGGGAAATAAAAGAAAAAATCTTAACTTCGCTATTTCTCAACTTATTTTTAATTACTTCGTTACTGCAAGGGTATTTCAACTTCGGTTCGCCGAAGTTAGCTTCCTTTCTTGTTTATTTTCCTGATTGTTCCTATGGAAGCTATAGGATATAGTCGACCGATTTATTAAATTAAATTAAACCCGAAAGTCTGAAATAACATAAGATGGCCAAATTTGGTTAAAATATCTTGAAAACTGACATAGTTATAATTTTTTTTCAAAAAAATTTCCGGTCGTTCTTATGGTAGCTATATGATTTAGTCGTACGATCCGGCCCGTTTCGATATATGTAGGAGTGAGAGTATATAGAAGACTAACAGCAAAGTTTCATTCGGATATCTTAAAAACTGAGGGACTAGTTTGCGAAGAAACGGACAGTCGGACATTCCTTGGATCGACTCGGCTGTTGATCCTGATCAAGAATAAATATACTGTAGAGGGTCGGAGATGTCTCCTTCACTGCGTTACAAACTTTTGAATGAAATTTTAATACCCTGCAAGGGTATTATATATATAGTATCCTAAAACGAATATAAAAATACACTTAATTTGTTTATATTTATTTCCCGATTGTTCAAAATAGTAGTGTTGGCAAAAATCTGAGAAGTATCGATATTATCGATCTTAGGATATAGTCTTGAAATCATCAATTTTATTGCTCTGTCGATGTTTTGAAAATATTTTCTGCTCTGTTTCATCGAAGTTTTTCATCATTTAACCGACATAATACGTTTCAATTAATTATTTTTCATTTTTATTATAACATATACACTCCGTTTCACTAGAATAGCGCACCCAAATTGCTCGCATTAAAAACCGAATAACTCATAAATTAGGAATTTTAAAAAATCAGTAATATTTATTTATGGAAACCTGCTTATTTATGTAACAAAACTTTAAAAAAAATTAGGAATGTAAATTCAAGAGAAATACAAAAAAAAAAATAATAATAATACTTCCGAAAAGTACCAAAATATCCATTGAAAATTTGTTTCACTTGAATAGCTCATTTTGTCATAAATTCATATTCTGCCTTTTTTTCTGGAAAAATTAATTGAATTTATAATAGTATATAATTATTAATAACACCCAACATATTAATTTCTGTTAATTTTACAACTCAAAAACCTAGTAACCTGAAACATATAATTGTTCTCAATTTTTAAAGAAAATGGAAACCATTATGAAATCTCTCATATAAGAGCATATTATGCAACGCAATAAAATAGTCAAAACATGAGGTAATTGGTTTTATTGTTGAAACTTAACAGTATTTATAGTTAAAAAAGCAGCTTATATTAACAGAAATAGTGTGTAGGAAGTAATTCGGGTTACGGTGTGTTATTGTTAACTATTGGAAGAAACTGAGAACGTTGTCCCACTTCACTTCCTTATGACAGTAGTCTATTCATATGCACTTGACCTGATAATTAATACATTATATTATGATGCAAATTGCTGGAACTGATGAGTTATTACATTATAATTGTTGTGTGAAATATTACTGCTTATATCTAACAATTGCTGCGACTGATCATTCTCCCGACCGTTGAACAGGTGTTCAACCTTCGCTAAGGTCGAACAAAAACTCCGTGGGGTACGTTCTAGTGTCGATTATTTCGCGGTTTGCCTGGGTTAGGGTGTCCGGAGTATTGCTGTCCACCTGATGAGCTTCCGTCTTAGACTCCATGCAATGACTAATTAAAATGGACATTGCTAGGGCCACATATACAGCTATTTGATTATGCTGCGGAGTGGTGATTTGTTTTTGCCAGTTTGTCTCCTTCTGTTTTGCCAGCTAATTGTAGAGTGTTTAGTTCGCCTTGGTTGAATTCCTTGGCTGTATTTTTTTTAACTGGCTCTGGTGTCCCTTTTAGGCCAATATTTTGTGACATTTCCAAAACGAACATATGTAGTCTCCGTTTCGCTGATGAGGTGCTTAATGTGCTTACGCTAATTTTTAAATTGCGTGCATTGCAGCCTGGGGCAACCGACAACAAGCACGTTCGTGTGAAAGGTATTCCCTTGCACACCGCTGGCAAACATCCATCTGTTTCGTTGATGCGTTGCTAACTACAGCCGATCGGACTTTGATTGAGCGATCTCACATAAAGTTTCAGTTTTATTTTTAAATAACTGAAAATCCCTCCCATTATCCACGCTAAATTTGACTTGGTGATTTAAGCATTAGTGCTCATTGTTTGGCAACTCAAACTCGTCCTAAGTCAACCCCATGAACTGATCTCTGTGGGCATTGACGTCTATGATTTCAGTTTTCAGACTTAATCGCTGCCAGCTTCCTGCTTTCCATGTCGGGATAGGAATGAAGAATGTTGTAGTCTTTATGCTGCGTGATGGACACCAACGGTAACGACATTTTGAAGATGACATGGTGGCTTGTTGTTGAGCCTTCGGCATGCATGAATGGTTCGATTGCGAATGTCAGTGAGCATACTCGCTATTTAGTTTTGCATCCTCTGCATCTCAGTTGCCAACAGAGTCAGCTGTGCTGACTACGTTTATAGTAGAAATAAGAATTAATGCTAGAGGGTCAAGTCCAACAAAGTCATATTGTTTGTTGGACTTGACCTCTTTTTATGCCTTTGGACATGTCGTTGGCGTATTTTGAGTCCAGCACGCCAAATAACGAGATTGCCACATTTCCGACTATATCGAGTGGTGATCTTCGTTGTCGGGGCGATTAATTAGATCCTTTTCTGATTTTACCTTGTCGTGTAAATGTTGAAAATCTCAATATATAGAACTAAAGGCATTGATGTTGCATAGTTCCGAACACTTGTGTTTAAGTTTCGATATCCGAGCCGACAATTATAGTCATTTCTGAGATTGCCATTCTGGAGGTGAATATTTCAGGCTGATTTAAAAATGAGTCACGCCTAGTGATTGTCCAACGACATCTTCTTTTCTGCTTAGGAATTTCTTCTGATGGGATATGTTCCCGAACCTGATCTAGTTGCTAACTTAGGTGCTTGGGAGACATTAGCATGGACCTAATGGTTCGATTGCGTATATCTGTAATCACTCTAGCTATTTCATTTTCCATCCGCTGCATCCCAGTTGGCACCAGAGTTAGCTGAGCTGTTGGGCTGTAAAAGCTAGCTGTAAGTGGTCGCTTTGATATTTACCTCTTTCCTTGTTGATCGTATCTAACTGGTGTTGTAGAGTTTTGATGGAGTGTTTCGTCTAGTTTGACGTTAGTGACAATGTCTTCTCGTTTACTTAAGCGTTGTTGCGGCACCACTCTCGGAATGAATCCGAATGGTAGCAGTATTTTGTTTTGTTAATGGTTCTGGAATAATGACTGCTCCTGTTAGACAGTCGTCAATGTAAAAGTTGTTGAGTACGGAGGATCCAAGGGGTAGATAGTTTTGGCTTTCTCGGCCAGATAATCAAAGCATTTCATTGCTAGGAATGGAGCTGACGATGTACTGTATGTGACGGTTTTGAGTCGGCAAAACATTATATCAGATGATTGCTTTTCCCATACGATTACTTGATGGAACTGGTGATTAGGGTTAATCCACACCTGGCAATTGATCTTCTCTATATCTGCGATAAATATCTGTTGGTGCGAAAACTTATGAAGATTTCAACCAACTTGCCCTGCACCGTTCATTCAATGATTTATTACTTATCGTTTTACAGGAAGCATCGAACACTACCCTTAATTTCGTAGTGCTGCTTTCGGGCTTAGTGATCCGAGGGTATGTGTGTGGGATGCATCAGTTTTATGTGCCCAAGACGTTCATATTCCTTTATGAAGTCTACATAGCCTTTCCAGATTTCTGGTGATGTTCGACGCTCTAAAGCCAAGAATCTGTTGGTTGAGATGCCCCAGGGCTAAAGTTCCTTCAGAGAATTTAAGTTTTACTATGAATTTTCCATCTATTGCAACCTGAAGATTTTCTACGAAATGAGATTCGCAGTGAGCTTCTATCAAAGATACAGTCTTCTCTTTATTGTTTAGATTTTTTAGTATTCAAAATCGTTTTACAAGTGTATCGACCTCTTCTTTTGTGGTTGCCGCTGCACAATTCGCTGTTGAGTCCTGCTCAGCGGAAGTTTTTGTGGCAACAATCCATTCAAGCTTTGACTTTAGCAGAATTGGGCCTCCCTATTTTAATATCATCTGGTTTTGTAGAGGCAAATAATAATATTCCTCTGCTCCAATAATTACGCTATGACACAGTAATGGCGCTATGACACAGTAATGAAGTTTTCATTCATTAGAGACTTCATTAGAACCTTGAAAGAGACAACTATATGTTTTATTTGGCTCGGATTTCTTTTTTTTCACGCGAGTCCCACGCCCTCCTCCCGCCCAAACGACCGAGCGGCGCAGCCGTGTAACGTACGGCACGAAACGCGTACTAGATAAACGCGAGAAATAAAAGTTAAAATAGGACGAGGAAGAATCAAGATATACTACGGGCTAGTACTACAAGCAATACAGTTTTTAGTTTTTGAAGGCTTTCTATGCCTTCAATACTACTAAATTGGCGATTGTAATCCGTACATAAAACCCTAAAGGGTTCATGTACTTCAAACTCACGCCTAAAGTGGTTAACTACTAAAGGGATACAGTTTCTAGATAAAAGACGGGGAACATGGAAATTGAGCTGGCCTAACAGTTAGGGGCTCTCCACATCCCCGTGTATTAGTTTATGTAAGAAGACGACTCCAAGCATCGTCCTACGGTTAGCTAAATAAGGTAGGTTAAGTAGGAGGAGTCTACTAGAGTAAGACGGTAATCTACGATGAGCATCCCAGGGTAGGCCACGGAGGGCGAAAAGCTAAAAGCTCTTCTTTGGAGGACCATTTTGACTTATGGCCTTAATGACCTGGCTACTATTAAATTAAAATTTCGCTTCATTTTAACAGTATATTGTCATCGGTCAAATATCGTATATAGTATTTTTTATGGAGTTTTATCTATAGTGGCCTCTAATGTATTGTCAATACATTAGACAATGCATTAGAAGTGCCATATAGTCATATCGCTCACACTTGTGTAAAACCCTATAGAGAAGTAGCATCTCTAATGAAGTCTCTAATTAATGCTGTAGTATCATAAAAGTATAAGCATGTCGATCTTTTCTGCTTTGTCAAAGTTTGGATCAGACAGAATAATGTTGTTTGGTAATTGTAGTTTTGAGGAATTTAATTCATGAGCTGGTTGCACAAAACTTATACTTGTTAAGTAAAGTCGTTATGCATAGATTTCATAAGAGCGTTTGTTCTGGCTTGGCTGGTTTTTTGATTGTCTCCATGACCCTCGATTCGTAATGATGCAACGTAGAGCTTTAGCGATAGCTTTGAAGTTATTCGTTTAGAGATAAGATTTATTTGTGATCCTTTATCCAGCTGGGTTTTAATTGTGGCTATCTCACCATTACTTGCTTTAACTGATACCTTGACTTGCCAGAAAATTGTAACTCTTGCACCTGATATAGCCTTTGCATTGTGGTCACTACTGAAACAGTTAACACTCCTCATTTGGTTTTGTAATTGTAATTGTATTTGTAATTGAATAGTTTGGGTAGTTTCTTTTTGTGAAAATTATAACATTTGTATATCAAATGATTCCTTTTGCAAACTAAGCTGCGTTGTAGCCTTCCAGCTCTAGTGGAAGCACACGATGGGCCCTTCTGCTCCTTTTTGGATTGTTGGTTTTTTCATTCTGTTCCCCGTACTCGGATTCGCTGGTCCAGGAAATTAACATCGTGTCGAAGCCTTGTAGATCTCTTGAACCGTCTAACGCTTTTTCATAGACGGCTCTGTTTCCAAAATCACTGCCTAGTCCCTTTAATGATACTAGAGTCTCAATTGTTGTAATATACAACTCCTTCAACGACTTTGGATCGTCACTGTGTGTATGATGCTGCAAGAGACGATTGAGAATAAAAATTGAGTGTCTGCTACATGGCGGGAAATGTTGTATGTATGCGTTAACCATGTAATTTTCATTTTTAAGATCAATATGCCTTATTAATCTTTCAGCCTTTCCAGTTACGTTGGTTTTGAAGTACAACATCTGTCGTACTGTGGGCATGTACTGGATGCGCTGTGGGAGGGGACCAAGCTCGAGGTGGTGGACAGGGAATTAATTCCATCCATCTCGAAGGATCGCTATCCAAAGCGACCGGGCGCTGAAGCTGCTACAGCGTCAAAATCCGGACGTCCATATCGCGGACTGAAAGGTACTGCACATTGCGAGCCCGGCATCCAAAGAGGGGGGCAGTGCGTAGTTCTCCAGACCAACAAGGAGGCGGAGGACATCCTGTACCCCAGGTATGGGAAGCTGGCTTGGGGCATAGGTAGTGTCTACCTACTCCTCAAAAAGCGCCACCCTGGGAACAAGGGTGCACACACCCTGCAGGCGGGCAAGGCGGAGAAGGACCTAGGTCTCGACTTCATCATCGTCGATGCACAGGAGATTTCTCTAGACGTCTTGGAGGAGGAGGAAGAGGACGGTGATGTGACAGTCATAGTAACCCGTCCGGAGTTGGTACCCATGACCGTGAGACTACTGCAGCTCAACCTCCGTCGATATAGCCTTAGTTCAAGAGCCGTGGATTGCCTCGGGCAATTCCATCGTCGGACTAAAGTCCTTAACACTTAATGTGTTATAACACCGCAGGTAAGCAGAAGCAGAACCGCCGTACTTGTCCGGAAGGGTCTCCATGCTAACCTTATGGCTCATTACAGCACAGATGATCAGACTGTGGTGATGGTGGAAAGCAAAAAGAAGCGCCTGGTAGCTTCCTGCTACATGGCTCATGACAGGACAGCCCCACCGAAGGAACTCAGGAGCCAGCCCGAATGACCAGCAAATACACTGCACCACTGCGTGTGGGGGAGCCCCGACATCAACAAAAGAGGTAAATCTCTCTTAGACTTTTTACCTTGCTAGACTCAGGATCACAAATTAATCTGATCTCTGAGCGAATGGCCTCCAAGCTATCATTAAAGCTCCACGGTGCATCATTGCGCATCGAGGGCATTGGAGGTAACCCAAAAACCAGTCGAGCTAGAGCAAACGTTCTCATGAAGTCGATGCATAATGATTTTGCTCAACAAATAGAAGCCTTTGTGCTGCCGCATATCATAGCTGATCAACCAGCTCATGAATTAATTGCCTCACAATTACAGGTCCCAAACAACGTCACTCTGGCTGATCCAAACTTTGACAAACCAGGAAAAATTGACATGCTTATTGGCGCAGAGCATTATTATTCTTTGCTTCTACCAAATCAGATGCTGATGAAGCCAGAAGGCCCAATTCTTCAAAATACAAAGCTTGGATGGATTGTGGCTGGGAAAATTCCTGCTGAGCACGACTTAGCGGCATTTTGTGCAGCGGCAACCACAGAAGAGGAGGTGGATACGCTACTAGAGCGATTTTGGACACTAGAAAACCTAGACACCAAAGAAAAGGCTCGATCTCCAATAGAAGCTCATTGCGAATCTCATTTCGTAGCGAATCTACAGGTTGCAATATATGGAAAATTCATTGTAAAACTTCCATTTTCTGAAGGAACTTCAGCCCTGGGGGCATCTCAAAAAACAGCAACCAACAGGTTCTTGGCATTAGAGCGACGAACGCCACCAGAAGTCTGGAAAGNACGCCACCAGAAGTCTGGAAAGGATATGTAGACTTCATGGAGGAATATGAACGTCTTGGACACATGAAACTGGTACCACCCACACACGTATCCTCAGATCACTACTTCATTCCGCATCACGTAAGAAACCATCAGACAATGTATTGTTTTATAGACTTAAAACGGTCACATATGGTGCAACATCAGCGCTATTCCTGGCTTCTAAATGCTTGGATTATCTGCCCGAGAAGGCCAAGAATCATCTACCGCTTGGATCGTCCGTACTCAAACACGATTTTTACGTGGATGACTGTCTCACAGGAGCAGAGGCCGTACAAATTCAACAAGAATTTAACAAAATACTGTTGCCTTCCGGAATCAAGCTCCGAAAATGGTGCTCCAATAACTCAGAGGTATTAAGCCAGATTCCCAAATTCTCTAACGTCAAGTTAGACGAAACACTCCAACAATTTAGTGCTAAGACGCTGGGTCTGCTTTGGATGCCACAAAAGGATCAATTATGTGGACGATCTCAAAAAAGCGAAGCGTCAACCATCACCAAACGAGTGGTCAGTTCGGAATCATCGCAAATATTCGATCCACTAGGGTTATTTGCCCCCGTGGTGGT
>VNJN01007324.1:0-18351 GCA_008042485.1 Drosophila mayri | reverse complement strand
AAACTGGCTCTGCATGCTTGAATTTCGACTTGTAAATTTTCGCATTTAATTCTGTCTAAATGAGGATTTTCCAAAGCATTTTCTTGGTCAAAAGTAAAAGCATAACCAGAGTCAAATAAAGCTTTAAAATAATTGTATATAATAAGCAAGAGCTCTGAGAATTTGTGTATATATTTATATATATTTTGTAAAGTGTGCAGTAAGAGCTTCTTTGCAAATTCTTTTATATTTTCTTGCCTCTTTCTCTGAAGTCTTCCAATGGTCTAATCTTCTGTAGAACTTTAGCTTCTGTGGGCCTGGAATTGTGGGATTAAAGATCCAGAGACACGCTAATAGGGCTTGGCATACCACATTCATATGTCCGTACAACTATATATGTACATATATAGAGAATGTGAGGCATATAGACGAGACGTGAGAACCTTTTAACAAAAACCTGAGCAGAAGTGAGGAATCCGGACTCCCTCTCGGAGAACGAGAATGCATTTCGCTTGCCTTGCATGCAATCAATTTCGAGACTTAAACTTACTCCATAAAACCGAGGCTTTTGTATTTCATTTATGCCACTGCACAACCTCTCTCTTCTTTCTCTTCGTTTCCCACTTTTTCGTGAAATTTCCCACAATTTGCCTCGAACTCGGGTACTGGAAAATGAGTTTCCAACAACAACAAAAATTTAAATAGCTGCTTCAGACCCCTCTTTTTCCCACTGCTGCTGCTGCACTCCCCCAAACTCAAGCTTATGCCACTGCCAGAAATGCATCCGAATTGATGTGTGAAAACATTTCCATTTTTCCCAGAGAAATGCGGCAAGAGCTCTGGAAAACTGAAAAACTGAAAAACTAAAAAGAGTGGGTAGAAATTAGCATAATTGACTCCACACATTCTCAGAGGAAAATTTAATAATAATTCTAACGTCAAGGAGTTGCTATTTAATCATTTTAAACCCGCAATTTTTAAGTTTATGAATCTTTTTTTATTTTCTTTCAATAAAGTATTATATAATTACTCACTTTTTGGTTAATTGAGCTTGTGACTCATTGCCAGATTGAGGAGGAAGAAGATGAACCCAAAGCCTGAAGAGCCGGAGAAGGTGAAACGTTCTTGGCTGGTGAATCATCATCATCATCATGAAGATGATGTAGGAAAAGGAAGGAAGTAAAGAGCGGGCCTTAATGTTTCGTAACCGTTAATCGAAGCAGAGGCTGGTTCTGTTCTGCCTTTATGTTTATCTCATTTTTCGGGCAACATTTATGATGCAATCAAATGAGTTTTTAAGAATCTATAAATATGATTATTTTCTGCCAACCTAATCCAAAAATCTTTAGAACTGAAGGTAGAAACCAGCGCCTTATAGAACATACATACGTCCAGAGGTCATTATATTTTGTTAACCAAGTTAAAAATATTTAAATTATTAAACTATTTATAACCCTTCTTCAACCAATTTTGGGTCTTGAAGTTAATGCTGTGGTGTGTGTTGGTGTCTGTATGGGAGCAAAGTCAAAACCAAAGACACACACACTTACACTCAACCCCGCACTCTTAACCCCAACACGCTTTTTGCGCTTTGCCTTTTTGTCGTGTAACTCAACGCTTTGAACTTTAACGCTTCGTTGGGTTTCACGCATGCAGAATTCAAATGCTCTTGGATTGCTGTTGTTGTTGTTGTTGTTGTTTTTACTTAACTTTATTATTTTATTTTATATTTGCTGTTGCCATGTAAGAGTTGTTGTTGTTGGTTTTTTTTTGTACTGCTGTCCTAATTCTGTCAATCAACTGCAATCTTTTTTCCAAGCTCTCGTATTTTGTGGGTGCCAAAGCGTTTTGTTTGGATAATGTTTAAACCACAAAAGGCCAAAGTCAAAGCAACAACAACACAAATAACCAACAATAACAATAACAAATGAATCATATGTTGCTGACATTATGGAAACCAGTTAAGCCATTGAGGGGGACGAACGACTTGGACTTGTGTTTATTCTGAAACTTGAGCAAAACGATGCTTCTGGGAAAACCTTTCTTTCCGCCGCCAAACCAGTTAAGTTACCTGAAAAAAAAATAACAGAATTAAACTACCTCAAATCACCGTTAGTCGACATGTGTATGTACTTTTTTATGTGTTTTTCTTATTATTATTTGGTCTTAGGTAGTAAAGAAGGGTATTATGACTTTGTAAAGAAACTTTACTTTTAACCTTTAAATGGGTTAAAATTATATACAGTTTAATTTACAAACTTCTTAACAAAATATAAAGCATAAATATTTGAGTACCAGGTAACACAGAGTCGTTTACACTCCCATTGCGGTTTTCTTACTTGTTTATTTTTATTTTCTTTTCTGGTTTTGATTCAGTTTTAATTTTGATTTTTATGTAACCTCTTAAGCCGCTTAAAGAGGACAACAACAACAGCAGCAACAATAAATACAAGGGTTCGACCTTCGTTGCCAGCTGCCACAGAAAGAGATGGTTATACTGAGAGAGAGAGATAGCAAGAGGGGGGACCCTCAATTAAGCATCCAGAAATCATAATTTTGTGATTGTTGTTGGGCTTGCCAGTTGGATTTCCTAAGAAATACCCATCTCCCACTGAGCATTGTTCATTGCTCACCTCCTGCTTGCATATCCGCAATAATAACAAATAAAATATGGGACATGATATATATGTATATATATTTTGTTAAGATCATTTAAGTTCCATTAACAAAAACTTAAAAATAAAAATAAAATCAACAAAGAAATACTTACAGAAATTTAAAACCCAATGCAAGGGTATAAGAATCGTTCTCTTGTGGCTGTTCATTTGACTGAGACCTTTACTCCGCCGATGACACGTACAGTATGTACATACTATATACTACTCGTACTCGTACAATATGTTGGATGCGTGTTTTGTGCACTTAACCTTATCTGCAGTTTTTACGTGTCCGACAAGCGGCGACAAAATAATTTCCATGCCCAAAGGAACAGACAATGGATTCTGCCAGACCAAAGAAAGATATATCTGCATATATATGTATGTAGGTTTTGCCTATAACCTCCCTTCCATGCCCCCCTTTCCGCACCTACCTTTTCCTATATAACTAGTTGACATATTGGCAAGGTCAGAAGAAATCGGTTGGGTGGGAGTTGCTGTTGTAATTCCTGATGCTGTCCATAAATTTATTTTGTTTTGTGGCAATGTGCCTCGAGATTAGCTTATAAGTAGTTGCCAGTTGGGAGTAATGTTTGCTGACTAAAACCAATGAAACGAGTTCCAAAGGAAAGCCATTTTTTTATTTAATTTTTTAAAGAACTTTTTATTTTTAATTGAATTTTTAAGTCTTAGAAATCGATTTATTTGTGATTCGTAGTAGATGAGGAACACTTTATAAGACTATGCCACTGTATTAAAAATTATTATATAGCTTATGTATATTTTTTATAAAATTTTCTTATTCGGTATTTTTATTTTTAGAATTTTTCTGGTAATTAAAAATCTGATATAGCCTTTATTTAAATACAATACGGAGTATGACACTGTATTTTATGGTCACCTAAAAGACATTTTTATAGCAATAGTAAAGAAGAATTTTAGATCAGATTAAATTATAATAAAAAAAAACAGCTTAACCATTACCTTTAAATCAAATACAATTATTTAGAAATGTAACTTAACTCATATCTTACTATATATCCCGTACACGCAATCCATTATATTTAACTTATAGATATTTATCTCAAAAGTAGTTCCCCCCAACCCCCAACCGACCAACACAATAACTTTATTTTCGATCGCCGCCACTACCTTCGATTTTTGCATTCGCCTGCAATCAACTACAGTCGCCAGTCGCTAAACCAGTCAGCAATAATGTCTTGCGATCCGGCTTCAAAGAACTCGCGGAATGCGTCTTATCAATAGCCAGCCAATCACAGTCAATTGCGGAATAAAAAATAATAAAAGAAAACCTTTAATAAAATAAGAACTGGCAGCTCAAGGATACCAAAAACTGCAAGCCAACAGAAATCAACTCAAGTCAATTTGGGGCTTAAAAAAAAACTAAAGTAAAATACGAGTAGGAAAAGGAAAAAGGCAGCTGGCAGGCGGAGTGCTAAGCTAATTTATCACAATTAAAGCCGCTTAAAGTGTAAAGAAACCCGAAATCGCAGATAGGCCAAAAGGGGTTAAAGGTAAACCAACTAAGCTAACGAGCCTGACACATTTCCAAGTGGTGGGTGTCAATGGCCCTCCTGCTGACTGACTAACTGACTGACTGAATGTGTCAATCTCAAGTGGGAAATGGCAACGGGAAATGCAGGAAACGAAGGAAGCGGAAGCGGAAACGGAAATGGGAATGGGAGTGTGCTCAAAAGGATGCCACTGCATGCTGATGTGCAACAAAATAACAGTGGGTGCTAGAATTGAACATACCTTTATGACATTTAATTATTCAACAAAATGGGAAAACAGTCAAAGGTTAGCTCTTTTACTGTCTGTAATATTTGTGTAATATTTAGTGTCTTGAAATAAATGGTAATATATTCATACTCCTCTATATATAGTGATCATATTTTTATAGCTGAAAAGTGAGTGTTTAAGAACTATAAAATTTTTATTTAAAAACTGAGACTACAATTAGGGATTTTTTTTAATACCTAGAAACCTGAGAAACCTTGTTAAATTTATAAATGAAAAAACACTTTGTTGCACCCACTGTCCCACAGCCTCTTCCTCTTTCTCTTTCTTGCCCATGTTGCGCTATCTCTCTTTCTCTCTGCCACCGAGGAGGAGGACCTCTTTGTGTGACTCTGCATTTTGCAATCCTCGTAATAATGTCAAGTGCTTAAAGCGAAGGCAAAGTCTCACCAGCACACTCACTCTGGCAAATAAACAAACAAACAAACAAAAAAAAAAAAAATGTAAAGAAATTAAAAAAACATGTGCAAATAAAATGTAAACAAAAGAAAAGAGGAAAGAAAACACAGCCATGCAGGACACCCGATTATGAACCTGTCCATGTTGACAGCCCCACGTCGAGTGCTTAATTAAAAGGGATATGCAGATGCTGCCGACCGAGCCTGTGTGCTAAATATAAACAAAGGCAGTCTGGAGTTGAGTTTTAGGGGGAATAATATACTATACTATAGTCAGATATATATATATTAATTTGGGTGCAAAATTATCAAATGTATTTAACCCCACACACAGAGAGAGGCACTCTGCGCTAATCTTTGACCAAATTTGTCCACAATTAAAAACAAAGCGCACGCTGCACCCACACACAACAATTTTTGTGCGATTTTCAATGTTTGTTTTAAGCTGACCAAAAAAAAAAAAAAACAAAATCTATATAGATATTCGAAAGAGTTTGCAGCATTCGGCGTCTCAAAGACGCCTTATTAACAATTGGCACATTTAACGGAAATTATTGATGTCAATTTGCAAATTGGAAAGTGCTCGACGAACAGCCAACAATATCATAATCATGGCACAATGGCAGCCAAATAATATAGTGGGTTTCAATGTGCGATTTCATTTGATTTATTCTGATAGCCGGGCCAAACGGGAAATAAAAATCACATTATGGACAAACAAAACAAAAAAAGAAGTCAATAAAAAAAACACCAAGAAGAATTAAGGCTAAGAAATGCAGCTTTCAGTTCTGAATTCATAAATCAAAATAGAGTCGAATAAATTATGGTATAAAAAATACCTCTTTGTTTATTCACCAACTTCTTTCTTGAAAATTTTAAGCACAAGACTAAATGTAAGTGAACTTTGGAGTTATTTTATTTCCCCTTTTCCCTGAGATTTCAGTTTGTTATTTTTTAGTTTTTATTGTGACTGCCTCTCCTTGTTTTCATTATCCTTTTATAAATATTACATTTGCTAACCTGAGGCATTAGGTAGAAACCCATCTCTTTCTGCCATTTTCACATTGTTGGCTCTGCTTGGCCTTTGGGCCTTATTGTCAATGTCAATGCACTGCTTGCCTTGCTGCTTGGATTTGCCGACAAATTTAATTGTCACATTAGAAGTACACAGGAAGAAAAAGACTATAAGGACACTCCCCTAACAACCATGCTTGATGAGATGTAAACTTTAATCAAAAATTTATATGCAAAATATCATCAAAAGTGTGTGAACCTTCTTGTATATCAAATTCAAAAAGCTTATAAAAAACAAATAGGAAATATATAGGAAATAGATGAAACTTCCTCTCAAAAAAACGAATCAAATTGCTTGCAATTTTTTTAGTAAAACTTTTCCCTGTGTGCATGGAATTGTCTCCTGTCTCGTTAGTCCCCTTTCAAACAGTCAGTCAATAAAGAAAACTATTAGTTGGCCTGGCGTTAAATGTGAATGAAAATGGGAATGGGGATGTGTGTGGATGTGTTGCCTTGGAATGGGTATTGGGTACGGGGCTGAGAGGTAGGGAGGATGGGCTATGAGAGGATGGAATGATGATGATGACTCCACTCTCTCTGCTTCACTCCACTTCTCCGCACTCCACTCTTGGTTCATTGCACTCGCACTCCTCGCTCATGCTCTCGCCCTCGAATGCATTTCTCCCTCTGCACTGTGCTAAAAGTATCCAACACACAAGACACCAGGGGCCCAACAGCAACAACAACAGCACTTGGCTGCACTTTGGGCCCAGACCATTGCCATCAAAGGCAAACGTATATAGGAACAAAAATGCAGGAAAAAAAAACACACACAAAACGTCAAAGATGCTGAGCAGCGAGCACAGAAGAGAAATAGGAAGCACAGCAAATTCTTCAGTCAACACAGAGTGGAAGTTGCAAAAATGTTATTGTAAAAGCCACCTAGTAAGGCAGAAGTACAGATCTTATACATATACTGCCAATACTCGAAAGGCTTTCGAGACTTAAGTTATATTTGCATTCGAAAGTCATTCAAAATGAAGATTCAAGGCAGGGAAATTTGCCTTTAACTTTAATCTAGGATCCAGATTAAAATACACTTCCTTTTTCCACCAAGAAACCATTTTGTAATTTCCATACCATTAATTTTAAAAATTTTCAAACTTAATTAAGGCAAATGGAAAAGCGGTAAACCTTGCGGTTCATTATGATTCGAATATAGTATTTCCCATGAACATTTTGCCAAATTTGGCTAACTGGCTAACCTTTTGGCTAGAACAAAACAGCACCCGCCTAACAATTTAACAATTTACACCTTGTTAACAAACTTTTACCGCAGCAAATTAAATGGCAACGAATAACGAAATTAGCTATTGCAAATTAGTAATAAAAACTGCTAGTTGACATTGTTCCGCATCCTATTAGCATGAGAATGGGAATTACAAACTGAATCTGAATCTGAATCGGAATCTGAATCTGAATCAGAATCAGAATCGGCATTGACATAATTGGTTTTGAACCGAGTGGGGGAGGAATTATTTCAATCTCAATGCGATTGACTGCAGCTTCTTTGTTGTTTGTTAATTATTTGCCCCGATTTTAGTTTAGATTTTAGTTTTGCACAATCCAATCCGCTGCCCCTAAACAATCCTAAACTAAAAAAGAATCCAAAACTGACCTGCTCAAAAGCAGATGGAATGGTAAACAGAATTAATTGGAAAATTCCTCACTCTCTGCGGTTGTTTATAACCATTGAACAAAGTAAACAACATTTCAATTAGGCCACAACAAGGGAAGACGTTGCTTAAAATCAAGAAAGGAAAGCTAAGTTCGGCAAGTTGGAGGAAATTCTTGTTATTTGTAGGAAAAAAGAGAAATGTATTTAATTGATATTTGTCATTTCTAGATGGTACGTTGATCGTAGAATCTCCTTAAGCCTTATTTTCTCTGGTTCTTGCAACACCAACTTAAATTCCATAAATATAGATATATAAAGAATCCCATTTTTCGTAACATCCGTTGATGTCCCCCACAAAATATCAATTCGGTTTTTGCTTACGTTTCTGCCCATCTCTCAACGTGACGGCGATAAACAATTGGTGGAAAAAAGAGCAATTTAAATATTGCGCAGTCTTAGAGCTCCGTTAAGTATTAACAATTTGCCCCCTCCTAGCATTTAACCCCCTCTTGGGTCCAGGGGCTCATTTTGACACGTGCACGCGCCGCGTTGCTGTGGCGCGTTTTTTGTGCGGGTTTTTAAAACGCCGCCTTATTTGGCTCTTTGCTCGAGAGTTGCGTTCAAGTTTGTCATCTCATCTCTTTGGTGAATCAAAAAATGTCTCGCTTGCGTCACAGCACTTAAGGGGTTAATCGGGGACGGGGAGGGGGTGTGGTGTGTTGGGGTATTTGCCATGTATGTATGTAGATCCGATCGATTGACAATCATTTTATGCGATCAAACCAAAAAAAAAAATAGAATAACAAAAAATTCACTGCAAAGCTGACCAATTTAAGAATCTTCTCCGATTCCACTTATAATCGGACAAAATTCACACTCGAATTTGGAGAACTCAATAAAGCGTTAATATTTTTTTCTATTTTTCTGAGCTTTGTATTTTTATACCCTAGCCGAAGGCAATATATTAATCCATAAAATTCCTTATAAGCCAACAGAAAATATTAACTGGAAATATTAGTATTTTAACAATTTTAACATAATATTTCCAATTAATTTGGAGAATATACAAAAGGTTTTTAAACCTCGAGAAATGTCATTTAATTAAATTCATTTAAAATCTTACAACTTTAGCTTGTGTGCAGAGTATCTGCACTTCCACTTTCCACAAAGCAACATCTTCCTTTATTATTTCTGTATTATATTTCCATAGAGTAAAAGGGCAAAGCTGCGTGGGAGTGGCCAGTTCAATTTTTCGATTCTCTCAGCCGGCGATCAGCCATGAACTCGGCCATATATTTTTGTTTGTGTTTCATACATCAACAGCTCTGTTAACGTAACCCCCTTGTGAGTGTTAATTGGTCTTGTGATCGAATAACAGAGACACTTTGGTACCTTATTTATTTAAATTTTCACAATGTATTCTATAACTTAATATTTTTTCTTAGCTTACCCCCTCACCCACTCGATTTGTACTTTTATTTCTCACTGTCGCTGCGTCATTTTGATCTTTTAAATGTAAACAACAAAAAAATAAGAAAATTCCATTCGTTCAAAAAGTCGTGCCAAAAGCATTTAACTGTCTTATGTAACTGATGGCCAATGCTCAAAAACAAAAACAAAAAAGTACAGGGAAAAAAGATTAAAACGAAATGAAAACAGAAACTGAAGAGCTGATAAAATTCCAAAAAGGAGAGGAGGAGAAGAGAGGGCAATAACTTTATTACGATCAGCAAAGACCTTGCCCAATTAGGCAATGGGGAACGGGGAGTGCAAAAATTGTAATTAAATTAAAATTTATGGTAATGCCACCCCCCCCAACTCTCTCAGATCAGGCTGAGCAATTCGTGAATTTAAATTGGTCCGCAAATTAATGTGATTTATAAAGGTTTAAAGAATCCACAGTAAATTCTATATTGAAACGATTTTAAATTTAAAATCGTTAGGCCGAAGGACATTGTATCCAGCGCCTTATTGCTATTAACTTTAGTATTTAATACTAGACTTAATTTGTTAAAATAAAAAAAATAAAAAAAAATTTAAAATCCTATCCTTCCTTTCCTGTTGCCACTTTTCAAAGTCAAATCACTCATCTATTAGGGACAAACCCCTCCTGGCAATTAAACTGCATTCGTAAATTATAATTAGAAGAGGAATACTTGGCCACTTGGATTGATACCATATTTGCATGCAACATTGTTGCCTTTTGTTTATTTTCATCGCGAATGCAAATCGCGTGGCGCTAATTGAGTCAAGCGACAAGCAACGGGAATCCGAAACCATTGGACTTGAGTTGTGGCCAAGACTTCCTTCTACATATCTATACATATATATGTATATATATTTGCATCCAAACAGTTTGAAGTTGTGGTTACAGACTTCAAATATATATTAATTTAAATCCAGGACGAGTATTAAGTCCGGTATCCTAAGGATATAAGGTTGGAATAAACATAACAACAAAAATGTCATATGATTTCGCATCATCATCTGGATAATATCGTATAGTATTACAGATACAAATTTGAATTATCGAAAAATATTACAATTATAGATTTTATGAAACAAATTTTCCAAGGGAAAAAATATTTAAAATATAAAAATCATGATCATTTATAGTATATTCAGACATGATTAACGTAACATAAAAATATAAATTTTTATATCGATCTTTGCGTATCTATACTTTCTGTAACAGGTAATATAACTAATGGAGAATATATGTAGATATTTCTAAACCCATCGTTAAATTTGATTACACTCCACTGTAGCCTCTTCTTACTTGTTTTATTCTGTGAGGCAACACTAGACAATTTGTTGTTTGTTCTGTTCGAGACGTAGCTGGAATTGTTTGTGTTTGCTCGTTGTTGGCCCAAATGCTAAACACGGCAGCCAGCCTTTACATAGAAAACAATTCTTAAACTTATTGCATTTAAAAAAAAAAAAAAACTTCAAAATATAAAAAAAAAACTTTCGAAACTATCCGCACAGGATCTATAGAACTTTAGATCACCAAACCATTATCTATTCTCGAAAACAAAAGCGAAATTTATTTCCTGTGTAAGACAAATGCCATCAGAGGAGGCGGAGAAAGGGGGCAATGGATGGCGAGTCGACAGAGAAAGACAGGAGCAGCCGAGTCCAAGTCAATGTTTGTTGTCGTCGTCGTCGTCTGTCCGCTGTCAATGTCAGGGAAAGAGACAGAGAAAGACAGAGAGAGAGAGAGAGAGAGGAGACTAGGAGAAGAATTCCGCAGACACACAACTGGACGGTGGAGGGTCCCGACTTCGGAGCTACGTGCGAGGGGAGCAATTAGAAAACCAGTCCAGTGGCGAAGGCGACGACAGCCCAGCACGGCTCATTATTGATGGGGGAAACCCCTTTCGGGATTAGAGTTGGTTAGCTAAGTGATCCTAAAGGAAGATCTAAAGGAACTCAATAAGTGAAGATCAATTGATACTTTTACCCTAATCACTAACCTATAGTTACGGATACCGAAAGAGCAGATAAGGAGTAAAATAGCGAAATTATAATTCAAGATTAAAAGGATACAATTTACTTAGTGTAAGAGTGATCGATCATCCTGTGTATAAAATCTATAATTTTAATTTTATGCGGGTTTTTCACAATATTAAAATAACCAATATAATCGATACAATCGAAATTATCAAAATAATCAAAGAATTACCACAAATTTCCTCACATTCGTAGAGTAACTAGAGTTCGTCCTGAACCAAAGACCTAATTCGCTTTAGCCATTACCCATTTTTGAACTGATCAGGGCCTTTGCGTGATTGTGTTTTCTTTCTTCCTCTCGTAACTCCTCCCCCCTCCTGACGGTTTTTCTCCCATTCTTTGCTTTCACCTTGTTAACGGGCGCAGGAAGAGGAGAAGCACTCGAAGGAGGAGAAGCAGCTGGTCAACTATTTGGTATGCCAGCTTTGTCACCAGTGTTTCTTCTCTTCCTTTTTCTTCTCCGACTGATTCTTCTGATCTTTCGCGTGTGTGTGTGTATTTGTTGCTTTAAGTGTTAGCAGTAGTTGTAGTTGTTTGTTTGTTGCCGGAAGCGCAATTGCTTCATTATGGCACGTACTTTGTCAAAAAGGCGTCGAGTTGAGTCACATTTTATTCCATTTTGTGCACTTGAATAAATCGAAAAAAAAATATTGAATGTCAGTCGAAAAGTTCCTAATTCCAGACGAATTACTCTGCCTTTTAATGTGGATATCTCTCAATTAAAACATAGTTGCACTTTAATTAAGTTTGCAGTTACCATTTACTTTTTTAATAATTTGAAAACATTTTTTATATTTTATAAACATCGTTTGTTAGATTTATTTATTAGACATTTTTACCAATAAAACATTTTTATAATTTCTTAAGATTTTACAAAATATTTACAAAACGTAATTTTAAAGAACTAACTTCCTAACTAACCAACTTTATTTGGTAATGTTCGCAGTGCTCCCAGTTTCCAGTTCTTAGCTTCCACCACAACTCAACTCTCATGAAATCAATCGAATTCAAACTTATGAATGAAAACTATAATCTGTGGGCGATCAACCGACCACAGATGCGAATAAGAAGACCACTAACTAATTCCATATCTCTCTCTTTTTTTTTGCAGGGGCAAATTCGCCGCTGTTCGCCGCGCCATCCACAAGAACACCGGCTCACATTTTGCTGCCAAGTTCCTGAAGAGAAGGCGCCGGGCGCAGAGCAGCGACAAGGAGATCAAGCATGAGATCGCGGTGCTGATGCTCTGTGCAGGCGAGGACAACATCGTCAACCTCAATGCCGTCCACGAGACGCGCTCGGACACAGCACTCCTGCTGGAGCTGTAAGTAGAGACGCCAGAGTTCACTTTGGGACAGAATTTTAAAGCTTTCTTTCCCTTGCAGGGCCACTGGTGGCGAGCTGCAGACAATTCTGGACAATGAGGAGTGTCTGACGGAGGCACAAGGCCGCCACTGCATGCGCGAAGTGCTCAAGGCCCTGAAGTTCCTGCACGACCGTTCCATCGCACATCTGGACCTCAAGCCACAGAATATCCTGCTCGCCGGCGAGCGTGTAGAAGGTGCGTGGATTCATTTTGAAACCAATGAAATCGTAATAATCCTTAAATTCCTCCTGCTTTCCCATATAGATGGCCTGAAGTTGTGCGACTTTGGGATCTCGCGGGTGGTCTGCGAGGGCATCAACGTGCGGGAAATGGCTGGCACACCCGACTACGTGGCCCCCGAGGTGCTCCAGTATGAGCCGCTCTCCCTACTAACGGACATTTGGTCGGTGGGCGTCCTAACCTACGTGTTGCTCTCCGGATTCTCGCCCTTTGGCGGCGACACCAAACAGGAGACCTTCCTCAATATCTCGCAGTGCGCCCTCACCTTTCCGGACAACCTCTTCGGCGGCGTTTCGCCGGTGGCCATCGACTTCATCCGACGCGCATTGCGAATTAAGCCAAAGTAAGTGCAAAGGCCACCAGAGACGAAAATGTTTTTAATCTTTATTTGATTCTTGCAGCGATCGCATGAGTGCAGCCGGCTGCCTGGAGCATGCCTGGCTAAAGGACGACTGCTCCCTGAACAGACAGATCTATCTGCAGCCACAAAGTTATGCCGAGGAGGAAGAAGAGGAGGAGGAGGATGAAGATGACGATCACGATGACAACAAAGTTGAAGACGAACCCGAAAACGAGCCTGTGAAAGAAGAGCAAGCCGTGCAGGAGCCACCCAAGGAGCAACAGCAACAACAGCAGCCCCAGCAGCAGCAGCAGCATCTAAACCAGCCAAAGGTCTTGAGCAACGGCAGCATTAAATCTACGCACAATGGCCATCACCGAGCCAATAGCAGCGGCAGCATTTCCAAGATCCCCATCGCCACCAGCAAGCTGCAGCTTCTAAGCAGTCCCACGTCTGAACCGACCACCACCACGACCACAGCCATCCACACGCTAAGCAACAACACCAATAGCCAGAGCCACAATCATAGTCACGCTCACAAGCCCAAGCAAATTGTGACCCCGACGCGTCGAGCTTCCGATTCCGACAAGGAGAACACATACACGGCCACGTTTATGAAGAAGCCGCCGGTGGCCAGCATCCAGCTAAACACCAGCTCCAACGGCATCGAAGAGGCCACAGTGGTGGCCACGCTAACGCTCTTTCCCGACGCCCCCACCACGCCCAAGGTGATACGCAAGACACCATCAAGCGAATCGAACGGTTCGGCGACGTCTGTAAAGGCATTGGTCAAGAAGTTCCAGCTGGAGGAGGACACCTCCAACCGGCGAAATGGCTGTGGCAGTGGCTGCAACTCACCGATCACGACGACGCCAACGTCAACCAGAATGAACTGCCTACGTAGGTCCTCGGAGCCCTTGACCACGGCGGTGTTTAAGAAGCAACCAAGCCCGAGTCCGAGCCCGAGTCCTGGCAGCAGTCCAACCGCCACCACAACAAGCAGCAGCACCGCCACCCTGCTGATCCACAGCCAGCGATTGGCCAGCAGCCCAGCGCCCGCCAGCAACACTGCCGCCCCAACAGCCACCGCAACCGCCTCCAGCTCCAACAGCAACACAAACTCCAGCTGCAGTTCAGGGAAATCCTCTAGTACGGCGGCTGCCCATCTTTTGCACCATCATCACATGCATCACCACCACCACCATCATCATCATCATGTGGTGATTGCAGCCAAGAATGCCGCTGCTGTGGCCGCCACCAACAACTTGAGTCTGGATCAGGGTATCATCTGTTAGCTAAGGGCCAGCCGGGCCAGCCGCAATGCCAAGAGTTTCTTTCATCGCTTCCTTTGCTGTATGTAACCACCAGTCCCGTCCACGCCCACCATTACAGCCACTGCCGCTCACTGGCAGCGGAGGAGTGGCGACTGCAGGATCACTAGGTGGGCAAGTGGCGAATTGGAGTGCGGAACGGAAGAGAAACAGAAACGGAAAAGCTGGTGCTGCAGCTATAGCTCGATGGAGAGGTGGCTGAGGGGATGGAAATGGAAATGGAAGTGGAACGAGGATGAGGATGCATTAATATTGATTTGAGCTTAGTTTAGTTAATGTTTTAAATGGCAACTTATCAACCAGGAACCCCACCCACCACCATGTACACAACACACAACACACACACAGAACACACTAGAGAAGAAAACCCCCCGAAAAATAATTTAGCTAAAGTCAAGGGGGAAACAAATGGCAAAGATTAGAGAAAAGGAAAGAGTAGTGAGTATAGGGAGTACTATAAAAGTCGGAAGATCGGTAGACATACCGAAGACCTTATAGTAGCAATTTTTGTAACGCCTGCATGCATTTCAATTGCCATATGCATAAAATTTTTCAGCATAAAAACTAAAAATATAGTTTGTTTACAGTCTCAAGAAAATGCGTATCTTTACGCACAGATCTGGAATGCTTGAAAATAAATGGTCTTTCGTTGTATGCCCTACAAGAGAGCGGGTATGGCGTTACTCATTGTTATTAGAAGGTCTTTGGACATACCCACATATCATCCATGTTTGTGTTACGCAACAACAGCTGAGTAGAGTTCAATTGTTTCAACGAATATATAATATATATAAATGTCAATTTCTTGGCTCAGAAGACAGGCCTTAGCATAAATTATACAATTTAATAATTTAAAAATATTAAATTTAAAGATTAATAGAATATATACACATACATACATACGTCGTAGCATATACATATATGTACCAAAAACAAAAAATACAGACTCAAGAGAAAGAGAGAGATAGTTGAGTTGAGTTGAGAATATCGCTATTGTTAATCGTATCAGTCAATCAATCAATCGATCGATCGTATATAACATATGTATGTTGTTTCGCCTGGAAAGGGTATTTAGAGAATGTTGTTACAAAAAAAAAGAAGTCAAGCTAAATTTGTTAATCCGTGTTGTGTCTCAATGTGTGTGTTCAAATCGTTCAAATCGTTCAAATCGTTGCATACTGATGCCTAGGATACATTAAATAACATTATACAAGAAACTACATACACGCATTGATCATAATGCACCAATTGCGTAGATTTCCGTTTCCCCGGAGCCTTATCCCTATCCCGAGCCCCACCCCAAGCTCTGCCCCCAGTTTTCTTCGTTTTTAAGTCGGTTTTTGTATATATTTCCAGAATGCAAAGTGCATTGAATAGTTTGCGGAAAGCAAAACAGCCAGCAGCAGCGCATATATAATTAAATGCAGCTTTTTTTTCATTAATCATATTCTTTAATAGAAACGTTTAATGTATCGATTATTACCCTTTTCTTTTTTACTTAATACTTGCGTGTACTTCTCTTAAATACTATTATTATTATTTTTTTTTTTTAACACCTAAACACGTTTTTATGTTTACTATATTATGTATTTTAGTAGTTAAATGTATCGCTTTTCACATATGAGTATAATAATTAGAGGAGCTCTGCGCCAGAAGGTCGAAAAGTGTTTTATTTCTTAGCAATTTCAATTAATTTTTTGTGTTTAGAAAAAATATTAAGATGCATATTTGACTTTATATTATATTATATAGTAATTATTTTGTATAATAAATAACTAATTTAAAATATATAATAAAAAGCCACAAAAATAAACAAGTGATTTTTTACTATTTTGTGGATTTATTAAATAGCTCGGAATCAGCAACAGCAAGTAAATTCCGATTACCTGTTTAGATGTCTGCTCATATCGGATCTTTCTACTTTCCAGAGTCCCTTGTTTAGCTTGAAATCGGCTAAGGAGTCATTTTCGACCCTATAAACCGTATATATATTCCTGATTAGCATCTTCAGTGGAGTTCACGTCTTGCAGAAAAAAATTTTACTCGATTTTTTTCAAAAACTAGTAAAAATTTTACTTTTTAATTTCTAAACTTAATGCGCAGATTTGTTAAGCTATTATAAAATAGTACAGGAAAGCTTTCCAATTGATCCCATGATTCCATTGAAAACAGAAAGGTAATAAAAATCTTTTGCCTTTTAAAAATTCAAAAAGTAGCTTTATTTTTGGATAATAGAATATTTTCATTATTATTTTTTCCAGAAATCCGCCACCTATAAAGACGAAAAGGCGTTGGAGTTGGAGCAAACTCAACTTCATTTTCACTCAGATCTGCTCTTTGTTAGGGGCGCCACCTGACGCCATTTCTCTGAAACCTATTTAATTAATCAGTGCAAATCGTTCAGCAATCTGGCAGCTCCAAACTATCTGTCGATAACTTTGGGAGATTGTGAACCATTCAAGTGTAGCCAGACTGGCTCTATCTTCGTTAGGGGCGCCACCTTACGACATTTTGCGGAAACCTGTTTAATTAAGCAGTGCAAATTGTTTAGCAATCTGGCAGTTCAAGCGTTACCAGACTGACATTTTGCGGAAACATATCCAATTAAGCAGTGCCAGCAATCTAAGCAGTTCAAAGCAGTCCAAAGCTTGCAAATCAGTGTAAAGCAGTCCAAAGCTTACAAAGCAGTGTAAAGCTTACAAAGCATTACAAAGCAGTGATTAGCTTTGCTCTTTATATGTGTAAATCGACGTCGCTCCACACATGTGCGTCATAGCCTAGGGGTTAAGCCGGTCTGTCAATGTTAGATGTGTCAGACCGGTGGTCCCAGGTTCAAGACCGCCTCCGGGCAATGGGGTTTTTCTGAATTTCTTACAGAGTTATAATAGGCAGGTGTTAGGTTTAGGCTGTTAATTAGGTAGGTATAGGTAAAATAACATAACATTAACAGATGCGATTGCAGATGAACTGTATTAATTCGCAGCTTAAATGTTATGTTTGGGAAAAATCTTTTTTAATTTTTTTTTCAATTTATTTTTTTTTACAATGAATGCCACAGCTCCAAAAAAAATACAAGCATTGTTCGGATTTGAATATAGTTGATGCGTCTCTAATAAATTTTGACCTTTCTGTTCAGTTTACATGCTTTATAAACTAGTTTTATTAATTACATATTGTTTTTATTTATAATTGCATTTATTTACTCCCTTCCCTCAATTTTTTTGGCCGGAACATGGGTAAACATGGCTAGTTAGTTATTGGGTTTTTTGTTATTCTCGCTTGGATTATAAATTTAGTTATTTGCTTCTACAATCCCCCGAAGAAGTCCAGAAGCTGGAGGCCCTGGTTCAAATCCTCTTCGGGGCCGATGGCTAAAATTTTTTTTATTTTATTTATTTTCTTATAGATAGAGGTGAAGAATAAATGGTCTTCAGTGACAGACAGTCTGGTATATATTTAATGGGTTTTTATTAAGATTTTTAGTAGTCAAACAACGTTAAAATTTAATTCAAGATTTTTCATAGCAATATCTTATTTAGTTCTTCTCTACAAACTTTATACAAATTAAAAAAGGGATTACAGAAATGACTAATTTAACAGTTTAGCCAAGCCGCACATTACTGTTAAAAATCCTAACATTTAATTTGGTTTACAGACAATGTTAGCCCAACATTCTACATTGATATTCAACATTTACATTTACATCTTTACATTTATATACACATGTCACACTAAGCTTTCAAGGTTAAGCTTTGCTCTTCATATGTGTAAATCGACATTGTCCCACACATGTGCGGTATAGCCTAGGGGTTAAGCCGGTCTGTCAATGTTAGATGTGTCAGACCGGCCGAGTCCCAGGTTCAAGACCCCCTCGGGTCGATGGGTTTTTTCAGAATTTCTTATAGGCAGGTTTAGGTTTAGCATAGGCTTAACATAACAGTAGTCAGTAACATAGGGTCTCAAAGTTAACATTTAATTGTTGATTCAGCAGCTGTTAAGAGCTACTGAATCTCT
>VNJN01007322.1:0-298876 GCA_008042485.1 Drosophila mayri | reverse complement strand
TTACTATTGCATCGGGTTGCAGTTTGTTGAGGAAAGCACTGGCTATCTTGTCCTTGAAGATGGTAAACCAGGCTGTACCCGTGTAGGTGTCACCTGCATTTAGATAGAACACAGGAAGACCTCCCTCCTGGGCTTCCTTGCGGAATTTACGAACTCTGAGATAAAGAGATTTATTGATTTAATTTATTAGCATAAGGAATTAATTCCTTCCCCAACTCACTCGTAAGCCACGCGGGCGAATCCTCCATAACACTTGTTCGTGTGCGCATCCTCTGGGGAGCAGGAGCCACTGTTGACACTCGTCTGCTCGAACCTCGCGTGCATGTCATTGTTATGAAGAATGATGAACTCGGTGGCCACCTTGGGATTCCTGGCAATCGGATTGGCCAGGCCCTGGTGGCCCAGAAAGATCACAAAAAACAGGGAGAAGAGCCAGTGCGACCGCATCGTTGGCCTGGGGAGGAATGACAATTCGTTCACAACTCACAATAAATTCTGATAAATATTACGCTTTAATCTTTATAGCTCTCTAATAGCTTTAATGACTTCACAGGGCTGAGGTTTTTTTGTAGCACTTCCAGCCACAGTGGGTACTCACTGTCTGAACAAACAAAGTAGATATAACAATCATTCAAGTGGCGAACAGAACTTCATGTTCCGACTATTTGCAAATGGGCTTTTCTAAGCGAACTTGTATACTCACTCCCCCTGAAAAATGGGATATATCCAAAAGCGTCACAACAGAATCCCAGCTGAGTTGAGTGCGAAAATGAAAAATACAATTACTTGGAGCAATGAGTCGCTCCGCATTTCCCCCCTTTAAGCGTAATTAATTTTAAAGCAAAAACAAATCACAATTCATTCAAATGCAAAAAAACCCCACACTGGGTAGCATTGTAAATAAAATATATTTTATAAAATCCTTCAAAGAATTACATGTTTAGTTCCAACCGAAATAAACCAGAGAGTGCCATAAATTCCGTGAAAGCAGACACGCCCGAAAACTTGCCAGCCAAAACAAATAACACGAAAGGCATAATTCATATTTGTATATTCACAGATATTTACACGAAAACTGATTATTTAGCAAAAGTGCATTGACCAGAGTGACAATTATTCAATAAAGCAGAAAATAATTGCAAAGAAAAGGTGTAAATGCAATCAGGGGAATGACGTTAACAGAACTTGACTTTTAAATAAGAATTTCTTTATCGAAACATTAAATAACAAAATTGGTAAGGAACTTGGAATATTAACAATGTTTTTTAGATTTGAAATAATAAATATATTTTAAAAAACATATATGTATAAATATAATGAAGATTCGTTTATAAATATTGCCTGCTTTCCCACTAAGCACCTTTGAATTAATTGCAGCTTTTCTTATTGTTTCGGAACCTGAAGTTTATGGCTTACTATAAAATATCAAATATTAAATAATTAAATAAATTTAAATATAAAATTAAGTTTCAACGAGACCCTTGCAAATGGAACTTTGGAATTTTTAATTCGATTTGCCTTGATATTCAAATCATTAAAGCGAACTAATTAAGCTTTATTTTTGCACTCACTCACATACTGTTAATGGAAGTGAAACTATATAATCTTCACATTCATGCAAACAACTGGCTTGGATTACAAAGGAAAAATATATGTTTAATTATATCAAGTTTCATTAAATCGCCCGACACTTTATTCACATTTTGGGTGAGGGAAATCACTTAGTGCACTTAATCCCCGGCCCAGTTTCCATTCAACAATAAATAATAAATTATGCCTCGCCACACAATTCAAGTTGTTTATTAAATTTTTTATCAGAATTTGTCGGACACTCTTGGCCCTTAATTGGCCATTTATTTTTGCTACCAACTTACGATAAATGGGAAGGCAAAAAGCACGTTCGGCTTGCTAGTGTTTTTCGCGCTGCAAAAATATTCAGAACAACCTTTGCCACCGATGTCTATAATCGCACTGACTGCCCTGCTCTTCGCGGTCTGTCAAGCGGCTCTCTGCAGCGACTACTGCTCTGTTGCTGCAGCTTTTTGTTGTGATTCTTCTAATTATTATTTATTATTTTTTATTATTTTCTTTTATTGTTTTTGTTGCGGCGTCTGGCCATCCGATTTACTTGGCACTTGCACATGCTGTCTGGGAGGCCTGCACCTTTGGATCAAATCAACCGGCAAAAGCGCTTCACACTCTCGCAGATGAGCAGCAGATACAGATACAGATACATTTGCTGAGACTGAAATCGAGATACTCTCTGGAGATTCCTCTGCCTTGGCATTACGTAGTGAGGTGCGTTACGTCTCTAACGAGAGTGGAAGCTGCCAATTTAAGTCTTATCAATTGCAAATCGTAAATCATGTGCAAAAATAACAGCAGACAGCCTCTTAAAAAACTACAATCTAATGAGATTTGGGTTCAAAGTGATCTTATTTCATTTTAAAACAAAAGTAATATTAAAAATTTTAAATATATTTACAAAATCGTACATTATCCTTTCTGGAATATCTTTTTGAATTTAAAATTTAAACTTTTCCGACTTTTTTTAAAGTCCCCTTCAATATTAACAACTTTAAAATAATAAATAATATTATCACGTTTTCCCGCAGTGCATTTGTGGCAGACAAATCGGCCTTCTCAGTTGCTCTCGAATGCCGGCGAACTCAAATTAAAATGTAAAATATCCGTGGCAAAAAGTTAATTATAAACGAACACTTGCACTGGAAGGGAGATATAGAGCGATCCAAATATAGTTATAGTTGAAAGGCAGGCACTGAGAAGGTTTAATTATTTTATATATGTTCCAAAAAATAAATTAATATTAATAAATATATAAATCTAGGCTAGCCAAATACATAAATATAGAAAAGACAACAGTGTGTTTACCCCCCAAAAATATACATAAAGAAGCTTTCAAAAATAAATAAAGGCATAAGCAAATATTTTACATGATTAATGGATCCTCTAATTTTGAAATATATGCAAAATATATAAAATCCCATTACTGTGTCATTTAAATAAAAAATTGCTACAAGTAAAATACATAAATCTGACACTTCATTCGGAATAGATTTCTATTTGTTTACTTTGAACAAATTTCAAGTTCAGATTGTCATTTTATTTTTTTATTATTAATATATAAATAAATTCCTCAAGATACATTTCCCAAAGTTTAAAGATTGCACAAAGGGGACGTAAAGTCCGGATGCCGAGACCTCAGATATGTACATAACGTCTAGAGAATTCCTCTAGAGGAATCTCGTCAGCAGGGAAGAGAGCAAGAGCAGCGCTTCAGAGGCCACAATTTCGGAAGCTGCTTCTTTGTCGTCCTTCTCGTGTATTACGATTCGATCCGCAATCTCTGGGTAGACAAAGTGGCGCTGCTTCAGGTACTCCATAGTGGCGTTTAATTCGTTCCTTGGCAGGCGCAGGCTGTAGGGATCCACCTCCTCCACGGTGAAGTCGTATCCATCGCCTCCCTCGAGCAGGAACTGCGACAAGATCACCAAGTAGAACTCAGACTCGTTCACATTTCGGTAGGTGGGCACGGAGCAGTTGGAGCACAGAGCCTGGGCGGATACCACACGCTGGCCCGCGGCGTTGTTGTAATTGTACTTGCACTGTTGTGGGATAGGGACCCCTTACTGCCTCCGGGTCGGAATCGGTGGGATCGGCCACCGGCTGACTGGCATCCAGAAAAGTGTGCGAGTGTCCTCCAATAACTATGTCCACCTCTGGACAGTTTTTGGCAATCTCCTGATCCTTTTGGTAGCCAGAGTGGCCCAAGGCGATGATAATGTTAATGCCCTGAGCCTTCAGTTTGGCAGCCTCAGCACTGAGTTCAAGATTTAAGTTTATTCCATAAGAAACGAGTCAGGATTTAACTCTGAGCTTCACTCACTTGATGGACATTATTTCTTCTTTGTACTCCACTTTGTTCCGGAAAGTCAGGATTTTAGTGTCGGGCGTAACGTAACCAATGACGCCTATTTTGACGCCGTTGGTCTCCAAGACAGTCGAGTTGGCCAACTGCTTGGCGGCCGCCATCTCGGGCACATCGGTCAGGTTCAGATTGCAGGCCAGCACGGGGAACTCTACAGCATTAAGGAAGGGCACCAGGCCCTCAACATTCTGGTCAAACTCATGGTTGCCCAGGGACTGAAAGGAGTGGCAGAGATAATCAGAAATTTAATATTTTATTTGGTTTATTTTCCGCTTACAATGGCATCTGGGGACAGCTTGTTCAAGAAAGCACTGGCAATCTTATCCTTGTAGACGGTGAACCACGCGGTTCCTGTGTAAGTATCACCTGCATTCAGGTAAAACACTGGAGTTCCACCCTCTTGGGCCTCCTTGCGGTACTTGCGGACTCTAAAAGAAAGTTGGAAAGCAGAGCACTCATGAGCCACCAAGTTCTCCAACTTAACGCCGTTGTAATTTCCCCAAACGCACTCATAGGCCACTCGGGCGAATCCTCCATAGCACTGATCCGTGTTGGCATCCTCCTCGGAGCAGGTGCCACTGTTCACGTTTGTCTGCTCGAACCTGCCGTGCATATCATTGTCGTGCAGGATAATCAACTCGATTGCCACGTCTGCCCGGGGAACTATGGGATTTGGACGGACTGCAGGTATAATCAGTGCCCACAGGCAGCATCTGGCGATAATAAGGCAACGGGCAGACATTGTTTTTGGTCTGAAATTAAAGGTATATCCATAAGATTTCTATCAAATAGGCTAAGGGTCACATATGGTGTCCCACAGGGTAGCCACCTTGGTAGCCACTGCTATTCACATTTTTAGTATGCATTTTCATTAAGTATGCAATTTAAACATGAAAATCGATCATAACTAAGCTAAGAAAATATTTATTAAACATTTAACGCCGAAAAGCTTAATGATGCTGGTTTTTATTTGGATATTTTTTGACACAATTTTATTTATTTTACCGGCTAATTATGTTGCAAAGACTAAGCGTCCCTCTATGCCCGTATTTACATAGTCCCGATGCTGCAAATAAAAGGACACAGCCTCCCTGTCATTCCTCTGCAGTCGCTGTGACTTTTGGATCCCATCCTTGATCGTGTGACCATCTCCATCTTCCAGCAGGAACTCCCCCACAATCACATTGTAGGGGGCCGTATCATTTAGAGGGCTGTACGCGGGGACTTGGCAGGAGGCACATCGCGCCTCGACGGAGACGACGCGCTGACCTTCGGGCTTGGCAGCGTTGAACACCACATGAAGGCCGGACACCTGTAGAAAGCCACCGTCCGAGTCCGTGCCCCTCAAAGAAACTCCATGCTCGAGAGCTCGTCGGATTAAGCTACCCGACATGGTGGCCATAAAAAGATTATTGTCCCAAGGCAGCACGAAGAGGAGATCGTTTTCGGTGACGGAGCCATCGGATCGCTTCTCTATGGAACTGCGAATACCTAAATTAACGATTAAATACATTTAAAAGAATTATATTTATAATTCAATATATAAGAGATATAATAAGAATAATATAAGAGATTCAAGCCTACCTCCGCCCTGTATTAGGGAAATAGCAGCATCCGTCCAGAAGTCGCCGCCCTGGTCATCCATCATTCGGCTGAAGACCATGGCATCCGCCACCAGATTCCCCAGATTGCACTCCTTGGCCCGGCACTCCTGGTTCATGCCCTCCAAATGAACCTTTGTGTGGCCCACCACCGACTTCTCCAGCCGAGTCACATTTGGTCTGTAGACCTCCAACAACTCGAGAAGATCTGGCTCCTGAGCCACGGAAGCATTCAGCAGTATGGGAGCACCATCAAATTCGATGAGGTTGCCGGCCTCATCAAACTGGACATGGAGTCGTCCCAGATATTTGGTGTAGGCATAGGCCTGCACCACCGGCACCTCCTTGCCGCTCTTCTGCTTAACAATCGTGGGATAGGGACCGTCGATGTCCTCTGCATCAGGCTGGGCTCCGTTGTAGAGGAAGGTGTTTGTGTGGCCACCAATGACGATGTCCACCTCGGGGCATTTTTCAGCTATCTTCTGATCCTTGTGGTACCCAGAGTGACCCAAGGCGATGATTATCTTGATGCCTTGAGCCTTAAGTAACTCGGCCTCGGCGCTTACACAACAAACATAAATAAAGGCTGATCCTGAGATGATTTTAAAGAGCAGCAACTCACTTGATGGACTCAACCTCTTCTTTAAAATTCACGTCCAGAGTACGCTTTTTGGTATCCGGCGTCAGGTAGCCAATGACTCCTATTTTCGTGCCGTTGGCTTCCAGGATTGTTGAGTGCGCCAGGTGCTTAGTGGCCTTCAATTGGGGAACCTTGGTTAGGTCCAGGTTGCAGGCCAGGACTGGGAAGTTGACTTCGTTGAGAAAGGGTATGAGACCCTCAACTTGCTCATCAAACTCGTGGTTGCCCAGGGACTGTAATTCAGGAGGAGATCTTGATTATTTACATTTTGTTAACTTTAGGGATTAATCTTACTATGGCATCGGGTTGCAGTTTGTTGAGGAAAGCACTGGCTATCTTGTCCTTGAAGATGGTAAACCAGGCTGTACCCGTGTAGGTGTCACCTGCATTTAGATAGAACACAGGAAGACCTCCTTCCTGGGCTTCCTTGCGGAATTTACGAACTCTGAAATGATGCGGTTAATGAACTAACTGAAAGCAGAGCTGCCCACACAGTGCATCCATGATCCAAGAGCTTCAGAACTTACTCGTGGGCCACACGGGCAAATCCTCCATAGCACTTGTCCGTGTGCTTATCCTCCGGGGAGCAGAAGCCACCGTTGACACTTGTCTGCCGGAACCTCGCGTGTATATCATTGTTGTGCAGAATAATGAACTCAGTGGCAGCCTTTGGATAGCTGACAACGGAATTTGCCAGGACCTGGTGGGCCAGAAGGATCACAAAGAGCAGGGAGAAGAACCTGTGCGACGGCATCTTTAGCCTAAAGGCGAATGGCAAGTCGCTTACAACTCAGAATAAATTCAGGTTAATCTGGCGCTTTATAACTTGGGACTTTATTACTTTAAAAAGCTTTGCCTTAATTTTGGCATATTAACTAACATATGGCACAGACCTTTTTAAATTAAAGATTACCAAATACTTTATGCAATCTTTAAGCTCTTAAACCATATGTTAGGTTATAAAACAGATTTATTGTAAAGTTCAAACTGTTAAATGCTTTTAATAAAATTTGTAAAACATCTTGCAATTCAAATAATTTTTGTATATTTAATATAATAATGAAATTATTAACTTTAAATTATATTTTTTAAACCAGTTTAATAAACTGAAAGCCTATATGTACTCTTGGATGATATTCTTAGGCAGCAATGCCACAAAGGAAAAAACTTTTTAGGATTAAATTTTATAATAAAAAACTTTACTAACATTAAATTTTCCACAACATTTATTTGCTATTTTGGTGCGATGGTTAAACCCAGTTAAAATGTGCGACCCGAGCGTACCAAAGAGCAATCCAGACCTTACCAGACGACACAGATTTAAATTAATTGCAGGAAGGGGATGAAAAGTCCGGATACCGAGACCTCAGATGTGTATGTCTAGAGAATTCCTCTAGAGGAATCTCGTCAGCAGGGAAGAGAGCAGGAGCAGCGCTACAGAAGCCACAATTCCGGAAGCAGCTCCTTTGTCGTCTTTCTCGTGAATTAAGATTCGCTCCTCGATCTCTGGGTAGACAAAGTGGCGCTGTTTCAGGTACTCCATGGTGGCGTTCAGCTCGTTCCTTGGCAGGCGCAGGCTGTAGGGATCCACCTCCTCCGCGGTAAGGTCGTATCCATCGCCTCCCTCGAGCAGGAACTGCGGCAGGATCACCAAGTAGAGCTCAGACTCGTTCACATTTTGGTAGGTGGGCACGGAGCAGTTGGAGCACAGAGCCTGGGCGGAGACCACACGCTGGCCCGCGGCGTTGTTGTAATTGTACTCCACCCGGAGTCCAGACATTTGCAGGAAGCCACCGTTCGAGTCCAGCAACCTAACGCCAGCTGAGTGCTCCAGGGCAGCCAGAAGCTTCTTTCCGGAGATCCTCACGATATAAAGATTGTTCTCAAAAGGAAGAACGGTCAGGAGAGTGGCCCCATTGATGGCTCCATCGGTTCCCTTTTCCACAGAGGCTCGAATAGCTGAAGGCGAGTGTGTTAAGGTAACCAATTGGGTTTTGTTTTCCTCTTCAAGACCACTTACCACCTCCCTGAAGCAGGGCAATGGATGCATCTGTCCAGAAGTCGCCACCCTCATCGTCTACCACGCGACTGTAGATCATGGCATCGGTAATCATGTTGCCTAGGTTGCACTCCCTCTTGCGGCAAATGTTGCCGCCCTCGAGGAATACCTTGGTGTAGCCCAGGATTGTGTTCTCCAGCTCCTCCAGTCCGGGGCGGTATTCAGCCAACAAGTCAAGCAGATCCTGCTCCTGCGCCACCGAGGCATTCAGCAGAATGGGAGCACCGTCAAACTCAATGAGATTGCCCTCGGTATCGAACTGAAGTGGTAAAAATATAAGGGGATTACACGGGAGTCTTAAATATAGCTATATTATAGTTACCTGGACATGGATCTTGCCCAGATACTTTGTGTAAGCATAGGCCTGCACCACGGGCACCTTCTTGCCGCTCTCCTGCACCACTGTTGTGGGATAGGGACCCCTTACTGCCTCCGGGTCGGAATCGGTGGGATCGGCCACCGGCTGACTGGCATCCAGAAAAGTGTGCGAGTGTCCTCCAATAACTATGTCCACCTCTGGACAGTTTTTGGCAATCTCCTGATCCTTTTGGTAGCCAGAGTGGCCCAAGGCGATGATAATGTTAATGCCCTGAGCCTTCAGTTTGGCAGCCTCAGCACTGAGTTAAAGATTTAAGTTTATTCCATAAGAAACGAGTCAGGATTTAACTCTGAGCTTCACTCACTTGATGGACATTATTTCCTCCTCGTACTCCACTTTATTCCGGAAAGCCAGGGTCTTGGTGTCGGGCGTGAGGTAACC
This sequence comes from Drosophila mayri, assembly GCA_008042485.1. Taxonomy (NCBI): domain Eukaryota; kingdom Metazoa; phylum Arthropoda; class Insecta; order Diptera; family Drosophilidae; genus Drosophila; species Drosophila mayri. The sequence goes on along the minus strand of VNJN01007322.1, from coordinate 289,867 downwards.
AATGACGCCTATTTTGACGCCGTTGGTCTCCAAGACAGTCGAGTTGGCCAACTGCTTGGCGGCCGCCATCTCGGGCACATCGGTCAGGTTCAGATTGCAGGCCAGCACGGGGAACTCTACAGCATTAAGGAAGGGCACCAGGCCCTCAACATTCTGGTCAAACTCATGGTTGCCCAGGGACTGAAAGGAGTTGCAGAGATAATCAGAAATTTAATATTTTATTTGGTTTATTTTCCGCTTACAATGGCATCTGGGGACAGCTTGTTCAAGAAAGCACTGGCAATCTTATCCTTGTAGACGGTGAACCACGCGGTTCCTGTGTAAGTATCACCTGCATTCAGGTAAAACACTGGAGTTCCACCCTCCTGGGCCTCCTTGCGGTACTTGCGGACTCTAAAAAAGAGTTGGAAAGCAGAGCACTCATGAGCCACCAAGTTCTCCAACTTAACGCCGTTGTAATTTCCCCAAACTCACTCATAGGCCACTCGGGCGAATCCTCCATAGCACTGATCCGTGTTGGCATCCTCCTCGGAACAGGTGCCACTGTTCACGTTCGTCTGCTCGAACCTGGCGTGCATATCATTGTTGTGCAGGATAATGAACTCGCTGGCCACGTCCGCCCGGGGAACTATAGGATTTGGACGGACTGCAGGTATAATCAGTGCCCACAGGCAGCATGTGGCGATAATAAGGCTCCGGGCAGACATTGTTTTTGGTCTGAAATTAAAGGTATGCCCATAATAGAATATTAGCAATGTTAACTTATCGGGTCGGAAGAGATGAGATGTGATTAGATTTAATTAAAAACTGATTTGTCTATAGAATTAACTATCTGATAGATAACTTATAAAGATTGTATAGAATTTTCTACATTTTATATAGCACAAAAATCTTCTTAAATCTATAAATTCCTCAAAAGATTACTATCTCAGAAATAGTTAAAGATTGAACTTTAATAGCCCGATTTTTATCTTCTTCACTATGTATTTGTCAGCTGTAAAACCGTCGTAATAAATCTGGACTTTTGCCTCCCCTCCACCTGAAGGTCCTTTGCTATTCAGTCCGTTATCGTCCACTACCGACGAGAGGCTAGCACCAAGTAGGTATTTATCAATCACGAGCGGGTACAGAAATCGCAAATCGAGTCATTTGCTAGTTTATTGTCGCCTTAAATCTAATCGCCGCTTATCACACTGCGTGTGCGAAAACACACAAATCCCCAGCCCATTCAGATGGAGCAATATGTATTTCTTGCAGCCCCAAAAGCCACTCCACTCCATTCCACTCCGATGACTGCTTAACTGGTTTCCAATTAAACTCGGAAACGAGCTCCAGACTTGAGCTCACTCAGATGGTGGCATTGGCTTTCAAAGCTTTGGCGGCTTGCACAAAAAATATATAAACTCTGATACTCTCGAAAGCGAAACCGAAATCGAAACCGAAAAATCAGAGCCACGATCACTGGCTTTTACTTACATGCACTCGTCGCACGGTCCGCGGGCCAACTGACCGACCCACCGAAATGGCCGAGAGCCCGCTAACCATTATAGACGTCGAATAACCCGAAAAAAACACACAACAACAAACACAAAAATGCTGAATATAACAACAAAAACAGTCAACCAAAATTTACTGTTTCGCGAAGCGGTCTGATTACGATAAGGCCTCGCATACTGCGGCTCAGATCGGAGCTGACAACGTCACTAACCTGGCCATATCACTAACAATCAGCCATATATAAGGGGATATATATTTTGTCGATATTTGGGAGCCACCAGAAGCGGACTTATCGCGACATAATCGACTGTTGTAGACCAGATAATCGTAGATATCTACCTGACTCATCGCCACTTGTGCCAAATGGCCATACAGGGGCAGGTACTTAGCCAACAGTTGCCCAAAGCGTGGCATTCCCACGCCCAAAAATATGGATGGTTCTGACAAAAAATGAATACAGTGAGCTCTGAGTGCAGGGAACTAGAGAAAAATTTAAAGATAAGGGATTGAATTCATTTAAACTTTAACTTTTTATTTTATTACTTTTTACAATTGAACCCTTAGAATTTTCTCAATATGTAGCTCTCCATAAAAATAATCCCTCAGTAAAAATAAATATACATGGCTTCTTTTATTAAAAAATATGAAATCCCCAAACCTGGCTCATTCAAACCTGGTTTCAACAGAGTCTCAGTTGGTGTCGTCAATAAACTTGGCTAACTAAGCTTATGCTTAGTATGTTTATTATTATCATTTGTTTATTATTTGCACAACAGCTTATGGTTCTCACTATAACACAGCAGTTGGAAAATAAACTAAAACTAAAAGTCAGCTAATAAATGTATCTTTTAGATTTCACTTTCAGCTGACACTCTGCGTGCACTCACTGTGTTCTGCCACAACTCCTATATCTGCTTTACCCGATCTTTGTTATTAATTTCTCGAAAAAAAAACCATACTCCGGGAAGACACTAGTTCCGCGAAAACGAGGCAAATTCCATTGATGATGACAATGAGGACTGGTTGTTTCGCTGCTGTTTTATGGCCACCGAAAAGGGATAGATAACACTGGGAGTTCCAGAGATTTATAGCTTTGCGTTTGGCTAAATTACTTTCCGAGTTTTTGTTTTCAGAGAGATGAAAAGATCACAATTGTTGTGCGAAACACCCACATACACACTCAGCGGAGAGACTCGGCCCAATTACGAGTGTATCATCTGCTGCCACTTGTCGCGTGCTTTCCAAACTGTTGTTCAGTCATATATAGTATATAGTATAATGCTGTGTGGGCTATATTCCCCGACTTACTCACAAATAACAGCTGCGACGGATGGATGATGTATTTACTGTCTGCGGTCTCGAGCAGATACTTCAGGCCGGCAAAAGGTACAACTTTCCCGCTCTCGTTTTAGCCTAAAAATATATCTCGAAAAGTAAAAGATACAAGATACAAGATACAGTACGAGGCAAAGACAATTGAGTGTGTAAGATCGAAAATAAACACTGGATGCAAAGAGAGCAGGCCAAAGATATTACACAATGTCAAGTGTGCGATAAAATAAATAGTGATAAAAATAATATACATATATGATCCAATTACGATAGGCCCTTTTGCCACATTGTTTATCTTGCGAATATAGTAATGTACCTGCCATTGACAGCGCTCTTGAACGACGTGATTATATTTAAATTCATTAACAACAATATGCTAAGATAGTGCCAAACTCACAGCCCCAAATCAATCCAATAACGCCCAATTTCCTCAGCCATAAATATGAATTGATAGCCATCAATATGTCAGTCGAGGAAGCCTTCAAGAGAGTCAGCTTTTATTTTTTGGCAGCCCTTAAATTATAACTATCAGCATTATCGATTGGCATTTATGTCACTCACCTTGCCGCCGCCCGCTGTCGTTAGCCCATAAGCTCTCGCCATGCCAACCGGCAGTTTTATTACTTGGTTTACATTGCCATGGCTACCCATAATTTCTCTCAGTGCTCTCAGTGTAGTGTGTAGAGGTGTGCACTTATCATTGCAACGAGGCAGGTCAAAAACCAAGCCCAAACCCAACTCGCAGGGCAGGGCAGGGACGCCGCCACCGATCGAAGAGATGAATGTGAAGCGTGCCAGCTGCAAACGCTCCAAGGGATCGGCAGTAGCAACTAGGGAACTCCCTATACCCTCAGGCTGTAAAATTAATGAGTTCTCTGAAAATATAGGGATTGTAAACAAACAAAATAAGTAAATAAATAGATGTACAAAAATTGTTATAGCATTATAAACAAAGAAATCATTACCTTTTCATAGAAACATAAAATACAACAATATCTAAACTACAAGTACCCAAAAACTGCACTTTTCTATATACATTTTTATCTAAGTAAATACTTCTGAGGAATAGGTTAATTTTTTTTCAATAAATATGCATCATCAGCTATAATTTTTCAAAAGAAATAACAATCAAAACGGTCATTGTTCTCTACAACCAGTTCAAAGTCATTATCACCTAATAATTAATAATATCTACAATATTTACTATATGATCTCACCTATACACTCGAATATTTTAATTATAATTAAGGCTTAATCCAAACCAATTTTATTTCTATAATTTTGCCGCTAATATCTGCTATCTATATAAATGTATAACATTTAACTTATAATTATATTACATTTTTAATTATAAAAAGCAAAATTCATGATATTTTCAAATTTAATCCTTAAAGCTCGAAACAAACCCTCATTACCTATCCCAAGAGTTTCAATAAAACAGGATTAAAAGCAGGAAACCCAGTGGTCGATGATGCCGCACGACAGCAGCAACAACTGCAAAGGGCGGAAAGGACGAGCGGGGCGGGGATGGGGTATTGCCTAGAGATTGGACGGAGGAAGGGAGGATATTCGGAGCGCGGCTGCTGCAGCCAGAGAGCGCCAGCTGAGGGTTGCAATATCCTGCTGCTGCCTGTGCCTGTGTCCTGGGCCTCAGCCTGTATCCTGTTGCCCTCCCGCTTCAGCTGCCGCAACTCAAACAGCTGCAACAATTTTTTTTCGTCGATTGGGATTGTTGTCTTTAATTTCCTTTGGCGCGGCACATCCCCTAATGCCACTGCTATCTCCGGTTCCTGGCGCAGTTCGGGGTTGTTGGAGTTGCCAGTTGGCCTCCGCCGCCGCCGGGGTGCATCGCGCAGCTCAGTCGTGTCGATCGCCAGGTGAACGAAGGTTGTGTCGCGCAGAGTAGAGTCCGCATTTGATCACAGGATTTATACTATATAAAAGCTAGAAGATTTGTAGATTGGATCATGTCGGGCAAACTGATCATGAAACGCAAGCGAGCGAGCCAAGAGGAGCAGCAGCAACAGCAGCCACATCAACAGCAGCAACAGGACGAGGAGCCAGCTCCAGAGAAACGCCATCGTCCCCTAACCCCACCGGCAGAGGATCCCTCAGAGGATCAGCCATCCCGGCCAGATTCTGCCAACCGTATCCTCCTAGAAGCCCTGCAAAAGATAATGGAACTTCAATCCGAACTGGATGCCTTTGAGCAGGATCTAGACGAACGAGACGCCGCTGCGGCTGGACGAGGAGATCCCGACACCGATACAGATTCCGATCCCGAGGACGCCGAGGTGGCCGCCCAATTTGCTCCAGCAGCAGCCACTCCTGCTCAGCGCAGTCAAGCGGAGGCTCTGGGCTTTGCCATGTGCGCCCGGGAAACGCTGCTCTTCCTGCAGAGCGAAGGTGTGCCCACAGAGTCACCGCTGTACCAGACGCTTCTCGGCAAGCTGGTTGGCCAGAGCGATGGACTGCTAAACGCCTGACAAGGATATAACCAGGAGAAGGAGAAGGCCAGAATTCTAGTCACTTTGCTGCGATCTCATTGCAAGTAAAACGAGGGAGAGAGAAGAAAAGAGATGTGGAGGAGGGATGAGCATCACTTCATTTGGGGGCTGGGAAGTTGCATGTTTATCATCCTAGGGTTATAGATATACGTAATCCTAAGATTTTTACTCTAGTCAATTATTGTGAAGCAATATAAAAATCCTAAGAATCAACGAAGAAAATAAAAATAATGATCAAATACAAGCAGAAGTCTTTGTTATTGGTTAAAACGGAAAAGGAATTAATGTTGGGAAAGGCGTAGGTAGCTGTTAAACAAATTAATTTGATTATTAATTAAATATAAATACATCTCAATTTTAAAGCGTTTCTGTGGCAACGATATGTTATGTTCTTCCAATCCGTTACTTGCAATAAAGAAATACTTTAGTTAATATTTCATCCACAAGGCTGTTCAACATAGAAGCTATAGCTTTCGTAGCATCTATATAGATCGGCTTTCGACAGAGCATGGATCATTTTTACAGGGTGGAAAATGTCAACTCCTTCTGCAGGAGTATATAAAAAGGGGGTGGTTTTCCGCCTCTATTAATCAACACAAATACCCTTCGGAATTTGATTTTCAATACATATTAAATATATTTATTTATTAATTCATTTGTTTATTACTTGTGTTATTTGATTTTACATATAGTAATTAATGAGAATAACTCAATCGCCGTATATTATTAATTCATTTAATTCCTTTCTTGTAGGTATGTATATAATATAAGTGTATATATATTCTTATTGTTGTTAGGGCGGGGGCTTTGTTGTTGTTGTTTCGGTTATTTCATTAACTTGTTACCATAATTTATATATATTTCTGGGGGGCCTTGAGAGCGCCCCTAAAGTAGCATTTTGTTGTTATATATTATATCCGTTTATTAGTTATTTATTCTGTATAATTTGTAACAACAATAATTATTTGTAATAAATGGTTGTAATTTCCTCTTTCTTCTTTCGTTTGCATTATTTGTATTTTATATGATATTCCTTTAAAAACTAGATTTTAATTGTTTTCAACAATTTAACGTTTCACATTGGTTGTAAGTAAATGTTTCATTTTGTTTGGACAAGATATCGTTTATTCTTAATGCGAAATAGTGTTTATTTCGCTGCGTTTAGTTGAGTCAAGATTCGATCATCAAATAAGGTTAAATATCAATAAGGAAAAGAAATGGATAATGGTAATCATATAATATCTATAAATTGGCATTTCAATTGGTTATTACAGGATCTTCGCTCCCTACATACATTTGGCACTCTTCTTGGTTCTACTTAAGCTCTACAGAGGAGAGATTTTCCTTTTACCTTACTTTAAAAATTAATTGGTATTTATGTTAATTAATTAATCAAACAGGAAACGTAAAACTTGAAGCTTGAGCTTGGCAACTGTCGATTACAAGGTTATATGTATTTTCTTTAAATTTCTGTTAGTTATATTATTCTGGATTAAATGGGGTTAAGTACATAGAATTAATTGGTAGTTTACTTTAATTTTTAGTTCGAGTTACGCTTTTGCTTTAAGTTGTTTAACTTTATAAGTAAATCGAGTATTCTGGCTGTTATCTTTTAAATATTTTCGTTAATCTGTTATTGTTTTCGTATCTGGTGTTTTTTCTAGTTTCTTGTCTTTTTTTTTTTTTGTTTGTTTGTTTAATAAAGTAATCATTTGCAGCACTGCCCCAATTATGGGACATTGATTCACAATAAACTTTGTATATATTTTGTATTCCTTTTAGTTATTTATATTTTTTGTAGATATATTTATGCTGAATGCTCGATTATTCGATTTAATTTTAAGGTATTTTAATGTTTATTCTGTTCGTGTCTCCGTTTAATTATGTAAATATTAGAATTTGTAAGTGTATATATATATTCTTTATCTGTATCGTTAGTTTTGTTGCCAAATACATGGATATATAAATAAAATTATGGTTTAAATGTGCCCTCTGTATTAATTATTAGTATTATTAATTTTTATTCTATTAAGTTAATTAATCTCATAGATTTTGTATGCTGCTGCTCCTGCTGTCCCTATACATATGTATATAGCTTTGTCTTGCTTTATCAGTTGGTTTCCTCGCCTCTCTGGGATCCAATCCCAAAGCCCACAAATCGTCCAGGCTCTTATTTGAATGTATCTTAAAGATGTCTTGTAAATAGAGAGTAAAAAACCGGACACAGTTCGAGTGTGTGTGTATGTGTGGGGTGTGTATGTTTAATAGCCAACGACAAAGTAAGGTTTCGACTTGTCTATTTTCCAGCCTCATCGCACGCAAAAATATATGTATAAATATATCTGTTATGTTCTGTATAGTATGTATATATCATAAAGTTCATTTTGTCCATTTGTAAATACTCATCTTCCTTGCTCCTACGCCTCCGCTAATCTTATGAATCGAGTGTACAAAGTGATGTTGAGATGTTGTGGTTCTTGGACTCAGAAAAACTGCACTGGCAAGAACGGAAATGTGCCAATGTGTAGCGAAGAAGGATTGTTAGCAGGTCTGTAAGAGAATGTTAATTTGGATTTAGAAAGAAAGTTGTCTTTGGATGACACTGAATGTCTGGGTCAATGCAAATCAATAAAGGATTGCCGAAGTTACTAAGCGGAGATTTAGGTATTGATTACAAAGCAAGCAAGTGGCGAGTCTACGGATGCATCGTCTCATTTTCCGATAATATTCTATTCATATAAGATATATCGCTAAATTTTAAATTTGTATCATATATTATCATCCGTAGGCTCGATTATTGATTTGCAAAGACATGAGTGGCTTTAGGTTGTGAATTGTGGGTGGTAGTTTGTTAGTGTTTGTCTGTGCAAGGACCAAGGAGTTGAGTGGAGTTGCATGCTGATTTCAATACCTTACTAATAGCATATTGGGCACTGTAGCGGTTGTGGTGGTTGTTGTTGTTGTGTTGTTGTTATAGTTTTTACTGCCTAAAGGTGTGTTCTGATGATTGTTGTTTATGCTGTGCGTATTGGCACTCTTTGGCCCCTCCAAGGGGCTGAGTGAATGATGATGATACGCGGTTAGAAATGAGGCGTCGGTGAAGTTCTTCGTGTCACCTGTGCTGGTGACTGTTTGAAATTTGTTGCTGCTGCTGCAATTATTGTTGATAATGTTATTAGGGTTATTGTTAATGCTGCTTATGCTGCTGTTGTTGCGGGCTGATAGCTGCGGTGGGAGATTTGGTAGCGACCGTTGGTATTGTGGCTGTCGATAAAGATAATCCATCAGTATAAGTAAATACAGAAGTGGGACTAAACTCACCTTGCCACTGCCGTTGAAGTAGTAGTTGTTGGGATTGATGCTCTTGCCAATGTGGCACTCATTTGGCCCTTGGTGGCTGGGCGTAAAACTGTTGTTGTTACTGCTATTGGTTTGGGATTTTATGGTCAGATTGTGGTTTGTGGCACGACCTCCGCTGGCACTGCTGCTGTTGCTTGGACCCAGCCAGTTTCACCTGTTAACATGACTGCGATTGTGATTCGAACTCAGACCAGAGCCGCCAATGGCATTGTTATGAGAGCCACCGCCACCGCCGCCGGCGCCAGTGCCCAGGCCTCCGCCGCCGCCACCTTAAAGTATTCTTTGTAGTTAGACCTTAAAGCTAGAAAGTTACAGTTACCTCACCTGAATAGCCCGGGGAATGCTGATAATAGTCTCGCCTTCCGTAATCCGGCTCGTAGTCCGAGCTGTCGTAATGTCCCCCTCGTCCCCCTCCACCGCTAATGCCGCTCACGCCGCCCAAAATGTTAGCTGGCGGCCCGTGGGGTACGTGGCTGTGATTGCCGTAGGAGTAACTATCGTACGATTGATGCGGATCATAGCCAATGCTGTCGTCATAGCCACGACTTCAAGGAAATCGATATATTAACAAATGATCAAGGATCAGACATTCCCACCAAACACTTACCCGTACGTCTCATCCATGGCAGTCCTGGCCTTTTCCAGTATTGACATCACCTTCTGCTTGGGAGCGAGCACAGTTTTGCTAAACGACGGCTGCTGCTGCGAGCCCCTAGAAAAACGAACACAAATTGAACAAAATGATTTCTGAAAGTCTTTCGAACCACCCCATTACCTGTAACTATGATGCACTGCATTTTTGGCTCCCCCGATGGCATTTATGGAGCCACCCATGGCACTGTTAACGGCGCCGCCGCCGCCCTGCATGTGGGAGTTCTTCTTGTAGCCGCCATTCTTGCCAGTGTCGTCATTCAAGCTAGTACTGTCCATGAGCTCGCGCAGCTGCTCCTGCCGAATGATGTCGTTGCTGTCTGGGATCAGATACTTCCTTAGCTCGGCCATGGCGTACGCAATTCTAGCGTAAGCCTCGGCGGGCGGCGCTATAGTGGATATTTCCACATGCAGGTCGCTATTTAGGTGCGCGTACTTTGGATCCTTGGAGCTGCGCAGTTCCTCCTCCTTGACGCGATCGCGCATAGAGTTGCGGCCCAGGACGGTCATCTTGCAGAGCGTCTCCTCTTGCAGGCGACGCAGGGAGTTGCCCTTCGGCCCCAGCAGCTTGCCCACAAAATTGAACTGGAAAATGAGAATTTGTAGTACAAATTTGCGAACAATGAACTGAGAAATGGGATGATATTCACCTTGGGATGTTCCCTTATGGGCACCAGGACACGCTGTGAGATTCGCAGTGGCTTCTCTCGATAAATATCAGCATATTTTTGCTCCCGACTGGGAATTCTTCCTGTGGTCTGAACCTTTTCAATCTCTGCAACTTTTGGGATTAGAAATCTTCAAGATATTAAGGATAATTTAACCTACCGCCCTCCAGCAGCTTCTCGGCAATGGGAAACTTCCTGTCCATGCGATTCCGCTCGGCCATGCAGTCGCGTATGTACTCGTTGGCCTTCTCGTTTATCTGCACACTGGCCCCGGAATCTGTGGCATGGTGACCGTGATCGTGGGCGGAGCTATCGCCATTGTGGGCCCCGCCAGGGGCTCCACTAGAAGCGGTAGATTTGCGCGGTTTACCGCCAAACTCGTTGTCGTCGTCGTTGAAGGCGGAAAAGTCACCATTGCCATCGTACTTTTCGGTCATTGTTTTTCTTTTGCCCGTCAATCCGGAGCAACGATCTGCAAGTGGGAAAACTTTAATTACTAAAGAAAAATCAGGCTTTCGGAAAATAATTATGGGTAATTGGGAAGGTGTTAACTTCTTAGCTTAGTCTGGGTCAAATGTTTTGTATCTTGCAAATTTTTTAGAGTAAAAAGTGCCTAATTGCTGACCTGTTAACTTTTTTACTGTAGAATATTTTCCAGTATTATGGATAACTTGAAGGACTACAAGTACATATAAAATAAAATAAAATATGAATTTACATATATGTAACTACAGAAGCATTATCTTGAAGACACACTTTCTAAGATTTTGCCAATTGGGTTTTATTAAATGCAGTTAAATCAATTAAGCAACGCTTTTACATACACACTCGCACAGGACACAAACACACAAAACAACCACCAGGCAAAATTGAGGGGAATATCAAATTGTTGCCTTCAGGCAAATACTAAAAAACAACGCTTCTGGTAAACAAAACCGGTAAAAACGATGTTGTTCCACTAAAATTCTAGAATAACAACAATAATGAGCTGTTTTAGCATCTTCCGTATGCTCTGTGTGTGTCCAACTGGTGCCCGCGCTCCCCCGCTTCACACCCCCTCGGATCTACTGCACTTTCACTTTTCAGTGGGACGCAGTTTTTCACATCTTTTTTTTCTGTATTTGCTCAAATTGCATCAAACGCTTGCTGTTGCTTCTGCGTTTTGCGAGTAGCCGGAATTTCGCAGTTTTTCGCACAAAGGATCGCTGTACCGAACAGGCTCCAATAATTACCACTGTTAATTAGCCTTTTCGATTATTGCTTTCAATTTAAAATGTTGCGAAAAAACTGCAATTCGCGAAGAAAAAAAAAACAATACCAAACAATGTGACCGGGGCACGGGAGGGCCGAAAATTGGATTGCAGGAAAATACCAAACTCTGTCGGGTGCTGGTACAGTAAGTATTCGAGAAAAAGAAGATATTTTATATTTAATGATTAATTCTAAAAAGAATTATTCAATTTTATATGCCGACTTGATAACTACAATGTGCGTCAAATTAGCGTCGGTGAGTTAGCGTCGAAACGGAACGGTCGGAAAATGGAACACTGAGACAATTTTTATATTTCATTTATTTTGTAAATAAGGCACTAATTTTAACAAAATAAACTTCCAGGATGTTGAGAATTAAATTTACCAATAGTTTTTTTTTAGTTTGGGAAGAGTTTCGTTTGAGGGTATCCAATAAGAAATATTTACATATATCGATAAATGTTGTATTTTGATTCAGTATTTTTTAAAGTATATTAATCAATTGTAGCAAAATTGCATTTATACCAAAAATACAACTGACAAAACGAGCAGTGGCAACTTTGTTGTGATTTTAGGTAAAAAATTAATTAAATTCGTTAAAAACAAAGGCATAGGGCCTTGAAAATGTTGCACATGCTGCATCTTTGCCTTGTGAACTTTAGCCGATTCCACTTCACTATGTTGAAAAGGCTCTGGAAGATGTGAAAACAAAATCAGACAAAGACAAAGAATCAATTCAATCCGAAGTTTATTTTCCGATTTATAGTTTTTCCATGCCGTGACGCCCAATTTCCCAAGAGATGTCCGCCGCCCAGAGCCCCAACTCCTGCGTGGAGACGCCCAAGGCGCCCGAATGGCTATCGAAACTGGAGAGCCGACGTGAGCAGCTGAAGCGCTCCAAGCTGGGCCACGAGTCGGGGGCCGGTGCTCCCTGCTTGGAGTGCAAGGACAAGTGCCCAGGCCTCGATCTGCACTTCTGGCGCAAAGTGTGTCGCAACTGCAAGTGCCGGAAGAACCAGCATGCGTGTCCGGAGGACGATGATGCCACCGGTTGGGCACAGTTCGAGATTCTAGGCCAGATAAGGGCAAAACCAGCTTGTGAGTAATTAATTTACCTCAAATACGTTGTAGAGGTCTTCCTAATCAAAGATATATCCTTACAGTCATCAAAATTAAAGCGCTGGCCAGCCAGCCAGTCCAATTGGAGTGGGTGCCGCCGAATGCCGCTCCCGACGTGGTCACCGACTACATGGAGATGCTGGGCACTGCCCAGATACCAGTGGCCGGCAGTGATGCAGCCATTAAGCGGAAACAGCAGCTAGAGCTGCAGGTGCCACCGCACGATCTGGATGCTGCTCTGTGCGATGGACTGACGGAAACGGAGGCCCGCCAGCTGCAGCAATATGTGCAGCGGCTGAGAGAGCAATGCGTCGGCCAGGGCGTAGTGGTGCGTCTGGGCAATCGTCTCAATCACGCCCAGGTGGAGCACGTGGCTCCTGTTGCTGTAATAGCTCCCCAGGACGCGGCAAAATCTTGGAACTGTCTTGGTGTGTCGCCCGTGGCTGATGCCACTCTAAACGAACTGTTGGCCAACCCCAAGGTGGCGCAGGCCTTGTCCAGTCCGGTCAGTGCTCAGCCCAGGCTGCTGGTGGCCTTCTCTGAGCCGCTGTCTGAATCCACAGCCCAGTTCGAGGAGAATGGCGGGGCTCTGCGGGCACAGACCAGAGAGAAACTGTTGGGGATCAGCAAACCGGCTTTGCACAGCCTCGTAAGCCATGGTGTGATCTATGACAAGGTACTAGGAGTGCTACAGGTAAGCTAGTTTATATATAAAATATGAAAGTATTTATAAAAACAGTTTTTTTTATAGGAAAAGAACCTAAACATCTCGCGGGATCCCAAGCTGGGACCCATTGCCGAGTTCCGCAAGGAGTATGTCAACAATCCGCAGTTCCGGGCAGATATCAACAGCATCTGTCCCCCGCCGCAGCAGCAACTCACTCCCATGAAATCCTCACCGTGCACGCCTTTTAACTCACCGCTGCCGCTGAAGAACCCCGTGCAGGCCAGATTTGGAGCCCAGATGCGTCAGGACACGCCAATGCGGCGCGTTAAGTTCGGCGGAGTCTCCACAGTTGTCTACGACTGCGGGCTGCCCGCCAATACGGACTATGAACGCGATCCGGTCTTTGCACAGATTCTCCAGGCAGAGCCGCTGAAGCATTCGCTGCAGGAAGCGAGATCAGGGCGTTCTCCGTCCGCAGTGGTTATTTCCAACATTCCGGCTGCCGTGGCGAGTCTTGCGGAACTCAAAGGCCTGGCTCCGGCCACCAAGGCCCAACTGCAGTCCGTAGGACTGGACAAAAACATGCTACAATCGGCCGTGTCCAATGCGCCGTACTACGACCGGCTCTTCCGCTCGCTGCAGGACAAGGGCATCGCTCATGACCAATGCCAGTTGCTGCAGCCGCTGAAGCAAGTGCACGACTGGCTGCTGGACGACAATCAATTGCTGGAAGATATCGACAAGGTGTTTGCTGACATGGCCAATGGCTGTCGGGATATTTCCTACCCGAAACCCAATCTCGGCGAGTTGCCTACATCCCAGAGCAGCGACTCTGGCTTCTACTCGAAGCCCTCGACGCCAGGCTATACGAGTGAAGACTTGAGCGCCAATCAAGGTAGATTCGCCAGCATTCCCGGCATTGAAGACATGAACATGTATCCAGGTTGCTACGGCATGCCGGAGCAGTTCCAGCAGCTGCGTCTGCAGGGAGAGGAGGCCGCTGCGGGCAAAGGTGAGAACGGGATGATGGCATCTTTAGCTTATTTGCATTATTTGTTTGTATATCGCCTCGGTGCTCATGTTTTGTGGATTTTGACACCTTCGCCAGCCAGAATTGCATCATCAACACTTTAAATATAATTCACATCTATTTTTTCAGATCCCCAACCCATCATCTTGTGCCGCGACTGTAACGAACCCATTCCCTATGGCGAGGTGGCCGTTAAAGCGGATCGTGCCGGCAAGGAGATTGCCTGGCATCCGTGCTGCTTCAAGTGCCAGACATGCCGGGAGTTGCTGGCCGACTTGGTTTACTTCTTCCACCAGGGTCAGGTCTACTGCGGACGCGATTTGGCCATCAAGCTAAAGATTCCACGCTGCCGTGCCTGCGACGAGCTGATCTTTACCAAGGAATACACCGCCGCGGAGGGAGCCACCTTCCATATCAAGCATTTCTGCTGCTATCAGTGCGATGAGCCGCTGGCCGGACAGCAGTACGTTCCCGACGAGAACTCCAATATGCCGCTTTGCCTACAGTGCTACGATCGCTTTTTCGCCGTCGCCTGCCAGCGCTGTCGCCTGGCTATAGGGCCAGCAGACCAAGGCGTAGCCTGGGGCGAGATCCACTGGCATGGACAGTGCTTCGTTTGCGCAGGCGTCGAGTGCTCGAAGTCGCTGATCGGTGGAAGATTCTGCGTGAAGCAGGACATGCCCTTCTGCAGTCCCACCTGCGTGCGCAGCGTGATTTCATAAGGAAACGGATAATTCCTCACTACAGTATTCCCCCAGTATATAACTGCACAAAGGATCAAAGAGAGTAACGCACAATCATTGGATTTTTTATGATGACACACAATATTAGTAACCAGAGCTAGTGATTAATGAATGCCACAGACTCAAAGTGCCTAGAATATAGACTTGCATTTAATAGAAAGCCTTTTATGCTAATTATATGTAAACAAAAACAATTTCATACCGCATTTGCCGTGCCAATAGACCACATATATAAATATTTTATATACAAAGTATACAAAAAGATATTTATATAGCAAAACAGATTATCAAGTATTATACATTTACCATATACAGGAAAGCCCATTTTTATAACGCACACACACGTTTTTAATAAATATTTTACTCGAAACCAAGAAAAGACAGGGGTTTTTCGTATTCTTTACGTATCTGCTGGTAGTTTTTATTGGTAATTGCATTTCTCGATTTATTAATTAATCATAATAATTCCATTTGTTGTTGATTTCTCTTGTCCTTGTCTGTATATGTTGTATATGCATGGTATAAAGATGATGTTGCAGAAGCGAAAACAAGGGGAAATCACATTCAATCGCATATAACACGTGAGAGGAGACAGATAGAGAGAGAGATACGTTGAGTTGTATATTATTATTATAGTTTGCATTTTATTTCAAGGATACTTTCATAGTGGCTCCAGTATTCTACAGATTAGAGTTGCGCTCGCACTCGCCAAGTGCCTGGCATTTGTTCAGTTCAATTGTATTGCTAAGTATTGGGTGCGTACGTATTAACCATAGTATGGCGTACTATCTATCAAGTTGTCTGTGGTTCAGAGTCGTAGGTAGTCTGTGTCTCCCTCTTAGCTGCCTAGTAAACTTGCGAGTTGGGGACCGGAGGATTCGGATTTGGTTGGGGGTTCGAAGGAGTGTCGAGTGTTTATGTTTATTCAGCATGATTTCATCGTTCTCTACTACGTCTCCACTATACGCTCTTCAGTTAGTTGCATTTGCTTTGCTTTCGTTTGTTTTTGTTTTATTTTGATCTTAAACATTAACACTAAGTTGCCTTTGCTCTTCTGCCTCCTGCTTGTTATTGGTTTCTCTCGTTAAATATGTATTAATTACATTGATAATTATTTAATCATAATTTCTGTTTCTGTTCTTCTCCCGTAAACAATTTTACATGATAGGATTCTTTCGTTCTTCTTTGAGTGTGTCTGCGTAAGGATTCTCGTTCTCAGTAATTTGCTACAACAAAAACTATGCCTTAAAATAATACTTTAGTTTTAGTTACAGAGTTCTTTCATTTTGTTTATATCCTTCTTCTCTGCTCGCTAACTTGGCGTTTATCAATTTTGTTCTGTTTCTGTCTACCGCTAAAAAACAATCAACAAAAGGGGAGAGTCGGGGCTCAAATTAATTGGTTTGTAACTAATATATTTGTATATAAATGTACTTAATAGCGGGGAAATAAAGGAAAACGACAACTTAAACTAAGGCTTAATAATTAAGTGGGCTTTATGGGGGGAAAGGATCGAGTTAGGTGTGGGTGGGGAAAAAACACTAATTACAAAGCGATATGGCCACACGATGTATGTGTCGTGTTGCTGTTTCTATTTTCTCTTTCGTAAATTTGTTAAATAACTAAAAAACTTCATTTAACTTATAACCCAGGTCAGTCCAACCGTCCCTCCGTCCGTCTCTGTCTGTCTTTCTTGCCTTCAGTCCCGAGTCTAAGGTCCAAGTCCTGTCCGCATCGCTCTGCCGTTGAGCGCTCATCTTAAAGCTATACACAAAAAGTTAAGTTAAATTGTATATAAAGATTTGCTTCCATCGCTTTCGGGTCTCCTCCAGCGGAGGCTGGCTCCTGAGGCTCTCCTCGGACGCAGTCTCGCCTCCACTGCCTGGCGTGACCCGAACCGCTTGCTGCTCCCTCCGTTTGCCGCTGCTGCTGCTGCCGCCGCTGTCAACAATTCGTGTAGACGCCCTGCGTGTAGTAGAGCTCCGTAATCCGTTCCGGCAGCGTGCTGTACAGGTTGGTGATCAGGTCAAGCGGGAGGCGAGACCACGCCTCCTTGATGCGGAATATCAAGTCGTCCTTGCGCGAGAATTTCCTGCCGCCGTCGAACACCTCGCGGATGAGCCAGCCCCACACGTTCTCCATGATGTTCAGATCGTGCGCAATGGTCGGCCACTTTTGTGTCTTCAAACCCTCGGCATTCAGCAGATCCTGGGCGGTGGGCAGGGCGTGCGACATCCAGTTGTGATCCTGCAGAACAAACTCTGTGCTGCCTCCCAGTTTCGTGACAATATTCGGTCGCTCCCTCATGATTGCCTCGATGCACGATTCCGGGCGCTGCTTGGCGGACGACACCTCCAAGTGCAAGGCTCCGCCCACGCAGACCATCAGGTAGATGTACACAGAGTTGCCGCGCGGCCGTTGGGACAGCGTGCGCTCGTAGTTGCGCAAATCGTGGAAATAGTAGGAGAAACCATCCGGTCCGTCCAAATTGAACCGGCGCTCGTCATGGAACACCACCCGCCGCCAGTGCTCCTCGCTCCACACAATGTACGTGTTGGCGAAATTGAGGCGCTCCGTTTGATTGTACTGCGAAAGCACTGGCTCCGTCTTAAGCTTCTTGGCACAGTTCGCCGAGCTGCTGGCGCTGGAGGAAGAGCTGCTGGACGAGGAGCTCGACGACGCAGATGATGAAGACGACGAGGACGAGGAGGCGGAGGAGCTCGGACCATTAGAGGCGGTTGACGCGCGTAAGAGCGCATTGGCGGCCGCTGCAATATTGCTGCTGCTGGGAGCACCAACGGCCGCTACCCGGGACACAATGGTGGGCGAGACGCTGGATCCGTTCGACTGCTGGGTAGGTGCATGGCTGGAGGCAGTGCCGCCCGTACTCGAGCTGGCCGCCGAGAAGTTCGAGTTCTGGTTGAGGGCGTGCACGGGCAGGTGCGACTGTGGCTGCTGGCTCTTGAGAGGCTGCGGCTGGGGAGGTGGCGCCTGCTGCTGCTGCTGTGGTTGCTGCTGGTAGTACGGATGGTGGTGATGGTAGCTAATATGCTGCTGGTGCTGGTGGATCGTGGGCTGCTTGAGCTGTAGCTGCTTCAGCTGCGTCTGCGACTGGGCCAGCAACTGTTGCTGATGCTGCTGGTGGTGCTGTTGCTGCTGTTGGTGCTGCTGCTGTGGAATGGGCATCTGCTGGATGCCCGGATGCTTCAGGTAGTAGTGCAGGGCCATCAGGTTATTGGCACTGCTGGCTGTGCTGGTGGGTACGGGCACGGAGACGGGCACAACACCTGGATTGACAGCAATCCCGTTGCCTACTCCACCCTGGAGCAGCTGGACTGTGGTGCCCGCTCCTACGGGCGGACCATGTACGGCTGCTGCCGCCGCCGCTGCTGCTCCAATGGCACCCGCACTGGCGGCCAGCTGGGCCGCCGATTTGGGGTCATAGATGAACTTGTTGAAGTTCTGCAGGTCGTCTGGACTGAGCACTAGCGTTTTCATTTGGAGTGGCTGTGAATGAGTGCGTGTGCTGCTCTAAAGTCTGAGGTCTAAGTGCGGTTTCCGTTTCAGCTGCTCGCCGCTGGCTCAGCTGCTGCTCATGGGTTTTCGGGGCCTGGAACCCTTCAAGTTGATGGTTGGCTGTTGGGCTGGGCTAAATGCAAGTCCGGGTTTCGGGTCTCTCTGTTACGAAGCGAACACGCTCACGCACTTTTTCGGCTGGCTGGCTAGCTGGCTGGTTGACTCGATTTCCAAATTCGTTGCGCGTTCGACTTGGCAACCTGTTCCTCTCCTTCTTACCTTTCGTTTCTCTGCGCCGCCGCGTCACCGTGCTGGCTGCCTGCCTGCTCTCTCGCTTATCAAAGGGCTGGCCGATCGCCTCGGCTCTCCGACTTCTTCTGATTGCAAAACTCTCGGCGCTCGTAAAAAGATGTCGGTTTACTTTCCCACCGTCGTCGGGCACGTACAACCAGCGAGCGTGGTGTGGTGTGTATGCTGGCCTGGCCTGGCTGAGCGTGTGTGTGTGTGTATGTGCTGGAGCACTTCCAGTATGTTATCCTCTTTTGTTGAAGTGGTTTTTCTTGTCGCTGGCTCTGGCTCTGGTGCAGTTGCTCCGCTGGCGTGCAAATGTTTCCTTGTTTCTTTATTCTGTCGCTCTCTGCGGCTGTGTGGCTCTTAGGTATTCCGCTGTCGTCGACGTCGATTTACCTGGAATAAAACAAAAAAAAAGCAGGTATGTGAGAAAAGAGTCTTGTTTCACACTTTGCATTGTGTGTGCATGTATCTCTACACAGTATATAAATACATATATATATATATAGATATATATGGACTGCAGCAGAAGCAGCATGTATTCAATATTTTTCGGCTGGTGAAATCAACACACAAAACACAACAAGAGACGACGTCGATGTCCGTTTCTGAACAGATGTTCCGCCGAGATGTGCTCGGATTTCGGGTCCCTTTTCAGTGTAGAAGAAAGGGTCTCCTCCTTCGAGTGTAGATTCCCTAAACCGAAATGGGAGCACACGCACACATCCTATAATGAGTGTGTGTGTGAATAATTTTGGAAATTTGCTGCATTTGCAATTTTTTGCCAGCAGGTCTTTACTTCTCGGCATGTTTACCTTTTGTTTTTTTTTTCGTTTCGTTTCCTTTTCTTTCTCTTTTTCATTTCTTTTTAAGGGAAACAAGTGGTTGGGGAATGTCAAAAGTGCACTGGCACAAAAGATGGCCAAGAGATTATACATATATGAAGCTGGCAGGTGCTGCGAATCCTGCAGAGAATTGTTTTGCGATTTGGCAGCCTAAAAATCGGTTCCCAGCATATGGTTTTTGTTTTTCTTTCGTTTCGAACCCAACACAACTCAGCGATAAGGCTGCGGCCCCATCCCAGAGGGAGATTACACCAGCTATTATATGGGAAGCGGAATGGTTATTGTTACGGGTGCGGGCACAGGCAGTACGTGTATGTATTTGGCGTTATCATCTGACTCTGGCTATGACGACTCTTATTCTGATTCTGATTTCGATTCCACGCGCACGCACATGGCTCCCCCCATTCATAATCCCCACACTGCTGTCTCGGTACCAAATCCCGCACCTATAATATATCTATATCTAATCGCCACAAATGAATTTCAGCCCTACGCCATAGCCTTTTCAGGCGATGGCGACTTTAATACGCATGTTTTCCCACCGCTCTGGCCCTTTGCCGTTGCCCTGGCCTGGCCTGTAATGAAATTAAAACTAAATTCAGCTCGCCACGGGGATGAAAATCGAGTTTTTCGATTCGACTAAGGGAAGAAAGCTGCTGCTGCTGCTGCAAACATACATACACATGTATGTATCTCTGTGTTTGTGCAGGGTTGCTGTCGTCGAGGCGGGACGCAGGATGTAGCTGCTGTGGCTGTGTCAACCGAAGGGCTACTGTGTGCGAGTGTGCGATTGCTGCTGCATCAAACTCGGTCGCTCTCCGATCGAAACTGCTGCAGCT
Source organism: Drosophila mayri (assembly GCA_008042485.1). Lineage (NCBI taxonomy): Eukaryota > Metazoa > Arthropoda > Insecta > Diptera > Drosophilidae > Drosophila > Drosophila mayri. The sequence goes on along the minus strand of VNJN01007322.1, from coordinate 269,551 downwards.
GTGTGTGCGCCTGGAAACTGCTCCCTGCTCCCTCTGCCTGGCCTGCCTTAGTTGGGGCAAAAGTTTCTCCGGTCGCGAGCCTAGTCAGCGGGTCGAAAGTTCAACGGGGGAAGACCTTCGAACAAATACAGCTTTTTTTGCCAAGCAGAAGCCCATAGGGCATGAATCAGCAAATGGAAGTGTTGTGAAATTCAAAGAGAAATTATGATCTTAGGAACAAAAAGGAATTTTGATAGAAGGAAATATAATATAATGTTTGTAAGCCTTCTATCCTCTAAAGTCTGGCCTTTAAATTGTATAATTAAGCTTTTAAAATTCTATCATAATATAAACATAAAAAAGAGTCCAATTGTGTAACAAGATCGATTAAATAATTATAAAATCAATACATCCTTCCCAATATCTAATGCTGAGAAGCTAACCGGATTGTTTAAGGAATAAAATCAAATTGATTTACAAGTAAAACGTGTGTATTACTTATAAAATAAATTTCAAACTGGTTTATGGCCAATGAAGTCATTAAACTGAGACAGACGGCCATTGTTTAAACATCAACTAATTTTCAGAAGGAAAATAAAAAGAGAAATAATTAGTTTAGACTAGAAAGAATCAGAAATAGAACATAAGTACACCCAATAAATGATATTCGAGACCTTTTTGGCGTTGTTAAAGCTAAAAAGCTGGTTAATTGAAACCTGAATCCATGATTTGGTCAACTGTTTTGTCAAGTTTTGTTTAACTATTATTGTGACGACGCTTTCTACGATTTTCTTAGAACCTGACAACTGCTACTGCTACTGCTGTGCTGCTTCTGGCTTCAATCGATGGCACAGCATTTTCCACACACATTTTCCGATCCGATTAGATTATTTCACATTCCTCTGCGCAATTACTTGGGGGGGAAGTGGCTATTGGCAAATGGAGTTCACTCGGAGCTGGAGTCGCAGAAAGATAGCATTCGCAGTCGCCCGGCACTGATTGATAGTTGGACTGCTGCTCTGCGAATTCTCAGCTCACGTGATTAGATAAGGCCATAATATGAAGCTAGCAAATGCTGCGAGAACCATTGTTTTGCGTTGCGTGAACTTTGGCCTTGTGTGCGGCCAAAAAAAAGAAACAAAAAGACAGAAACAAAACAAGAAACTGGTTGTACTTGAGGGGGAAACTACTGCCAGAGAAGCAGCAAGCTCTTTTCGATTTTTCGATGCTGGTTGCCAGCGGTTCGAAGCCCTTGGAATGCTGCTGGCAGGCCTAAAAAAGCAACGTTTTTTCCAACACTTTTCGCTCGGGTTTTGTAAGGGGGTTTCGTCTGTCCGTGTGTGTGTGTGTGTCTGCTACACACAATCTAATCAAATGCCCTTGATAAGTCTCTGAACTCCGGGATCTTTTGAGACTGCTGCTGCCTACTGCTGACTAATCAAATTTTAAGCAATTGAGTCATTTTCAGGGAAATGTTCATATACACGTTCGTTTAAATTCACTCTTTTAGAGTCTCTTTTGTTTTGATTCACTTTAACGAGGAATTTTCCGTGATTTTAACGATTTCACTGGTTTTCATTGGCAGATTTTGTCCTGTTTTGTAACGCGTCGACACTGTTTTTATGGCCGCGACTGTAACGCCCTGCTTGAGTTGTTTTTGTTCGTTTTACGCGTTGCGGGGGGGATGCTCCCTCTTCCACTCCCTCACCCGCGCCCCATTACGACGGATTCACGTTATGGCTTTAACGTTGCAATCGCCAGTTTCCCGTTACGTTGCACTCGCATACACACAGAAAGAGACGCAGCGGCGAGCAAGATGCATGTGGGGGAGACGATGCAGACGATGGGGGAGGGGAGTTGAGGGCAACATGCATATGGACATGTGTAAATATCCAAAAATATAAAACGAACCCAGCGACTGAACCGACGTAATAAAATCCCTTACGCGCTGCAGGCAGCGGCGCTGGCAGCGCAGCCACATGCTATTGCTTCTATATTGAGCCAGCCAGCCCTTATGTGTTCAACTCTCCGTTATGTATAACAACACAACCAGTCCGTCCCGCATACATACAAGCGGGCACTCACACTCCCAGTCACAGCGCTCAGTGCCGTCTCTATGTCCGAGTGTATGTATGTTTCGTGCGCGTCGTGTTTTTGTGATGCCATCGTCGATATTGAAAGTACATGTGTACATACATAAGTACGTCTGTACGTGCGTATGTTCATGTACATATATGCAGCTATGTACCAAAGAACGTTGAACGAGAATTGAGAATCGCGTTGGAAATGAACTGAACTGAACAAAACGGAACACAGCACAGCAGAAATGAAATGAAATTGCCTGTTTGCGAACAACGGGACGAAAGATACGATCCGATACGAAGAGGTGCTTCTTTTTTTCAGTTAATTCTTTGCCTTGCACACACACTGTTTGGGCCCCGTATGTATGTATTGCCTATATACACCCGTCCCGTACCATACGTACTACCTCTGTGTGTGTGTGTATCGTTTTCATTTTCACGGAACAAATATGGCTGCAGCACACAAAAAGCACTGCTTGGCCCACACTTTTTTCACTTTTTCACGCTCTTGTGGCTCGTTTCTTCGTTTTTAAAGTACTGCTGACTGGCCGAATTGGATTTCGTGGATTGGGATTCCGTTTGCGTTGCGTTTGTTGCTTGCCTTTCGGCTGCTTTGGGTCTGCGAGTGCGTGATTACGCCATTTTCTTTGCTCGCTGGCTTCGCACGCCCATCTTTCGAATTACCTTTGCGACTTGATTTCGATTCGATTGATCTCTGCACTCTCGCTGCACCCGCGGTCACTGCGAACGGAAGGGGCGCTGGTTCGATTGCCAATCAATTTATTGACTATTCACGGTTCCACGGACTCGGGACTCAGAGACGACTTTTCAAACCACAACCGAACGCGACGAAAAATTTTTTTGTATTAGGGATGGAAAGAATATCAAAATATAAAATATCAAAATATCGATATTTTTCGTTTAAAATTATATATCGTGAAATTTTTTCCTTGGTCACTCTGATTGCAATTTTTAAAGCGGAAAACGAAAAAATTTGTTTTAACATTTATTTATAGTATGCGATATCCGAAATATAAAAATAAGTAATAAATGTATCGATATATCGATATTTTAAGTGATATTTTTAAATATTGTCATCTTTTTTTTATAATATCTAATTTCTTTGTCAATTGCTCTTGAGTTGGCTTTATTTCTATGTCAAACATCGTTGTATTTGTCACAATGTTCATGAAGCAATTCTTTTATAAGTTGCTTTAAAATTTGCTGCCTATGTGTGGCGCAAGATTCAGATAGGCCAAACCAGTAGCCATATATTGCGTTCGTTTCTATAACGCATTTATCTATTATATTTTTTAATATATTTCTTTGACGCACATAAAAAAGTAAATATGAATAATGATTATCAATATATATTCGATAACCTTATAATTGCAACCCTTCAAGTTTCAATACCAATGCACTGTGCCGCAAAAGCAAAATTCAAAAAAGAAACAAAAACAAAATGAAAAAAAAATTTAGAAATGAAAATCCCGTATAATCCCAAATCTGATGAATGATTTGTTAGTTTTTTTCCCCTTAAAAAAACGTGCAAACCAAATTTAAGGCTAATATTTTTTTTTTAATTTTTAAAACCATGGCTAAGAAAACAGAAAGAAACCCAGCAATGCTTTCCGCTTTGAAATTGGTGTATTTTTTCCCCTATATATGATTTATTAAAAAAACAAAAAAACAATCATTAAAATGTAAGTTTTTTAAATGTAACTAAAAAAGATTAAAAATAGTTAATAATTTTAAACCAAAATTGGATTCGATAAATTGATACGCATTTCTCATCGAGCACAGTTAAAGCAATTATAAACATTTAAAAAAAGTAATCGATATTGTATCGATGGCTGACCAGCTGCGTAGTGTTTTGATGACGACAAATTTCTTTTGAAAAGTTTCTTTAAAAATGCCCAAGTTCCCCGGCTCTCGGCCCGCGCACGTATTTGGAACAAATGTTTGCTGAACCACGCTTGCCCACTCAATGTAAGCGCCAATACCTCTTCCACCGCCGCCGACGTCGCCGCCGGAATATTTTGTTTACATTTTGTTTGTGCCCAAGTGCACCCAAGTCATCGGTTCAGTTCCGGCCTTTATTTTAGTGGCAAAAACGCAGTCGTACATTACTTTGCACCGTATCGCTAGCTGTCGCAGGTAAGTGCTTATCTGAACAGTGCTCGTCCGCCCCCTTTGTCTACAGCTACATATCTCTTAGCTTTTTGCCTACGCGTCCAGTCGCGTGGAGTTCCAATCCGAGAGAAAGTTAGGCAGACATCCCTTCCAGAGGCGACGAGATGCTGCTAGCCCACTCCGGACATGTGATGACGCTGGCCAACAGCATAATAGGCGTAGGGATCCTGGCCATGCCCTTCTGCTTCCAGAAATGCGGGATCGTGCTGTCCATCCTGCTGCTCGTGCTGAGCAATGGCATCACGAGGGTGTGCTGTCACTATCTGATCAAGACCTCGCTACTGACACGTAGGAAGAGCTTCGAACTTCTCGGCTTGCACGCGTTCGGCGCTTCTGGCAAGCTGCTTGTGGAGCTGTGCATCATCGGCTATCTGATTGGGACGTGCATCACCTACTTTGTGGTCGTGGGGGATCTGGGGCCACAGATAATAGCCAAGCTGTTTACGCTAAACGTGGCCGAGCACATGCACTTGCGCAGCCTTGTAAGGGAGATCTAAGATCGGTTTATGAATCGCTATTAATCTTTAATCTCTAGGTAATGGTGGTGGTTACTGTGGTCTGCATTGTGCCGCTGGGCATGCTCCGGAACGTGGACAGCCTCTCAGCTGTGTGCACCGCCTCCATTGGCTTCTACGTCTGCCTAATGCTCAAGATTGTGCTGGAGGCACAGAGTCACATAACTGCCAACGATTGGACAGAGAAGGTGCTCTACTGGGAGCCTGCGGGCGTGCTGCAGTGCTTGCCCATCTTCAGCATGGCGCTCTCCTGTCAAATGTGCGTACTCCCAGACTTGTGAATCCATTTTAAGTAAATATTTAATCAATCTGTATCCGCGTGCAGGCAGCTGTTTGAGGTCTTCGAGAGCATTAACAACCAGAGTCTCGACAAGTTGAACGGCATTGTGCGCAACGCCACTTGGATCTGTACGTTTGTTTACATATCCGTTGGCTTTTTCGGCTATGTGGCCTTCTGCACCCACACGTTTTCAGGTGAGTACAAAAGACCAGCTTTGTTGACGCATTTTCTAAGCTATAAATATTCTTTACTTACGCAGGCAATATTCTGGTAAATTTGTCGACCTCTTTCGGCAGTGATATCATCAAAATAGGCTTTGTGCTGTCGATTGCATTCAGCTTTCCCCTGGTTATCTTTCCCTGCAGGGCCAGTATCTACTCGCTGCTATACAGAAAGGTAAGCAATTGCCCTCCTAAGTGCCATGCAATTTATTAATGGCCATTGCATTGACAGGGACACACGGAAAGCAGCAGTTACATACCTGAGCAGCGCTTCCGGTTTATCACTATCTTCATTGTGGGCTTTTCGCTATGCGTGGCCCTGGTCATTCCCTCCGTGGAGCTTATCATTGGCCTCGTTGGCTCCACCATTGGCGTGGCCATTTGCATTATGTTCCCCGCCTCCAGTTTCCGCAAAATTATCAAAAAGGAGTCAATGGAACGCACTCTCGCCCAGTTTGTCGTTGTCAGCGGGTTTCTGCTTATGATCTTGGGTACCTACGCCAACCTGAGTGCCATCGATGAGCAGAGTTCGGGGCCGGAGTTTGATGTGGTACAGTTGGTAACTCCGTTGTATCCGGAGGGCCAAATGCCAGTGGAGCTACCCAAACATTTGACCAGGGATCAGACTGAAAATGAAAAGAAGCTGTTGCTGCAGAAGCTGGAAAATCGGAATCCCGAGATTATCAAGGATTCTTTAAGCGAGAAGATCGCCGAGAAGCCAAAAGAGAAGGCATCGGAGCCACCCTTACCACCACTGCCCATCGATGAAGTCCATGTGGTGCCCTTGGATAGTGACAAGGCGGCGAATGAGGCAAACAAACCTGTGGAAGCAGAAGCGGAAGTAAAACCACCGGAAGTGAAACCCGTAGATGTTAACCTAACTGCTGCTAAGCCCAAGGAGAACCCGCCGCCCATTGCCGTCGCTCCAACAGAGGCGCTAAAATTAGGAGCAGCAAGCAATACCATTGACGGAGCGGCCATCAAGAAAGAGGAGGAAGTGGCCGCCGAGGAGCAAAAGGAGAGCAAAGCCAATGCAGATGAGCTTCTGAAGACGCAAAAGGAGCTCAAGGAGACAAAAAAACTTCTGGCCAAGACCGTGGGCGAGCTGAACGAAGAGCTGGCCAAAAAGAGTCCACTCAGTCAGCCAGCTGTGGCGGCTAAGGAAGAACTGAAGAAGGAGCCTGAGGCTGAGGCTGTGAAATCAAAGGAACCTGTTGCCGAACCAAAGGCAGAACGGAAGCCCAAGGCTTCCCTGATAGACATCCTCACCGAAAATGCTCATTTGCGCGATGAGAAGGAAGCGCATGCCGGCGTTTTTGAGCCACTTTCCTATAAAACTGGTGAACTTCTGAAGAACACTAGTGTGGACACGGCATCCCTTATTAAACGGTTGCCCATACCACTGGCCCTGATGGTGAACTCAACGCTGGGAGCCAAGGAGACAGTCAATGATACAGTCACAGAGGCTAAGAAGCCAAATATCGAGGATAACGTGGAGGCCATACGGCGAGAACTGCTCAACCTGAGGACTGAGCAGCCGCTGGCGAGGATCAAGCGGCAGGCTGACGAGAACTGCCTTCGCGAACCGAAGCTAGATGAAGTCCAAAATAACCATTTGGCAGCAGCAGCAGTCGGCTTGAGCTTAAACCTGGAGAGTATAGGACGCGATCTCAAGTCTGTCAAGGATGAAGAGGTCGAGAACGAGGCCTACCAAACGAGTCCCAACGGAACCCAACCTCCGCAGCTTACGTAAGCTTTATGTACATAAATTATACACGTATTTATTTAGTGTGTAAGAACGATGCAGTAGGCTAGGCGAGAGTATACAGAAATATATACATATATTTATATTGAAATCGGGATACCTTGTTATTGAGTCTGTCAATCGCAAAATCAAATTTCGTGTGTAAACCCATAGCCCAAAATTCACCACTCAAAATGTCCATCTTACTCCATGTTGTCCAGCAATATGTGTTGGAGAAGGCCTGCGACTTGACCTGCGAGGCAGCCCTGACCGTCCTGAGGATATGGAGCGGTGTGAGTAGCTGCCAGCGTGGCTTTTCTTTGTCCTTTTCTAGTTGAACCTTGTTGCTTTCCAGCCAAAGCTAAAGGAGAAGGGTGAGCCGAATAAACCTAAACCTAAGAAGGTGGTCCAGAAGCCAGAACCATTGCCAAAGCCAGTACCTTTGCCTCCTCCCTGTGAACTCTGTTGCCAGGCTGTAACTTCGCCGGACATCCCAAGCATCTTCAAGCACGAGGGACGCGATATTTCCCGCTTCAACAGCGGCTCCATTGATCCACCTCGGTGCTCCTGCATGCGGGTGTGCCGCGACAGCTACTTCTCGTAGACAAGGTTTTGCTCGCATTTTTTACTACAAGTTTTTGGCCACAAAATGGTGACCCACGATACAGATTCTTAAAATAAAGCTCGGCTTAGTTTAAAAACAATTGCAACTTTAATAGATTAGGAATTAGCAAAAATGACAAGGACAAAGCTGGCTAGGAAGGTCATTTCCCGTCCGCATCCAAGGTGTAACAACTAACAGGTCTAAGGTTTGAGTATGCAACGGTCGATCTCTCTGGGATATCCTTAGGCCACGTCCGCTCCCAGGGAGTGCAGGTCGTAGAGCACCTCCAGGATGGCAGCCACACTCCAGGCCTGCGTGCGGCACGAGTCGCCGCAGTAGGAACCGTTGTCGTTGGTCAACTCTGGCAGGCCTCGCCAGTGGGACGTCTGCAGCTCCCGCAGATGGTTACGAAGAATGGCCCACGTTTCTGCTATTGTCTCATCCAGATGACCACACTTTTTGGCGAAGATTAGGCGCGCTCGCAGATAGAATCCAATGGGCCAGACCCACTCCGGACCCTGGTGATAGTTGGCGCCATGCGCCACCGTGCAATCGATGGAGTCGTTGGAGTTGTCATAGTTGGCCCTGTAATTCCAGTCCTCGGGGTCCAGCGTCTTCATGCCCAGCGGTCCCAGTATGTACTTCCTGGCCTGCTCCAGGGCACGCCAGGCGTTTTGGGGATTGCACAGCTCCGGGGCGACAGTCAGGGTGATGGGGAAATTGCAGCGCAGCTGGAAGTCCGTCCAGCTTTGGGTGGCGCCGTAACTGTCCTTGTAGATCTGCTTCTTGTTGGCCAGCGAGCCGGTCTCCGACTCAGACACATAGAAGTGCCTGTCAAAGTTGTCCTTGATGCGATCCGCCCACTCCTTGTAGGTCCACTTGGTCTGCTCACCGGACGGTCCCTTGCGCTCGACGCCCGTGTACGGGATCTGCTCCTTCTCGGCAAGGCCCTGCATGAACCGAAGCACGGCGTACTGCAGGCCAATGAGCTCCACTGCGGATCCATCACGTGGCGTACTCGGCCTTCCCTTGTTCCCGGCCTTCTGGGAGGAGCCCATCTTGTCCATCCAGGTGCCGCAGTTGAAGTTGTTGCCGCCGAACACGAAGCCAGTCTCCGGATGCACGCCAATGTGGTTGTTAAAGCCCTGATCCACCATATGGGCGTCGATCTCATAGCCGGCGTTGCGCTCTCGATACTGCAAGCCCTGGAAATGCACCTGCAGAGCCTCCTGCATTACGTCGAAGAGCAGCTGATCGAAAGCGCCGGGGGCATGGGCCTCCGCATCGTCGTAGGGAAACAGGCGAGACACCTTGTCCCGCAGGATCTCAGCGCCCTTGGGTGCCGCCTCCACGTACTGTTTAATGGAGTACATCCACCACCAGACAGCGTCGCGGCAGTTGAATCTCGGCTTGCTGCCACTGTCCAGGAGATTGGGGATCAACCCATGGCGCAGGGTCTGGCCAAATCCAATGATGATGTAGCGGGCCTCGTTGTAGCGACCGGTGAGGAACATGGACCCACGCAGGGCGATGAAGGTGTCGCGGCCCCAGCAGCGCATGTAACCGGTGGAGAAATGCGGCAGGCCGGCGGACAGGGTCACACACTGCTTCGGTGGCTTCGGGGGACTGATGGCAGGACTGAAACCGGGCAGATTGGCCGACTTGCAGGCGGAGAGGAACTGCAGCGTGGACAGGGCCAGCGACTGGGTGAAGCTGTGGCCGTTTTTAATGAAACTGGAAGGGATACCAAAAGGAAATGCATAAACTGGGCAGATTAGGGACCCTTGAAGTCACTTACTCGGGCATCAGTTCGTTGACTTGGTTGGTGAGCACATTGTAGACGCCACTGATGATGGCATCAAAGTAGCAGGGCACCAGGTAGCGTGGAATATTCTTCAGAGGCTCAAAGGCAGCCTTCAGCCAGACTGACAGAGGCTTCAGATCCTCGTAGCTGTTCAAACGATCAGCGATGTAATCTGAAGAGACAGAATCCTTTAGAGAAACGACTTTAAAGATTATTTAAATGGATAACAAACCTATCATCCAGTTGCCATCGCGCAGATTGTTACACAGCGGATGACCCAGGTCATTCTTGGGCGAGATCTCCGTCAGCAGCGAGACAAAGCCCTGTAGGCCGCAGTACACAATCTGGCCAAAGTTGGGTATATCGTAGGCGGAGCCGCCATGGCCCAGATCGCGCTCCTCCTGGTCGCAGCTGAACAGAGCTCCGTTTAGGGCCACCAGATCCAGCTTTGAGACGATGGCCTGCAGCTGAGACCACTCCTCGCCCGCTCCCAGCCGTAGGTCGTTCGAGAGCTTCTGCAACTTGCCAAAACTGGCACGCGGACCCGGATGCACGGAGACCCTAATGGCCACCACGGTGCCTGGGCGTAAATTGACAAATTTGAGCTCCGTATTGTTGCCATCCACAAAGGCTTGGGTCTGGAAGACCGTAGACTTTGCCAGGGGGATGTGCTCCTGAAGGTGTAGCTCGAATTGGGTGAAGCCATTGATCACGTTGGGATCCTTCTCGAAGGGAGCCGGCCGGTCGAAGGGCTTGTCGCTCTTCGTGGTCAGACTGGCCTCCAAAATGATCTCGTCCAGCACGCCCTCAAATCTCAGCGATCGGATCCCGGTGGGTCCGGCATTCGGATACGGATAGCCGAAGGCCGTGTGGGCCACCAGGATAACCGACTGGTGAGTGGTGGGCGAGTGACGTGTGACGGCCACCACATTGGGGTCCATCTGGTCCACATAGACCTGGCTGAAGCCCTCCTCCGCTAGCTGGCCGTGAAGTAAATTCAACGCCCGCTTGGCACCCATAATTCCAGATTTTGAATCGACGCCTTTGCCCCACTCCTGGTAAGTACGCTCCTCATCCACCACATGGATCTGGAGGAAAAGATAGCAATAGTAATAAATAATTAATTAATTAATCCCTAGGTTAAACATCACTCACATGATGGGGCACCAGCTCATCGTAACCACGATTACTTCCGGTGGCACAGCAGGCCATGGAGACCAGGGCTGCCGATGGGAGCAGGTCGTAAACGGAACGCTTCTCCACAGGCGATGGATTGTCGTGGGTGAGGTCCAGGAACAGAGCATGCGCCACACTGGGGGCCTCGTGACGCGACGAGTTGGCATAGAAGCCGCCCACGGGCACACCGCCATACCGGTACACCAAGCGGCCCTGCTCATGCGAATCCCAGGCGGAGAGTGCCTCACGGATCAGAGAAGTGATGCCCAGTCGGTTGACAAACACATTGTCCGTGGCATCCGAATTGGTGAACAGCTCCGCAACCACATACAACTCCGGGTTTATCTTGCGCGCGGCATCCAGGAGATACTCGGCCACATGCAGCGGCGTGGAGTGGCAGTTATCCAGGCGCACGCCGTCGAATATGCGCGCCGTGGTCTCCACATACTCGGTCATGTGCTTCCACAGATAGGGACTATCCTCTGGCTTCCTGCCGAAGCGCAGCTTCACACTATCGCCCCACGAAATGAGCTCTCGCTTGAGGTAGACATTGGCGCGGCCCGGCTGCTCCTCGGCAAAGTCACGGAGCGGATCACTGGAACCCATCACCCAGCCGTTGTGGGCCATAAAGAACTCACCCGCCTTGGTGTACATATCGGCCTCGATCTCGGCCAGGGACTTGCCCAGGGTGCCCGTGTGCGTGAAGTAGACCATGAAGACCGAGTGCTTCTCGGATATTTCCTTCACTCGGGGCCCATCGCCCTGGACTCTTTCGTAGCGCACGCCGGCCAGGACATTGTCGATGGCATAGTTGAGATAGCCCTGGATCTCGGCGCGCACACGCTCGTTGAGGGAGTCCAGGTGACGGCGTAGGGTTTCGGCGCATTTGCGGAACCGCGACTCCTCATCGAAGCAGTCGCCATGGAAAGCATTAAAGATCTCCAGCGCTCGCTCGAAATTAATGGTGCTGGCCAAGCGTCGATATTCCGGGTCCTGTATCAGTTGGATCTCCTCGAAGCGGGACTCGTTGGCCACGTTCTTGGGTGGCTCGCGAGTCCGCACCTGGGTCATGAACTCGTTCACGTACTTCATGGCATCGCACTGATACAGCTCGTGGATATTGACCTTGGACAGGTAGGAGGTGTGCAACTGGTACTTTAACGCTTCCAAATGGCACTCCTGATCGATGACCTGGGGCACGCCCACGTGCTCCAGGCTACCTTCGGCTATGTCCAGGCCGCACTGGGCAAAGGCGGCGTCTAGCAGAAAGGCAGGGCGCAGATAGGGGCACGTGGCGCACGAGTAGGTGGCATCCGGATGCTGCAGCAGCCACTCGGACTCGTTGGCCGTGTGATTGAGCACGATGTCGCAAATGGAGGCCACCTGGAGAGGCACCATTAGTAATTGTAACCGAATACAGATGGCATTTCCTTACCCCCCATTCCTGGCGACACTTCTTGATCACCTTTTCCACCTCCTCGAAGCTGACCTTGCCGCCCTTCTGGTTGGCATAGATGGAGCTCACCCTAAGCTGGTCACGCAGCGAGTAGCAGGATCGGGAGCCGCCCAGCTCCTGGATGGGCGTAAAGTGGATGACATTGTAACCAGCCTCCTTGGCCACGCGCAGCTTTGCCTCCCAGGTATTCAGCGGTCCCAGGAGCTTCGTCAGCACCGTTTGACAGCGCACCGAGTCCAGGGGAATGGTCTTCTGGGCGCCCGGTGGACCCACATGCAGGGTAGGCTCCACTTGGACATACAAAGCGCCATCGGCGCCAGAGCTGCCAGCGTCTGGCCTGTAATTAAACGTTGATTAATAAAATTCTGGCAAAGAATTGAAATCAATTAAGGTTTTTGGATGATTTAATGATCTTTATGGATTCCTTCAATTCTTTCTCAATGTCAAATATCATGAATATATCATTTAATATTTAAATTATTCAAGTTTTTAACAGAATTTTTAAGGTTCTTGGCTCCTAAGATCCTCCTTAAACAACTCACCTCTCCAAATACCGGAAATAGAAGTGATACGTTCCCGACATATTCAATTCCACCTGACTGTAGATGTCCGTATCGACGACATGGGCCTCTGGATGCATGACCGATGTGATCTGCTTGCCACTGCTCAGTTGCCATCCCAAAACCCGGTACTCGGTGCGCACAAACTTCTGTCCCTCGGCAGGGTAGTTGGTGTACAGGACAATCTTCCTGCCCAGCAGCGAGGCATCCGGATGGACACTCAGCTTGGAGCCCCTCTTCAGGCGGTACAGCACATGCTCGGCATTCTGGCCCTCGCTGATGGGTATACTGTGTGACTCCGTCTCTTTGCCCATGGTGCTCATCTAAAGAAATCCGGAAATCGGTTATACAATCGCCAAGCGCTTCATCGGTGATTACACATGAACATGGGCGTTGTTATGCATGGAATGTACAATCAGTCGAACTATTTATAATCCCGATGCCAGGCACTATCTCCGAGATCTCTTTAAACTAATTAGCAACCTTTTAAAGTGTTCCTTTATGCGATTAATGTTTTAAAGATTAAACAAATATGGAAATCGGTTGTAATTAGCAAGGATTTTGAAACCTTCTAAGGGAAATCTATGAATAATAATTTTTCTGGATCCTTTGCCATATGGTAATCAACGATATTTATCTTTGATATTTTTACAGAATATATAGAATTATCCAAATTAAAACGCTTTCAAAACTCCGAAATTAAGAAACAATTTTAAAAACCATTTTTAGAGATCTTTAAATTTGAAATAATTTAGAAAAGACACTTGTAATCAGATGAAAGGGTTTATTATATTCAATTTTTTCACCATCTTTATGTTTCTTATTATGAAATAATCACTGTTATTATGCATTTTGGGAAGTAATACATATTTGCAATTCGGGAGAACGCACACACAAAGGCATCTTCTTGTTATAACACCACCACAATGCGAGCAGAATCTTAGAGGTTTTTGCTGGTCTAATCGGAGCTTCTAATGAGACTAGACACTGTGACTTAGTATAGTCTTTGCTGTTAACGAGGAGCACCCGGCACTGTAACTGCAGCATCGCCGGCACGGATGGCATGTTTTATATTCATGGTGGCCCTCCTCCACTCACACACTCTGGACACACACATACACGCAATATATTCATGTGTAGCTATGGATTATGGACAATCGGGACACGGGACACGGAACACGAACACTGGGAACACACCGATGGTGATCAGTTGGGGCGATAATACCTCACGGCGGCGGATGATTTGATTTGATACGATCTCGGCACTGCCTGCATTGCCCATTGCCTTAGCACTTGCACTTGGAACGGTTCTAATCGCGACTGATTCTGGCTCTGATCTTCTGCCGGATTTTGCCTGCTCCAGAGGCGTCTGCTTCCTCTTTCTCTCCAGCAATCCGTTGTCTGCTTCTTCCCCTTTTTCGATTTGCAACGGTACTGCTGCTGCGTTATCAATTGCCGCGAAAAGGCCCCAGAGCCAGCGAAAGAGCTGATAGCGCATCAAGATCCGGAGCATGCTCCTCCAGAGCCAATTGAATCCCTCGTTCAGCATGACGGCCACAGACTAAATAAGATACTTCGTGGTCTTTTGGTTGCAGGAATCTCAAATGGAGCATTAAAACAAAAATATGTACGTTTTAATCGCGCTAAAATGTCACGCACACAAACACAGACACACAACGACGACGGCGAATGCCAGCAGGGGCGTCTGACCAAGGGGGTTCAGGTACTTCTATGTGGGAATTGCAATGTATCTGTTGAAATTCCCTGAGCCCCTACGGCTGCATTATCGACATGTGGCGCCTACGTGAATATTAGACAAAAGGTGTTCACGATTAGCCGCCAGAGCCTTATCAACATTGGATTTTTCACTAGCAGGTCAGGGAATAAAAATAATTTTTGCACAAAACAAGCACACACACACACATTCAGCACATTTGTATGTAGGTCAAGGAATTGCACTTGGTTGCCGGTAGATGGCCAGAATATTTATATATATAGTATTTTGGCTGATTTATAAAAGTTCCCACTCCTTTATCTATAGATTTTTTTTTCATTCATCCATTCACATTGTCACACTTCTTGGGCAAACATTGGTTTATGTATGGATGGGGATGCAAATGTCGCGATTTTCAACAATTTATCGTTATTATTTGAAAAGATATTGTTTACTTTTTGGGCTTACAAATATAGCTGCGAAATTGAACTTAAACGTTACCAGCTGAAAAACGTTCTGCTTTTTTGGTTTCAAGGTGACCTTTCAAGTTTTGTGGTCATCAGCTGTTGGGGCGTTGGGGAAGCCCGCCCACCCTCTCTCACCGAAGCACCGTAAAAGATGCTTGTAAACAAAACACAGCTGTTGGCCAATGTTTACAATGTTAGCCTGTGTGTGTGTGTTTATCAACAGATACTAGGAAGATAACCCTTTGGTTTATTTATACTTTTACCGAACAATTTTTAGTGTGAATTAAGTTAAGTTAAAAACTAACAGTTTATGTTATAACTCGCCTTTAAATGGCAATTTAATGTCTCCACAAATTTGTTCTGTTATCGATATGTCAACAGGTTGGCTTCTAAATGTGGCCAGTTGCTGTGCAAGGCGAAGAGTTGTGATGTCTGGCAACCCGTCACGGGAGTGAGAGTGCGAGAGCAAATACATATATAATTCACTAATCAAACAATTGACCATAAAACATTCCAAATGCGCTGAAACCGAAACTTATCGCACAGTCGCGTTCCACTTCGCATTCCGTTCGAATCGCTACCGTCTCCAGCAAATCCGGAAAATGTCGGTGGCGCAGCACCTGATTATTGTTACAGTTGGCGGCCTGCTGCTGGGATTCCTGGGCCCCTCTTCCGCGGGAGTTCCCCTGCCGCGGTACGAGGCCATGCTCAAGCAGCAGTCGGCGGTGGAGGATCCAGCTCTGGGGCTCTACGACGACAGCGACAAGGTGGTTCGCCTGAATGTGGACAACTTTAATGCCACTGTTGTGGACCAGAACCGGGGGGCGCTCGTCGAGTTCTACAACACTTATTGCGGGCATTGTCGGAGATTCGCGCCCACCTACAAGGTGATAGCGGAGCACCTGTTGCCCTGGTCAGAGGTTCTCATTGTCGCCGCCATCGATTGTGCGGCGGAGGAGAATAACGGCGTCTGCCGCAACTACGAGGTGATGGGCTATCCCACGCTGCGCTATCTCGGACCCGGTTTCCAGCCCAGTGCTGGGCACTATGGCCAGAGCCTGCTGACGCAGGATGAGAACGAGATACGGGGACTTCTGGCGGGCATGCTGGTGGCGGAGAACATTACCAGCAGTCACAACAACAGCCTTTGGCCCAGCTTCCACTCTGTTACGGAAAACGACTCAGCGTCTAGCCTCTTCGAGGGGCTCAGCAGCGTCAAGCAGTACGTAGCCTTAGTCCACGAGCCGGAAAACTCAACGGTGGGCATCGAAACTGCCATGTTCCTGCTCCCTTGGCCAGCTGTGGAAGTTCGCCGAGTGCTTGATCCGAAGGTGGCGGCCAAGTTTAAGATTGAACCCAACAATCTGCCCCTGAGTCTGGTGGATCGCAAGGGAGCGATTAAAGCCTACGCGTCGGAAAATGCAAACAGTGAATCTTACGCCAAGCAGATCGAGGAGGTGCTACGGCTGAAGAACATCACACCCAGGCCGGCAAAGCTGGTGCGACCACGGACCACAGTCGCCACAAGGATCGGGGAGCCCAGCGACCTTATTAAGGAGGTGCAGCGGAACAAGCACTTTGTCTACCAGGCGGATCTCGAGCAGGCCATTCACACGGTGTTGCACAATGAGGTTTCCAAGGTGAGCGAGATCAGCGGCGAGCGACTGCTCGCTCTCCAGCGCTTCCTGACCGTCCTGCAGCGCTACAATCCGCTGGGAGCCAACGGCCACAAACTGGTCAACCAGCTGAAGGACTATGTGGTGCAGTTCAACGAGAAGCTATCGGGAGAGCAGTTCGAGCTGGAGCTGAAACGACTGGAGGCCCACCTCTCGCCCGTGTACTCCTCTACGCACTTTGTGGGATGCGCCGGCTCCAAGCCCCGCCTACGTGGCTACAGTTGCTCTTTGTGGACTCTCTTCCATTTTATGACGGTGCAGGCAGAGTCCAACGAGGAGTCATCGGATCCGCTGGAAGTCCTGCAAGCCATGCATGGCTACATCAAGAACTTCTTCGGCTGCACCGAATGCGCCGAGCACTTTCAGGTGAGTCAGCGGCAGGCAGGCTGCTGTACGGGCTACGTGCTAATGACCAGCATAGTGCTGAATAAGCGGGGGTTCGTAATGAATTCGGGGAATAGGAGGATTATAGTTGATTACCAAACAAAAGACTTGAACGCTGACAGGGCTGTGTTTGGATTTTTCCATAAGCTTACAAAAACTAATTGACTTTAGGTATAATTTTGGCCCACAAAAAATCGCTTTACTTGTATATATTTAAGTGCTGCGTTAATTAAATAACTCACTCTTTGGATCAGCTCATTGTCATGGTTGTTCCTAGTCGGCTAACCACCTTTTTTATCGGTTCAGCTACACGTACTAGGCTTGTATAAGAGCACTAAGTGAGTAGCCACGATCTAGGGGACTTCTATTTACCAGTTTTCCAGTCGCAGTTTTGATTACAGCGAGAGAAGGGGGTTGAGTCATGCTTTAACTTTCTCTGACAGCTTAGTATACATGCCATTGTGTTTGCTGAAACAGAAGGGAAGCGTGTCCAATGCCATTTGATTTACTATATGTAAACATCCACGTATGGCTTATAGGATCTTAAAGTTAGAACTAGAAACAAAGCAGTAACAAGTCTACGAATCCCACACAGATTAGATATAATGCAAATCAGCAGAGAGCAGTCAAAGCTGATAATATAAAACTATTATTATGGGGGAAAACCATTAAGAACACCCTTTCTTATCTCTATACTAAAGATTCATGCTACGTCAAACTGCGTGAGTCAATTAAAAACACCTTAAAGTATTATTAATCCAAGCCTCGGGGATCACTTTTCAAGTTATCACTGTAAATAAAAATAACATCTGGGTTTTTTAGGCCGCCAGCTGTACCAACAATTGTTTTTGCCTTTCTGGTGACGTTCACTTATTGAGTAATTTCTGATATTTGTTTACTTTCCGCAGGCAATGGCATCGAGACGCAAAATCTGGAGCGTGCCGAACAAGGAGGAGGCGGTACTCTGGCTGTGGGCTGCACACAATGAGGTGAACCAGCGGTTGGCTGGCGACGGTACCGAGGATCCAGAGTTCCCCAAACTGCAGTTCCCCAGCCCGAACAGCTGTCCCGAGTGCCGTCGATCGCCAGATTCGAAATCGGAGAACCTGGAGATTGAGTGGAACAAGGACGCGGTGCTGGGCTTCCTCAGGAACATACACAATCCTCAGTTCATCAGCCGCTACGGCGTCCAGCGGGAGGAGCTGCTGCATCCATCGGCGGATAAGATGCGGCAGAAGCGTCAATTATCCAGCGTCTTCACCGACATGGACATGCGAATGGGCATGCTGCTGTACGCCTTCTGCATCGTGATGATGGTGCTGGCCTTCAAGCTGTTTGCCTTCAAGGGATACCGCAAGAAGCCCTACGGACACGACCTGCTCGGCAAGGTGTAGTATGGACGGATGGATAATCCGCGACAAAGCTTCCGCTAATTCTAGAAAAAGACACCGAAACCATGACCACCTCCCTGCAGAATGTTTGTTTTATGTAATCGTGGCACTCAGCGTTAGGATTAAGATAAAAGTGTGTGTTGTGTATATATATTATGACAATTATCTTCCAGTTGTAGTCCCTAAAAACATAATCGCTTTTTTACAACGACAATGATGCACCAAATGTGATTTTTTCGCTCCACAAGCAAACGCTCCATTGTGTGCATTTGAATACAGAAAATATGAACAAAACAAGTGAAGTAGCTTATTTTGCGACGATGTCGTTACACTTGTTCCAGGGGGCAGAAGGTAGCACTCGAGATAACGACCGAACAAGCACAGAACTAGTGTTCGCGGGCAGATAACAAACTCTGTGGTGATGACCTGCAGCAGTAATGACAGATAAGGCGACGGGTCAGGTATAGGAAAGATGGGTTTATTTCACAAATCTCTGGAAATCGGGATGCCACCAGGGCAATACTTTGTACTTTGAAATGCGAGGATACTTTACGGTCACGGCCACACTTCGACTTTTGTCCTCCGCAAAGTCCAGCTCCAGATTCTTGGCCCTCATGTCGGTGCAGAGGAGTTCCCGAGTGGCACGCAGACGGTAGCGGGCTCCCTGCTGACCATACGACAGCTGCGTGGGCGTGGGCACAAACTGGCGGCAGAGAACAATCAACAGAACGACTCCCTCATTGGTATTTCCCTGAGCAGGGGCCAATTGGTTCGCGTCCTTCTCGACCAGGGCCTCCCAATCGTTGACTACTTGGGCGTGCTCCTCCTCATCCGATTCTTCACGCATTTGCTTATGCGGCTGACGATTCCTGAACTTGTAGCATATTATCCACAAACACTGGTACTGCCTCTGCCAGCAGGATACGAAAAGACGCTCCAGCAGCCAGTCCAGGTGGTAGCCCAGCTCCACACGGACCTTTAGCGGCCGGTGGCAGTGAAAGAGCGACTCGATGACAAGCGATCTCAGGGCTTGTGTATCACAGTTGCGTATCTGCTCCAGTTGCAGCTGGGCGGGCAGGTTTAGGTTCCAGCCCGAGGTGGCCCCGGTGCAGTGGCGCCTGTACAGGTTGCGCCAGAAGGCTCGCGAGGCCACCAATCGTGCGGTCTCTTTGCATATCAAAGCGAAGGCCTGCACATCCTCCGGATCGATGTGCATGGCTATGTGGAACCAGATGTCGTGCCGCACATTAATCACACTGCTATTGTTGGTGCTCTCCGCCATGGACAGAGTGGGTGCAGTGGCTCGGAGCGTTGACTTCTGCTTCACCGCGACGTAAACATCAGATTGGCGGGCGTAAATAGCTGTGAACGGTGTAGAGTGAGTTTCATCTGAATTTTGGATCATATTTGCGGCTGGATAAGCTTACCACATTTCCCCCGGGTGCGGAAAAGTTTGTTTTGTATAAAATCATCACATTCGTCGGCATCCAAACTCATGTTTTGCCCATCTGGAGGCAGGGTTGTAGCCCAGTCTCAAAGCCTTGCACTGGAAGAAAAACTTTATAGTTTACCCAGGAAACTAATCGTTCAAGAAAAATGTTTATGACAAAAAATTTTCAGTTTATGTGATATTTCTCGTAATCTAGGATGAATTAAAATAAAAATTATGCTTTATTTTTATAATAATCAATTGTAGAAAACTTAAAAAATCATAAATGAAATTGGACTAGCTTCAAACCGATAGTCCGTTTCATATTTTTGAACAGGTGACAGCCCTGGCCATCAGCTGTTGCATATTGTTGGTATTTCAGGGAGTGTATTTAATTTATTGTTATTTTAATTTAAAAACCGGATTGACGTCAATGAAAATGCGGAAGTACCAGCAACTCGTGTTGCTCCTGATATCCTGCCTCAGCGTGGGCATCCTGCTGATGTACAAGACGGAGAACAACCGCTTGAAATATGTGCTCAAGTATGTGAACTTCTTTGGGCGAAACGATGCCGCTGTGCTGCGCCGCCTGGAGAATGGGACCAAGGAGGAAGTGCCACAGGCGTTCCTGTGGCGTCCGCTGCCCGTGTGGCAGATAATTGGCGACAACTTTCATGCCTACTCCGCCTACTGGATGCGCAACGAACTGGTGGCCGGCGGTGAGGCGCATGTTCTCGTGGTCGGTAAAAGAGGAGCTGTAGTGGACTTCCGATGCAGTTTGGACCTACTCAGCGGACGGAGTGTGCAGGGGAAGTTCCGCTTTCAGCGGGACTCTATCGAGAGTCAGGTGGTGGACGACAAGTCCTTCAACTTTACCAACTACCATTTCTTCTGCCAAGTGAGCCGGGATTTCGGGCACCCGGGTGCCGTTTCATTTACGGATATCACGTCCACCAAGAGCCCGGTGAAGCTGCGCCTGCGCAACCTGAAACCTGCAGGACTGAAGACTGATTCCATGGCGGTACCAACTGCTCCCGCTCGCCTGCCTGCCACAATTTGCGTGGATTTGGTGGGCTTCAATATGACCTCCCGGTTCGCCCGGAACGAGAACGCATTGCTGCAGTTCTTCCTGTTTCACCAGGCCATTGGCATCGAGCAGTTCTTAGTCTACAACTACGATGCTCTGCCCGACGAGGTGATTCGCCTGCTGGACCGCACCAATATCCATCTGTACGCGATGCCCTTCAACTTTCCCTTCCGGCAAGGGAATACGACGGCTACCAGGGTGCGTCAGTTGCTATATACAGACTGCCTGCTGCGAAATGTGAATCATGCCAGCTTCACCCTTCTGCTCCGTCCCAATGAGCTGTTCTTCCCCAACGCCCGCCTGACTTCCGCCCAGGCGAAGGGATCACTGCAGCAGCAGTTGCGTCACTTTTCTGCGGAAACAACCCGCTTTGAGCTGGCCACCATGGCCGTGTGCTACGATGAGCGCAAGAAACTGCTGCCCGACAATGTCCAGTACGATCCGGAGCGAAGGGCCCCATACAAGACACTGCTCAACCGGCTGGAGCTACCGCCCGCTCAGCTATTGGGCAGCACGTCCGAGGTGGAGCTCTCACTCTCCACCGGATTCGTGCACCGATACGTGGACTGTGAGCACGTGGGCAGCGACGGGCTGCACGACTGGCGCAATGGGGTGCGTCAGGACTTTATGGAACACATCAACGGGCTGCGTAATGAGGTGGACCTGCTCATCTAAGTAATTATAGCCTAAGCTGTTGTAGCCTTTAGTTGAAGATTGTAGATGTAGCTCATAATTTGAGAGATTACTTGACTGCCATATAAAAGTGAAGGGGAGATTGTACACAAATTTTGTGATTTTTAATATATAATAGACACTTATAGTCCTCGATTCGGCCCGACCACACCAAAGCCTGTTTCATTAATTCATAATAGTCGATCCGCTCCCCCGCTCATCGGAAGAGCTCTTCGCGTACTTAGCCTAGGGGTTACTTGAGGCGCTGCATGAGTGCGGCGTTCTTGAGGCCAGCCTTCTCGATGGTGGAGCTGTCATCGCTCAGCTCGCGAGTAGGGAACGAAGACACCAAGATAAAGTTACTGGCCGAGTACTGAGGACGTGCCCTGTAAATTGCAAAACAAGATTAATCAGTTCCCAGAATCAGCATGAAAATAGCAATAATTACGTTCGGATGAAGCGACGTATGTCGGAGACTGTGTGCGACATATTAAACTGCGCAGCCAAACGCGATCCATCGGCCAGACGAATCTGCAGTGTTGTGGACGGCGCTTCGGAATTCAAGTTGATGGCATCACGGGCACTGGCCTCCTGATTGGCGGCATCGTCGGGCGACAATGTTGCTGCTGGAACGGTTGGCGATTCGGTGACCACATTGGCCACTGGGCTGCCAAGTTTCTGGCCCGATCCCTTGAAGGTTAGTGGTGCGGCCTGACGCTTAAAGTCTTCATGGCGGTGGTCCTCTACATCCACATTGACCATACGTCCCATCTCTAGCAGCTCCTGGGGGATTTCCCTAAGTTAAGAGAAAATAAAGATAAATCCTTGGAAAGCCTTAAAGTTATTAACGCTTACCCCCGCATGACAGTCTCTAGGAATTCTTTGTTCTGCGGATCATCATAATGACGCAGCTCACCGCCATCGATAGAGAAGCCCTGGCTCCAGAGCTTCAGCACCACCACAGGCTTGTTCTCGCCGCCCTGTGGAGGCCTACTGGTGCCCACAGCGGTGTGATCATTATCGGTCATGCCTAGTCGCATGCCTTGGCCCCAAACGTTGCCGCTGCCGGCGCTACTGCTGCCGGCACTGCTGGTGGATGGCCCCACCTCGGCGATATTCTGCTCCTGTGCCGAGCGCATCATGTCGGTGAGCTGTTCGCGGAAATTCTTGCGCTTCGGCGGTCCCAGGACCTGTTGACCAGAACGATCAGAGCCGCCGGCATAGAAGGCCTGCTGTTCGTCGTCGCTCGACGGCTCCTTGGACATGTCGCTTAGTGTGGCGAATCTAAAGGGAAATTTGAGATATTAAAATAAAGATGACGTGCTATATTTTTCGCTTACTTGGGCTTGGCCTTTGGTCCCGGCGGTGCTACATCAGCTGAACCTGAAGCAGCAGTGCTTGTGCTCCTAGGAGCCGCCTTTGCCGACGATGCCCCAGCCGCTGCCGGCGTTGCTGAGCTTAAGGTTGGTTTTGGATTGTCGGCATGTCCAACGGTTTGTGTCGCCGGCGGCAAGTCCGCCTGGGTGCTCCAGTAGTTGCCCAAAGCTTGCTGAAATCAGATATGTCCGACGTTTTCAGTTGCAATTGCGCTGCATCATTGTTGTTGTCATCGCCGTTGCCGGCGAAGGAGAGCTCACCTCTATGTCCCAGTCGCAGCTGGTCAGGTAGAACCGTGCCACGTTCTCGTCTGTCCCGGTGATTTCGATGAATTGTGCAATCAAATCGCCGTGTGAGGCCATTTTGTGTGGTTTTTAAATAAATTTTTTGTTGTCTGAGAAAGTGATTGACAAAAAATTGCAACCTTTAGTGTGGCCCTACAAAAAAGTACTAAAATGCCCGGCAAGTGTGTGCTCCGTGCAGTGTTGGCAGGCGTTGAATTTGGCTAGACCTGGTCCCATTAACTGATTTAAAAATTTAAAATCATCAGTCGGTAATTTTTGTTTTCTTTTTATTGGTCGTACATTATAAGCATTCACAATGTTTATTAAATAGCAACTAAATAACAATAACTATTTTAATGTATATAACGAAATATCCAAAGCTTTACATCACCCACCGATATGCAGTATAAAAAGTAAAAATGTTTTTTGGGTTTTGGTTTTTTGTTTTCTCTAATCAGTTGTAGAGCTCTGCTGAAAGAAAATATTTAAAAAAATTAAATGGATTTAGTTGCCGGGTTAATTTTAAACAAGAAATAATCTCAATGACCCATTTTTAGTCGTGTTGTGAATGTGTAAATGGAGTTAGTTTGGTGAGAATGCCCAAGAAAGAAACTCGCTCTAAGCTTATACATTAATTTATTGCAAACAATTCCAAATGTAATGTTGATCAAACTTCACTGGCGCAGGCACTGTGTTCATCTCCGGACGTCCTTCTTTCTAGCGCGACAGCTTGCCCTGGAAATATGCGGATTAGGAGGAGTGTGGCGTGTTTAGGCGATTTGTGTTTGTTCCCAAGTGACGTGTGTGTTTGTTTTTCGTAGCATGAAAGATATTTGTACGTTTTAATGGGGTCACAATTTGGCGACTAGTGTCGGGCTTACATAATACCTTTCTTACCTGCAGGTAGAAGTTAGTCAGAACCGTCAGACCAACGCCCAAGCCCAGTGCCAAAACGTGACTCAAGTGCAGGTTGGGCAGCGGACGGCGCTTGCGCAGCAGAAAGGAGAGCAGCGATCCCTTGCGGTCAGAGTAGGGAGGATAACGTGCCCTTAAAAGGGGAAAAATGATTAAATATATATTATTTAACGAAAATCAGTTCAACTTACGATGCCAACTTCTCGCCAACGGCCGACAGATCCTTGCCCAGGCAAGATTTCTTGTGTGTGAAGGTGTCGAAGCCATATTTACCATGATAGCTGCCCATGCCGCTCATACCCACGCCTCCAAAGGGCAAAACATCAACTAAAGGAAGGAAGAAGCATTTATTTTCAAAAGTTCTGCTATTAATTGAAGTAAATTTTAAGCAAATACTTAAGTCATTGCAAATTTCCTAAAGGATTTATATATTTTTAAAGCTGTTTTCAAGGTTATTTTCCAAATAATAGCTCTAAAATTAGCACAAATTGAACTTAAAACTTACTAAAATAAACCATATAAATAATTAAAGCCTCACCCAAGTTTCTATATTCTATTAACTATCACCACAAATAACTTTTAGCACTCTTAATACTAATTTATTACTTGTAATTACTAAACCAAGCGTGTTAAAGTGTTAAACAAGCAAAATATACATAGACATAAATAAAAGCCGATTTTAAAACCCGTAAAACCCACTGGCTTTCATTAAATATTCAAAACAAAGTGCATAGTATTTGTATACTTGGTCGTTTTTCGTTTTGGGGCTTTCAATATCCGTGTTTTCCCTGTATTTGCATTTTAAATATTGATCGTAGTGTGGCTACTAAAAAAATGTACCCCATCATAAAGGTGCATTACACAAAAATCAATAGAGTGTAGATATCTCTTAACTATTGTATATACATTAATAGCGAAAAATACCTCCACAGTGCATTATAGTTTCGTTGCTGCAGAATCCGCCGCTGGTTGTATTTGTCCTGAACTCTTTAATTAGCTTATTCGAGTTGGAGAACACGTAAATAACAAGTGGTTTCTCTCTGATTACGGGGGAGAAGGGTATAAATACGGATTAAGTACGAAAAGCATCGTTAGAGGGCTATCAAAGGTATAGGAATTACACATAAAAAGACAAACAGAGCAGATCTGCAGATCTGTTTTGAATAATTTCAAACTATAACCAATATAAACATGAAACAGATCTGCTGACCAATGATATATATACATACAGATGCATGAACAATATGTAATGACTAGTGTACAGGGGCTATTACTCAAAATTGGGGGTCTTAGATCATCATCTACAGCAAGGTAGAGACTAAACAGGAATAATTAGAGCCACCATCACCAGATAAAAAAATATACAAAGTTAACAGACAGAAGAAGAGCAATAATAACAGGTTCCGTTTCCGTTGGGAGGGACTTGGGAGATACCGAAACCGTAGAGAAGCAAGCAACGGACTGTAGCCGCACATTTCCACATCCACTTCCACAAGCATCTCTCTCTCTGGTTGTGGTTTAATTTATATCGCTTTCTTACCGGCATAGTGCATTATCGTATCGTTCACGCACAGTCCGCCCGACTGGGTGCCGTTTATGAACAGATTCTGAACCTCTGTTTCCGATGTGAAAATATACAGGACAAGTGGACTCTCTCTAAAGAGAAAAACATTGCGAATCGGACATATTTTGGTTGTTGTAATTGTTTGGTTTTCATGAGCAGGAGGAGATTGATGATGAGACTAAGGACAAAGGCTCTCCACGAATTTGGTCTCGCACTAACATACCTAGCATTGATGAACTTAATTGCATCGTAGGCACTCTCCACGGTGAAAATTGGCAAGATGGGGCCGAAAATCTCTTCCTCCATGATAGGATCATTGGCTTTCACGTCCACCAGAATGGTGGGCTCAATGAAACGCTCGCTGGCGTCGTATTTGCCGCCAACGGCCACGCGTCCCGATTTCATCAGACCGAGAAGGCGTCTGAAATGAAAGCATGAAGCCATTAGTCGAAGTTCCTCGATCTATCGATCGCTCTTACTGAAAGTTATTGGCATTGATTATGCGACTGAGATCCGGACTGCTCTGGATATTATCGCCATACCACTCCTTCAGCACCTCCTTGGCCTCGGCAATGAACTTGTCCTGCACCTCCTTGGAGCAGAGAATGTAGTCGGGAGCAATGCAGGTCTGGCCGCAGTTGATGAGCTTGCCCCACAGGATGCGCTTGACGGCTGTGCGCAGCTCCACCGACTTGTCAATGTAACAGGGACTGAAGTAGAAGAGGGTAATGTTGCTTAAATGGAGATCACGGGGGTTCGCGTGCTCGTGCTCACCTCTTGCCACCCAGCTCCAAGGTAGTGGGGGTCAAGTGCTTGTTGGCCGCCGCATGGATGATCTTGCCGACGCGCGTGGAGCCCGTGTAGAAGATGTAGTCGAAGCGCTGGTTGAGCAGCTCAGCGGTCTCAGTGGGTCCGCCGCAGACAACTGGATAGCATTCCTAAAAAGAGAAGGGAAAATGAGTTTAGTTACTCAAAGTTTGACAGTTTCCTGAAACTCTTGTTCATTTTAATGGTAATATTTTAATGACATCTCTCCTTTGACTCAACGTCTTTATAACTAGTTTTAAAATACAATTTTAATGATAAAAAATAAATAAAAAACCATAAAATCAGTTTGCAAATTCGACAGCGCTTTAAGTTATGGATTTTCTGCGCTGCATCTTAATTTTCTTTATAAATATTTATGCATGCTACTGCGCTGCCGTATTATTGAATCTGTTTAAGCTGAACTTCAAGTCTTACAATTTCTATCTCTAGTCTTACACAGATCTTAAAAGATCTCAAAGAACTTGCCATATGCTAATAAGATTGGCAATAAATATTAACTTTTGAGTTAGTTGAAGAATTTAGCGCTTAGTCAAGTTCAACAAATGACTCAGACTCACATTATCCAAATATTTCGGAATGACATCGGCAATGAACTTGGCGCAGTTGGCGGCAATCTCGCTGGGCTTGATCACCACACAATTTCCGGCGGCAATAGCAGAAGCCACTGGCACCAGGAGCAGCTGCAGCGGATAGTTCCAGGCGCCAATTACCAGGACAACGCCAAAGGGATCATTGTAGATTTGGACATCGTCCATCAGGTTCACAAACGGCTTCGAGGGCTAAAAAAAGATAATAATTTAAAAGATTTAAGCTATGAAATAAGAGCCTAAAAAGTATCCAAACTCACCTTATCGGACTGAACCCAGTCATCCAGATGGAAGAGAATGTGCTTGATGTCGTTCTTCATGAACTCGGTTTCCACAATCAAACTCTCCTGCTTGGGACGCCTCAGATCCGCCTCCAAGGCGCTGATAATCTCGTTCTCGTGCTCCTCATAGCAACGCAGCAGACTCTCCAGCTGCTTGCGTCTGATCCGGAGACGGAGACGTAGACGTAGACAAAAACGAAATCCAAGAAACGAAAATAATTAATGGACAAATGATGATGATGATGGGACAAGTTCCGCGGTAGGAGTGCGAAACAAAGACCAAAACAAAATCAATACTAATCACAATGCACGAGAGCTCGCTTGGCGCTTAGCGCTTGACGCTTGGGGAAGGTCAATGTTAGCTTTACGGCCGGTTATGTGATTCTACGATTCTGCGATTCTCTGGTGACTCAACTCCGGGGCTCGAAGCCCGGGCCAATTACTTTAAATATAACCGTGTAAACCGGATTGACAACCCCCCCGTTGCTGCCTGTGTTGATCTACTTTGATCGGGCCAATAAGTGGAGGTGGTAATGCCCCCTGGAGGAGTAAACCTTCAAGGTGATCCGCAGCAGCACCAGGTGAACAGCCGCCCGAGCTGCACTTGCAATTGAATTAAATTATTTGTTCATGACAAACATAAAACCGTATAAGCGGACAACCCAACGATTGTCGTTGTGAATATAAATAAAACAATTAGCCGCACCGTGAACGATTCAGTAACTCATATTCGAGCTACAGGCCGACTTCCCTATAGCTTCCATGTATATAATTGCATAACTTGAACTAATTTAGGTGTTAAATCGTTTTAAGATGCTGCAAATTGAGGATAAATGTATGGAAATATCAGAAGCTAGAAAACTACAAGAAATGTCAACTTATTGAAACTGTAAAGGATATCCTAACATTTACCCTAAGAACAATCGAGAACTTCTGCTACTTAATTTTAACTTAACCGAGCTGAGTTCCATTTTATGAAAGCCCGACTGTATATATTTGTATCTGAATATCTGACAAAATGTATTTAAATATAGTCAAAGCGCCCCGCTCAGTGGAATAGATAGAAGTAGCCAGCCAGGCTACAGCTAGAGCTAGAGGCGAAAAACAGTCATAGAACGTGTTCATTTGTTCGGAACTATTTGGAAAGATCATGGAATTAAACGGCCGTCAGCCTTGGGCTGAGATTCTTCCGCACTTCCGTTTCACACTTTGCACACTCAAAGAAACTATCGGAATCTCTATCGCCTGTTCGTTTATTTCTTCTATTATTTCTCTTCATTTTTTCGCCTATTAACATATCCAAGAGTGTGAGTGTTGCGTGTTTTTGTGTGTTTTTATTGTTGTATGAGAAGGGGGAAATAGCAATTATTCCGACAGAGACAGAAACAAATCCAGTCTGCCGTAGTCTAATTGCATTCAAAGTACAACCACTGGCCGAAGTCAGAGTTCCCGCATAAATGCATATCGGATTGTAGAACAGAGTCTATATATAAGTAGAGACTTTGGAATTTCCCCGTATGGAATTGCTGATATCGCCACTCCTTATCATCTCACGTTATGGAAAGCTCTTCGGGAGCGGCGGGGGTTCAAGGGTCAAAGCTTCTGGGGGAAAACTCTGGGCTGGAATCGAGATCACTGGATCACGCTCGCGGCTCTTATTCCGAAATGGAACAATAAACCAGAAAAGCAGAGCTATTACCTTGCCGCCAAGAGATAGCCGTATTTCGTTAGGCCATTGTAATAACCCCATGTAACGCGATGGCATGATTATGATTATGATTATGCTACAGTGAATATCGGTTGAAGGAAACTTTAGCAGCAATAATACTTTAAAATGATATTTGTTTTAGAATTTAGTGAATTCCCCACAGTCTGGTTATAATAAATAATTTTAAATAATTCGTTGTTTTCCCTAAATTACTATACAAAAAATATATAATGAAATATAATAAATAAAACCTAAAAAAAATAAATGCAATTAAAACTCTGCAAGAATCCATATAAGTATTAAACTTTAAACAATATGCATTCAAATATGGCAAACTTATAATGGAAATATGGCATGGAAAAGACACTAATAAATTGCATATTTTAAATTAACACCATCAAATAAATTTGGACAAAACCATTTAAGGAGTTCCACGGATATCATCACCCTGAACTTTAACCTACTTTCAAGAGCTACTCCCAATTCCAATTTTTACTGTAATTAACCACGGCAGCTGGGCAAAAACTACGTATTAATGCTCATGGGAAGAAGCTCTGGCCAAAAACTTTGCAATTTTCATCGTAATTCAAAACTTACCGAAAGTTGACGTTCCTGGTCTTTCCACTGCTAAAAGCGAGGCGGGCGCGTTGCAACGTCTGGTCGTTGGTGTTGTTGTTGGTCATCGTAATTGGTGTTTCAGGTGTAGTTTGTTGTTGTTTTTGGTTGGAAGGAGGCGGCGGAGGAGGAGGAGCAGCACCAGGTTGGTTTTTCACATTCGCAATAGCAACATGCAACACGCATACATAGGGAGGATAACGACGGAGCGGCGAAAACAAAAAAATTCAAATAAAAATCAAATCAAACAAAATAAGGCGCTTAATGTTCGTTACGTGCACGGAGTTCGTATGTATGTGTGTCCGTCTGTGTAGGTGTGTTAGTCGGTCTATATGTGTGTGTGTCAGTTAATAATCGTTACACATCTCTTTTTTTGCTGTATATTTTTTTCTGGCTCGCCCTGCACTTGCAATATATTGCCTAATTTGTCTGCTGGACACTCACGTCGTCGAAGTTGGCCATTCTGTCGGATTCGGATAGCTCTTGCTGTGGTTGTTGCTGCTGCTGGGATGCTGCGAAGATTCCAATGCCTTGACTTTCAGTTTCGGGTTCTGCGATTTTTTGTCGAATTGGAGAAACCGGGAGAGAAACAGAGATGGGTGGAGAGGAGGAGTAAGAGGGTGGTTACACTGAGAAACGTAAACAACACAGACACTCTTTCACTTTCGTTTGATTGTTTTGCTTTCTTGCGTTTTATTTGTTGATAAAATTATATGTGTACTTCATGCGCGGTGGGGGGCGACGACGGGAGGGAGTTCGAGTTATTAGTATCAACAGGCTGAATCAAGGCGCATGTAGTTCAGCCAACCGTTCGCCGCGACAACAAAAACTTATATACTTATAGATTTCAGATCTGACTAGTTGAAAAAAGCTTCGATGTGGGTATCGATAGTATCGACGGCGCTGCTATCGATTTTCAAAAAATCATTCAGCATGAAAAAGTTTTCATGGGAAGATTTTTCTGCCATCGGACTTGTGTTTACAAAAAAGTAAGGGAAAGGCTAAGATATTTATATATTTTTTAGTTTAATTTTTCTTTAAATTATATTATTAATTCAGTTTAGTTCAGTTGCCAAGCAGCGGCTTATAAACATTACACTTATTTTGTTTGTGGTTTGAGTCGCGGCAGAAGTTGATTAGTGTTGGTAAAATCCTCACAGAGCTTTCTTGAAAAAGGCGGTTAAATTTAATATTCCGAAAATAATTGAAACTCTGAAACCAAAAATCAGCCTTCGTTGTTTGTTTAACTGTTTATGTCATGCTTTTAAAATAGAATGATTTCAATTGCAAGTTAATAACAGCTTCTAAGAAATTAGCATATCAAGTTCTTTTCACTAGCAAAACAGCTGGTGGCTTGCTCCTTAATACACTTGTTTAATTGAATATTTTAATCGCTTAGCGAATCACACACCTTTTCGAACGCAAAAGCCGGCTGCTACTGAATGGATTGTTGCTCCACAAGTCCAAAATATACGAAAACACACTCGACAAGGGGGCGCTGGCTTTCATTATCAGCATTTAAGTGCGCCAGTATTGTGTTTTAATGTGTACATTGTATGTGATCTATATACAACGCCCGATTTTGGGAGGGGAAAGTCAAGCGTGTCAGCCTGATAACGAATCTTATTGTACGTACTGGACTTTTATACAAGTTAAACTTTTTTTAAGCTTAATCTATCGTTATCTATTTAAGTTTTTATTGTATTTCCCTTAACTTAATCGAATGCCGACTTTAAGTGAAATGTATGTTTATATACTGCACTTTCCGATTCTGATAACTTATGCTTGGTAACGATGATTTTGATTAATAAATTG
The DNA here is from genome assembly GCA_008042485.1 of Drosophila mayri. Taxonomy (NCBI): domain Eukaryota; kingdom Metazoa; phylum Arthropoda; class Insecta; order Diptera; family Drosophilidae; genus Drosophila; species Drosophila mayri. The sequence continues at coordinate 238,144 of VNJN01007322.1, read as the reverse complement.
GTTGAAGGAGAGTCAGCATGAGCTGGCAGAATACTATTAATGATTTGAATATTAATATAATAATTTTAATTAAAGTTGGCATCGTAAAAACTTGATTATTTAAAATTATATAAACCCTATTATTAATGCCTAATTTTAATATATTTCAATGTTTATATTTTTAATTATTTAATGTGTCAACCCATCAATCTCTGTGGATATTTCCCTATCCATTAAATGCCATCTTGACCTTCTCACACTTACCAATATTTATGATAGTTGTCGCCGGTCGATCTTCATCATTAGCTGCAATGGGAAAAGCAATAAAAATAGGCAATTTCCACAGTACGAGTTATTACTTACCATTAACTTGGCCTTCGCTGGCCTCCGGGGCTGGATTTATCGTATTCTTGTCCTTCATTATTGAGCTCGAACTTTATAAATACTTTGTAATAACCCAAAACCAAATATGTTTTACTTCCCATGCAAAAGTGGTTGTGAAAATGTCAACTGTAAGAGCGGCAAAATATTCAAAATTAAGTCATCAAATATTCAAAATCGGCACAAAAGTCAATTAGATTTCCGTTGACAAGGATACACGAGTCCTTGTGCGGACAAAATCAATAGAATCGACGTCAGACTGAAGCTCGAATTTCAAAGCTTTAGATATATTTTGTTATCAACGAAACTAAAACTTGATTTAATTGTTGAGGCTATTTGAGTGCGCAAAGTCCAGTTTTGCAGTTCGAATCAAAAATGCACTGAGCGACATAATCAGTTTCAAGTTCAACCCGTTGCCGACGTTACACACTGCGACATACGCATAAGGTGTATTGCTCAATCGTTGATGAATTAATATGAATTAATTAACAGCCAGGCACGGGCACTTAGCACTGCGAATTTCTATGGCTCACGTTTTTTGTATGACAACATTTTTAGCATGCGTATGTATATGTTTGTATTAATATTTATTAAAAAATATGGACGCTTGATTGCACATTTATTTTTAGCAACAAAAAATATTCAAGAAATTCGCTGTTATCAGCAAATTGAGTCTACATTCAGCATGGGTTTGTTTACTTTTATAAATGCATCTTTAACACAAGTTTTATTTACTTTAAAGAAATAATAGCAATATTAAGAGGATTTTAAATGTTTATAAAATAAAAGACAAAGATAGTTTAAAAGTTCCTCAATAAAAATTATGTAAAGTTTAAAATGTTATTTATTTGTGTAATAAAGAAATGATAAGGTTTCTTGGACTTGGTTTTTCAGTAAATTAATTTATTGTACATTTTTAGAGACTAATTGCATTTTTTAAAGAGCTCTGAGTCAAAAAATATATCACTTTAGATTTATGTTTTTTGTTTAAAACAAAGTATTTAGATATTTTAAAAACATTCTTCTATATTGATTCAACAACACATTTATAATGTTTAATATCAAATCAAATTTGATAACTTTTTGCCACCCACACACAACCCAGCTAAAGTTTGATTGTATTTCAGTTTCAGCCTTAGTTGTTCTTCCTTAATTTCAGTTTTATGACAGCATCTGAGGTCGCGAATTGTCAACGCGTAAATTGGCTAATCACAGCGATTAAATAACCGCCATGGCTCTCTGCGTCCGTCCGTTGGCACTTGAAAACTGGCCTAATCTCACAGCAAAATCCACGCACGATTAGAGCCACAAAAACAAACTGATTCCAAAGACAGACCTCGGCGAAATGGTGACCAATTGGTAACTGACCAACCGGTGACCACTCTGGGTATCGGGTAACTGAAATCCGTGGCCGATGCAGTCCGCGGGGGCTTTAATTACACTTTCCGGCGGCGCGGCTCGGAGCGCTCCGCTCCAATTTGTATGCGCAGCCCGTCACTGCACGCCGACGACGCCCGCAACTTGAAAAGCAAAGCAAAGCTGAAACAAAGTATTGAAATCGACACGCACTCGGGTGGATTGGGATGAGGACTTCGATTCGGACTCGGATTCGGATTCACCTGACGTGGCGCTCACACATGTCTAAACTAAACAAAAAAAAACTGGCTAATAATTCAACTCTCCGGCTCGTCGCTTTTCCAGTTTCAGTTAGGTTTTCTTTTATTTATATTTTGTTTTTCATTTGGGCCTTGTTTACACGCTCCGCTCTTCAGATTTGAATATTATTTCTAGATGGGGTCTTTGGTCAGAGATGCACACCACGAATTCTGGGCTCAGAGATAATGGTGATGAATGATTGGGTCTACTGTCCGAGTGTTGTAACCCAAACCTAGACTGGCAATCCACTTTGAGAAATACTGGTCGCCTTGCAACAGAGTTGTAGGATCGATTAAGAAACTGCCAATTAAGAAACTGGACTTACACACATTTGTTGTGGATCAACAATTTGATTTTGATTATGTGGCTACGATTTATGCTGTTGATTTGCCCCAGATTACTAAATATTATTTATGATTATGATAAATCTATAATAATATACCTTCAAGAAAATATTTGTTTCATTACAAGAAAAATGAACGAAAAGCACTAAATATTATAGCTAAGTAAATATATTTACAATTAAAGCTCTGTTAAAAATTAAATAAATTCAAGAACATTAGAAAATAAAGCTCGCAATGCTTTAATTGCAATTAATTTATAATTGATTTTTGTTCACAAAAATAACTCTATTTTTGATTATTTTATATCTGTTTAAGATGGAACCCATAAATAATGAAATGCATTCTTTTAGAACTTGTAATAAATTACTTTAAAAATCAAAATAAACTTTACAACTTCTACTTATATATTCTAGGCAAAAGATGAGCTAATCTAAGCTACTAGCAGTATATTAAAATCCCTGATCTGAAATGATAAACATAAGCAACTTGTGCTTGTCCTATTAAATACTTAAGTGCCCTATAACCTCCGCAACTTACACTTAATTTAATTACACTTCAGCACTTTTGTTTAAAAATATATAGAATTACACGGCAAAGATTTAAAATTCTAGAGATCTCAACTTTTTGTTATATGTTACACGATGCGCTGCCGAAATAGGTATAGCTCGGCCTAGGCGAAAGATCGTCCCGTAAATAATAATTTGTTTGTTTTTTCAAACAGCTGTTCGGAGTCTGATATTATATGGAGGTAGAAAAGCAAACAAGTAAATAAATAGGCAAACACATAACCAGTTTTCAGTTTTATTTAGCATCGCATCGAACCCTGACCATGAAAGCCGGCGGACCAACGGACAAACTGTCAGCGCCAGACAAAGATTGAATCGAGTGAGCACTTGGTGGAGACTTGGAGACTTATCTCTATATAGTCCAGTAAACCTGCAAATTGTTATAATCGAGCTCCCGTTTAAGCCATATTCTATTGCCGTAATTAACGCGTTCTCAACTAATGGCAAGCCTGGACTTTGGCAAAGTTTTACTCAACTTTACGACCAGCAACAACCCATTAAAAAACAATTGTAAAAGTGAATTGAAATAGAGAGGGATTAGTATTTGTTCACAGAGTCAGCGCAATTTTTAAAGTCACGCAACGGACGCCTTGCCACCTTTTATTAAGAGTTTTTTCTACTTTTATTTGTATTTTGTATTTTGGCTTCATAAAAGTCTCATTATGTACTTAGCAATTCCTTTTGTTATTCTAAATGGCTTGCTAGATTTTTTTTTGACAAAAACCCGAATCGCATTAGCGTTGTATGTGGCTCTGAGATATAAATAAATATATACCTTGACCCAGGTTCCGGGTGTACGTGGAGGTATCTCTGGCATCCATTAAAGATTTTGCTCATGAAAACATAAAACTTAATATTATTTTATATTTGAAAAGAAGGTACATTTATAAATATATATAAAACAAAGACATTGATAAAAAAACAAAACTTATTGTATTTAAATCTGCATAAATTAACAAATTAAATGAAGGTTTATGAATTTAATAAATTCATAAATGAGTTATTATTTTATTGTAAATACAAATAAAGTAATGGAGCAAAAATGTTGTAAATTGCATTTTAAAACTATAAATGCAGATATATAAAGGAAAAAGAAAGGTAGTTAATCTTACACGCTTCTAAATAAATTTATAATTGATAATATATATAGTATGAACCCTATGTTTTAATAAACAATAAATTATCATAACTAGTTGTATTTTAATCTCTTCAACCTATAATTTCTTAGCCATTAAACCATGAATTTATATCTGTCACAACCAAGTGCAACCGTCTTAACCAAGTGCAGTTTAATTAAATTATAGACCAGCAACCGATCAAACAAGATCTTAATACCATCACAACAAACTATCTTGCAGCCTGCCCTGTTAAGTGGTTAATTTTATAAGCCATCATTATCTAAACACTGAGCTTTTCCAATATTAATTATTTAATACAAGTTTATATATGCCTGCATGTTTTAGTATACTTCTGGGCTTTAAATATATCTTTATATTTATCAAGCGATATCTTTAAGATACAAAGATTAAAATGTGTGTATACATTTTTTTATTTAATTGTATGTAAGGTTAGCATCAAATAAAGATCGTTAAATTTATTCTGAATTATATAATTATATAATTTAAATATGTGTATATAAAATTATATAAACATATAATGTTAAATGTATTTAAAATAAATATTATTCTTTTCAAGCAAAATGTCCTACAGCCTCTCTATATGCATCCTTGCTGGCCATCTTTGAAGACACAACACCATTCTTTGTGTAGGCTTTCCACTTGAGAAATATTCATAGCATACATCTGAGCTGAAATAGTTCTTAAACCCAAGTAAAGGAAATAAAAGCCAACTAATTTCCACAATTATTAGTGTATAATTTATTATTAAATATGTTATAAAATTTGTTTATCGTATAAAATATACTCTTACTCTTGTCTCGTCAAGACCACATCAATATGTGTATATATATATATATATAATATATATATATATATATTGGGTATATAAATATGTACGTGTATGCATGTATATAGAAAAATGACCAAGCCACGCTTCGTAGTTGCCCGTTCGCTTTTCTTTCACTATTTTCTTTCTTTCTTTTTTTTGACAATTACAATTTTAAACTGCAACTCGTTATTGAATTTGTCGCTTGATTTTGGTAGATTTCCTTTTAGCTTTCGGCAAATATACTCTCTCTCTCTCTATATATATGGTATATTCCAAAGTAAATCATAGTTGAAGAAAAGAGTGGGCTGCTTTTCTAGACATATTTGGTGTGTGGGGGGTTAGTTAGTCTATGTTTTAAGTAACTATGTAAGTATGTGACTATGCGAATAAATGTGGTTAGTATGTTGTCGATCCTTCGATCTTGTATGAATATCCTTGCAATATGCAGTATGCAGAATGCAGTTTGCAGTACTTTTTGCTATGCGAAACCAGTAGCTGGCACTATCAATATTCTCCCTATGCTGCTCTGCGCACTCCCCGATCGAAATCTATATATGCTTTAACTTTTAACTTAAAACTGTGTGTGTCGTCGTCTGATCCTGGCTTAAAATTTAAATTTGTACTCGTTTTGTACTCAATTGCTCCATAATTATTACATATGTGTTTAGTAATGTGTGTGTGTGTGTGTGTATGTGTATGCGTAGGTTGGATATCTTCCAAATACCATAAAATAATTAAATTTAGATATAATCTTTTGTTGTTCTTGTCATCTTCATGTTGGATTTGGGTTTAACTTAGTTGCTAAATGATTTTGACAAAATATAATTATGATCGTAGGTAAGTAAGTATTTTGTATGAATAATTTTAAAGATTTTTTTATGTTGTTATAATATAGTAATAAAGAAATCATTTCTCTGTTCTTGCCGAGAATTGCTTGTTGTCGTGTCATTAAAAGTTTTACTCAAAATTGTATTTTGATATAAGAGTTCAATCCTTTTATTCTCATTTTCCCTTTTTCAAATTTTTGTTATGTTTTAGCATCGTCAATCGATTTGTTTATATATAAAAAGAGTTGCTTAATCAATATGTATGTTGGGGATTTGTTTTTGAAAATCATTCGCACATCTCCAGGGAGCTTTCTTAGTCGTGTTTCTCCTTATTTTCTCCCCATTTTCCTTAACCGCTAAGTACGTAATACGAAAAAAATTGAATACCTGATTTAAGTTTTGGATTCGTTTTTACTTTAGTTTAGTTTAGAGTTTAGAGGCTACGTTTTAATGAGCATTCTGCTTGCTTTTAGAATTAATTGTTGGTTCGGGCAAACATTTGTTTTTGTTTTTGTTTCGTTTGGTGTTTTTTGGAATATATTCGGTTTATTTTTAAACAAAAATACCTGCTTGCAATTGAATTAAGAGTGTATGTGTATTTTTTGGTATGTACTTTGTTGTAAAGAGTTTCTTTAATTAACTATTTAATGCGTAGGCTTTTCTTTGAATGTTGCGTGTAACGTAGAGTTGAAAGAAAATAGAAGTTATATCATCATAGATCGAAAATAATCAAAGCTGATCAATATACATATTTCTATCTTTCTTTCTCTCTAATGTGTAATGAGTGTAGTGTTTTGTTTTGTAAGTTATTGGTTTATGCTTTTTTATTCGTTTTTTGATTCTTAAGCCTTTGGCAAATTGTTCAGTATATTCTCATGACTTTTAGTTTTAGTAATTCTTGTTTTTTTGTGTTTAACATACTTTAGTATAGTCTATAGATATATAATATATGTATATATGTTTAAATGCTTTTTATTTTGAATTATGGCATTCGGTATTCTCGCTTAGATCGCAATAATTTTCCTCCCTTCCTTACTTATTTTCTTATTTTTGTTTTTAAGCTTGTAGTTTTTACTATTATTAATTTTTTTTTTTTAGTTTTTTTTTTACACAATTTCTAAACTGTGGCTTTTAGAAAACGGCGCTCATTTGTAATGATATATAAGTATTTAGTTCTTTAGTATTGGTTTTGTTTTAGTAGTAAATCTCACACAAATATAAAATATGGCATTCTCTCGGATGTCGTCGCTAGGCCCGATACGGTTACGATACGATATATATATGATATATATACACATATGTGTTGTGGGATGATGCTTTCGGCGTGCGATGAATGTGTGCGAGTGTTGTTTTTTTTTATTATTTGGATTTGAATAATGATTCGATCTGGATCACATGAAATGAACGGCGCTTTAAGGTTTACGATTTTAAATTTTACAATTCACGATTTACTATTACCGATTACCGACTCACAAATCGGTGAATTATAGATTTAAAATGAGATTACGACGAGTATGTTATGGCGATTCGTGTGGGGTTGACTAAACTAAACTAAGGTGTAAAATAATTACGATATCTACTCTCTATATAGCTCTAAGTATGTAGGTAGGTCGACCCCCGTCTTCGTCTGTTTGCATTCTGCGATCTGGTGTATATATTACGTGTATATATATAAATATTGTATATGTTTTTTGTTGCCATCGCTCTCGTAGAGCCTTCTAGCATTTTTGCATCATTTTTTTAAGGTATGGTTAGTTTTTTTTAATGATTTAGGGTTGTTTTGTTTTTGTTTTTAGTTTTTTCTTTGCGCATTTTATGCAATGTTGCTTTATTCGTGGAAGGAGTGTAGCTATGTATTCTCTCTATCTCTCTCTCACACACATCTCTATCTCAATCTCTAAGGTCGGGTTTTTGTTTTAAAACACAAGTACAAAGAAAATAGAATGAACGTTTTAAAAAACATGTAAACTAAGAACATAACGTAAACTAAGTAACTAAGTTGGCTCAATAGATTTGCAATTGCCTAGAATCTCTGTTTTGTGTGTGTAAATATTAGCTAGTAAAAACGTTGCACCTCCAAAGACAGATAATTCAGCTAATTAATTCATTGTTTTCCCTTTGTTTTACATCCTTTGTTTGTTAATTCTTGTGATTCTTCTTTGTTTTGCGAGGAACATGTCACCTAAAATGTGTATTCAATACGCCCATACATTGTATATTGCTCTGGATTATATTTCCCATACGTTTTTCACTATGCCACGCCCCCGCTAAGTCTACTAAATGCTAATGAACACATTGAGTCAAAAATTATGATAATTTTCTTTGTTACTTTTGCTTGCTTTAGCTAACCCCTCTCCCCTACTACCGCCTGTCCTTTTTAATTACAAAACGGAAAGCCCTGCCTGTGATGTTTGCACAAAAAGCGCTGGATGAAGATGCGGAACTCGATATTGGATGTGGATGGGGATGTGGATGAATGTTAGTTAAACTCGGTTTTGTCAGCTATGCCCATGATTTATGACTTTTATGATCAGATCTCTATAGGTATAGTTGTGTGAAGTTAAGCTATGTTAAGTTACTTTACGTTATATCAATGTCATTGCAATTTTTGAGTGTTGTTCGTTTTCATTATTTATATTTTTTTTTTTTTTTGGCCTCACCATAATATATGGTTCTCTCAGTTGGCTCCGAAATTGCGGTTTAGTTTTAATCAGTCTTTGTTAAAAAGTTCAACCAAAAAGTCAGCGGGTTCCTTCAATTGTTTACTTGTTTTTTTTTCTTTGTTTTGCTTCGCTTTGCTCTTACAAAGTTCGTGTACTCACTTGCTCAGTCTCAATAATATAAGAAATAAGTTTAAAATACATACAAATATCGCGGAAAAATAATTCATTTAAAAACAGAATTGTTTAAGGACAAACAAATTACGAATTACGAATATAATACAAACATTAATTAATACCATATTCCGCACAAAGTCTGCTAACTCTTGTAGAACCAAAAATACTAATAAAAAAAAGAACATGTATCGTTATATAACCCTATATAGTAGTTATCTCTCGCTCATCTTTTCGCTAAGCAACCGATGCCATAAAAAAACGCACTCTCCATCAGCTAGCAAACTGCCTTTTCAGTCTAACTAACAGGTATTTAAATATTTTCGTCTAGTAAATGGTTCGAGAGTTTACCCCCTTTTTGCTTTATCCTTTTCACTAGGTCCTGAATGCTCCTCGGACTATCTATCGCCTACTGCTAATTATCTCCTATATCCTATATGCTTCCACTTTAGTTTTTTCGTTCTAGTTGGTTGTTTGGGGGCTTGCTCTTGTATATTCGCTAGATATATATATATTGTATGTATAGGCATACGCGTCTGGTAGATATCTAGATATCTGTAGATACATATGTGTAATTCGTATTGTTGTATTGTGTAAATTACCAGAATCGTAACCATTATAACTCTTAAGCATTATCGAGGTAATCGTTGTAGCACTTAAGCTAAAAAATTTTCGCTAATTTTCCCATGCTCTCCGGAATTCTCTTCTACTGATTTTTATCCCTTTCGCTTAACGGCTCCTGTTCCTTGTCCCTATTTAATCTGATCTTAGCTCCTGTCTGGTGTGTGTGTAAATGGTCTAAAAAAGATCGGCACTCGCTAACCTAACTTAGAATACGTGCACAAACCGCTTGTAAGGGTTAGACCCTTCCTTGGAGTCTGGCGACAGTTCGATGAGGAATACAATCCGACCGTCTGGCATTAGAGCCACATCGCAGGTTCGATCCTTCTCGTCCAGCGTTGGCGGCATTAGCGGATTTATCGAGGGACGCACCTCAATCTGTAAAGATTCTGATTAGTGGATGTTCCTCTTATAGGTGACAAATTTTAAACTTACATCCCACATAAAGTCCAGGTTCTGATTAAAGACCAGGATGCGTTGATTCTTGGAATCGGCCACTATAATGCGGCCCTCGTCGTCACAGCATAGGCCAGATGGCCGATTGAACTCGTGGAAGCCCGAGCCCTCGTGTCCCTTGACGGACAGGATCTGCAAAGCAAAAAAATTACGAATTAGTAACGAAATTAATTGATATAAAAAAGCAAACTCACATCGTTAATGTCAGGATCAATCAGGTAGAGGCAGTGGTTGTCAAAGTCCGACACTATTATGTTGCCCGTGGGCGTGTAGCAGACACCTCGGGGCGAGGCAATGCCCTTGGTCTGCCCATGGTTGTCGAACACTATCTGGCGGATGAAGCGACCCTCTGAGTCGAACTGCTGGATGCGATGATTGCGAGAATCAGTGACCACAATCTGGCGACGCGAATTAACGGCCACATCCCATGGATACTGGAACTGGCCGTACTCCTTGCCATAGCTGCCAAACTTGAGCAGAAAGACACCGCTGGCAGTGAAGATCTGCACGCGATGGTTGTCCTTGTCCACCACTATAATGCGATTATCAACATCCACACAGATGCCGGCGGGCAGATCAAACTCGCCGTTGCCCACGCCCTTGCGACCAAACTTGAACTTCAGGGAGCCATCGGGATTGAAGACCTGAACGCGATTATTGCGACGATCCGAGACCAGTACGTGGCCCATCTTGTCCACGCACAGGCCCCACGGCCGGCTCACCTGTCCATCCTCATGGCCCTCGGTGGCAAACGATAGCGAAAGGGCATTTGAGTTACGCACTTTGACCAGATCCATGCAACCGGGAATCGCTTGCGTTGTTCGTGGCGCACTGAAGTGCAGTCCCGGCGAGCTGCGCAGTCCATTGAGCTCCCAGTCCAGAGCGGCGCTGGACATGCCGCAGGCACTGCCTCCTCGGGGCTGCATGATGGGTGACGGGATGCGGAAACTGTTGTCGCGCAGCAGGGGACGTCGGACATTCGTGGAGGCCACACTCAGCGGATTGTTAGGCATATTCATGCCAAAGGCCATGTCCATTCCGTTGCCAACGCCCACGTTTCCAACTCCACCGCCAACTGGGCCCACACCAACGCCCACAGAGGCGGCAGCGGCAGCCACGGCATTCACGTTGGAGACACTCGGCACAATACCATTGCTGCTGGACACGATGGGCATGTTCTTGTCGTCCACCAGAATGACGCCGCCCTGGTTACGAATGTCCTGCAGTAGACTGTAGTCGGGCGGAGCAAAGGCAAACACCTCCTGTTTTGGCTGCAAATCCTTGTATATTCCGGCAAACTGCTCCATCTGTCGTTGGCCATTGGTCAACTTCATGGCAATCTCAATTTGGTCCATATTACAGGCATTGTCCGCCACCTTGCTGAGCATGTCAGAGGTCTCGGAGAGACCGGCGAGGGCCGACTTCAAGCCTGCCATCTGATCATGCAGAATGGCCAGGCGGCGCTGGCGCAGCTTCTCCACAAAGTCGAGTAGGAAACGCTCCCGATCCTCGATGGCAATGATGAACTGGCGGAAGGCTTTGCGTATATTGTCACTTAGCTCGCTGCAGTTGCGCTCGATCAGCCGAATGAAGGCCAGCGCCTTGTCGATACTGCTCTTGATGCAGCGTGTCCCCACCTGGCTGCTCTCGATGGCGCCCTCCAGCTTATCCTTGGACCCGACCATGAAGCTCTGAATGGACGCATAGCTGTGCTCCTTGTGCTCATGCAGGGTGCAGCATTGACACACCAGCTTGCGGCAGTAATCGCACACGTAGCGCAGCATCTCGTTGTGTATGTCGCAAATAAAGTTGCCGCTGGGCGGTGTATGGACATTCGCAGAGCTCCCGCCCGTGGGAGAGGCTCCAATGGGCGTCGGGAGAGAGACAATCGAATGGTTAGAGGACAAAGGGCTGTTCCGGTGCTCCCTTAGGCAGTCGTTGCACATGAACTCGTTGCACTCCAGGCAGCGTATCGAGGCGCTCACCTCGCACCAGCCGCAGCTAATGCTCGAGTTATTGGATGATTCGGGTGACATCTTTGGATTGCTGCGTGCACCGCTGCCGATGGGACCTATGCTGAAGTCTCCGTGCGTTTCCAGGCCGCCCAAGAAATTGTTAATAAAGAAATCCGTGCGTGGTGGCGAGCTATGAGGGTTAAATAATATTTGTGTTAGATATTTGTCATTTAGTTAGATTAAGTAAGCACACTTACCTCTGACCCACATTCGAGAGCATCCCCACATTGAGATCCCAGGCGGGGAAGCTATCGAGGATGCCCGCCAGCAGCCGCTCGGAGGAGTTGCTGGCATTGCTGCTAACGCTGCCGCCGCCACTGCCATTGGCCGTTGAGGAAGAGTTGGCCACGCCGTTGGCGCTCGGCGCATTGCTGCTGGCCATTTGTTGCGGAACCGAATTGTTTGACAAAAGTTCCATCATAAGAGTAATGTTGGTGGTGAGATCACGTTTCTATAGCACAAGGCGGCAGTCGTCGTCGATGCAAAGGCGCTTTTCCGCTATAAATGTAAGCAAGGACTTTCCGTAAAATAACTTTTGAAGGATTTTTCTGTTATTTGAAAGCTAAAGCCAAGATAGATCGATCGGTTGTGTTTTCTAAACAGCGTTTGGAACGCGCGCGATGATACGTCGTCGGTTGCCGAGGGGTAGCAGCTAACTAAATTGGCCAGGGAAAAGGTGCTGCATTAAGTAGTCCCAAAGCAGGCATGCAGCTGCATCTCTCAGCGTCTTAGGTAGCGAGGAAAATCCCCCTACCGCCGACCCTTGATCCTTTAAGCAGGCCCGACCCCGAATCCGAGGAAAATGCCATACAACCCGAGGAGTGGCAGCTGTGTGGCGCGAGCAGCCTCAGCAGGTCAGATTTGTGTAACTGTGTGTGTGTATCTTTTTGTATAGGGAAGACGCAGAATTTGTAAATCCTGGAATTTGAAAATCAGCCACGCATTTTCTCTAAATTTATGAGCCCAAAATGGCCAACTTTTCGCGCGCAATTCTTGGAAATCAGGCTGTACTTCGAAAGGATATACATATATGTATCTATATACCTCACTTTTTGGTAACCCAGATAACAGAGCTTGGAAATTCCCTGCAACTCCTGCTGCTCGAGAAGCAAAGAAAAAGAAACGGTACAGGACGGCGCTGCGTTAGGATTAGAGAACGAGAACCCACCCCCGATGGAGCACACTCCACCTTATCGCGTAGTTATAGCGTAACCCCAGCATTTCCACCCACCCACCACCTCCTCACTCTGCTCGTCTGCAGTGCGCAAGCGACTTTTCCGGCTAAGGAGTGGGGTGGGGGACAAAGTCGTAATAGAAACAACAGACGGACAGAACTGGTTGCCATCTTCAAGACCGACCGACTTTCATCCCCTCAAGCAGGAGCAGGATTTCGAGGCGACGACGGCTTCTTGTACACTTCGCCGAAAACTTGACGACCCAACAAAGGACCAAACGAGTTTTTTAGGCATTCTGATTTTGGGTAATTCGAGTTAATTTATAGCCTAACTTCAAGGGTGGCCTAGCGACGACTTGGCTGACTTGGGTTAATGTTAACCTGGAAAGGTGGCAAACGATTGCGGAGTCCTTAAAGAGGGGTACAAGAGAAAAGGAGTTTTCTTCAAGCAGAAAAGGATTAAAAAAATGTATTAACTCTGCCTTTGTTTCTGTGAAAATATTTCATATTCAGATAATATTATGAAATTTTAGTTATGTTAAATTTTGGGGAAAGGATTTTTAAGGAATAAGGTCCTTAGAATCGTTGCAAGCTTTATGAATTGATAAAATTTGTGATTCAATAAATAAAAAGATTTGTAATAATTACTTGGGCGATGAAATCAAATCTTCAAACATAAAATATGCCAGGAACTTATTTAAAATGGATACTGTAATAACTTTTTAGAAAGGAAAACAAAATGTGCATATATTTTATAAGAATCTAAATAACAAAAAGAACGGGGTTGCATTGGCTTAGATTTCTAATAATTTCGTCGAAGGAATACTGGAGAATCCTGCAATCAATATTTTAGAACTCTACTCTGATCCTCTTTTTTCTAACAATGCGACGCCCTTAGGCAAAAAATGCAATTCAAGGATATTTTCGAACCGTGTAGACAGCAGCAACAACAACAATAAACAGAAGGATAAGAGCAGGAACAGGACGAAGAGGAGGAGGAGAAGTAGAAATAGGAGGAGGAGGCAGCGGCTAAACTACCCTTGTCACCCTTGAACATTTTCCATTGAAACTGGTCTGCTGTCTCCGAGTCGGAGGACGTGGAAAAAAACACGACCAAGAAGTTAAAGTCCTTTGAAACACACACACAGACAGACACATCGGTACACGTACTTGTGCGCCTGTGTGGGTCTCTGTGTACGTGCAGGCGAGGATACAACGACTACGACGCAAATTATAACGGGGGATGAGGACGAGGGTTGTATTTACACACAAGTTTCTCTACATGTCCGTTTGTAGGTGGTTTCTGCGCCGCAAAAATCCTGTATATTTGTATATTTCTGTATGTATATTTTGAAACAAGCAAAATACAACAAAAAAAAACAAGGCTGGGTGAAGAGGTTGAGAGGAATCTTTTGCGAAATCTTCTTCGCATGAAAATCAATACATTTTTGCCTTCAAAAATTAAAAGTTTATTTATTTATTTTCCGTTGATAGTTCCTCTCTTGCAACGCCCTAGTAGCTGCATCTCTTTCCCGTACACACCTTTTTTAGCAGCCGCATGCAAGTCGCCGTATTATCCGCGCTCTTATTGTTGTTGTTTTGAAGTTTCCACCGTTGTTTTTCTTGTTTTTCCCCGTGTTATTTCGCAAATTGATTTGATTTCGTATTTTATTCGGTCTGAATTTGATGCGGTTTTCGTTTTATTTTCGTTTTGATTTTCAGCGGATTTTCGCGAGGCGAAATACAAATGTGTTTCTTCCAGAGAGTTCTTATTATATGCGTGTCCGTTCGCTCCCGACATTCGTGTATTCCTTATTCCGACTGGGGAAGAAGATACATCCGAAAGCGACACCGAAACCGAAAACACAACATAACACACTCAATCTCAATGCTCTCTCGCTATCTCTGTTGCTTTATTCATCATCATCATCATCACGAGGCCTAAACAAAAAAATAATAAACTCAAATGTATCTCAGACGGTTAGTTTCTGATTTTGAAGTGCGCGCGCGCGCTCCTAAAATGTCGCTCCGACTCTCTCTCTTTGTACATATTTATGTACATCTGTATGTATGCTCCCATGCACATTTTTATCTTCTATTTATTTTCACTTATGCCGCAAAGAACTGCAGTAAAATGCAGCCAACGGAAGAGAGGGTCGCAGCAGGAGTTTACCAAAATGACCAGTTTTAGCCCGAAACAATCAAATCCACTGATTAAAAGTCCCAACAGGCTCGACTCAGCAGCTAATAGGATAATGGCGTCCGATTTTGGCTAGGGTGTTTGAAAGGGTATATCGTTTGATCATACACCGCAAGATATCTCACTACTTATTAATCTTCCCCAGCCACAACACAGTTCAAAATCAATTTTTGGCTTTTCTATCAATTTAATTTTGTTAAAACTACATTTGTTTACCACTCACTCGTCAAATTCATGCACTCTTCGCGATCACAAGGTATCCCATAGTCGTCACTTAGCTTGCCGTTGCTTTCTCCGTTCGTTCTTATTCGTTTATCGCATGCGTGTGTTTGATCGATGTGGAAAGCTATCCAAATCTTCGGAAAACGTCTATCGTTGTTATTGTTTACCAATTGTTTACATTTTCCCCGGCTCTGCGGCGTTTCTATCTGCGTTAATAGTGGGGTACCACCCTCGTGCACTTTTCCTTCTGCAATTAAAAGCCATGAACAATTGCTCTTATTGTGTGTGTGTGTGCGGAGATTTTGCGCGTCCGTTCTCCTGCTTTATTTACTTTGGCGGTCGTGTTTCGGCTGCAGGTTTGTTTGGCCTAATCGAACGCTTCCAATTGTGACCCACTTATTGTGGCAAGGACTAGGACTCGAATTCTTTTCCAACCTTCACGCACGCATTTAACCAACAAACTGTGAAACTCATGTTCATGCGCTGCTGCTGTTCGTCTCTTTAATCTCTCTTTCGTGGCTGCTCTCTCGACGCCCTTCTGGCTTTTATTATTTTCGCCCCTGCCTCGGAGAGAGTATTGGACATAGGAGACTAGTGGTGTCAGATACTACTAGGTCTGGTCACTCTGTGCCGTTTAAAAACTATTTAAAATAATTTCCCCAAATCGTTTCAAAATCAATATCAATATCAATATGATCTGTTTTTGTCGATTTCCCATTGTGTTCCTGTTAAAAATATTATTCATACCATTGGAAAAATGACTGTAAAAAAACCAAAAATAAAAGAACATTACTTTAAAATTACTTTTTTTTTCCCCTGGTCATTTCCGACTTCCTACTTTTTTTAAATTAGAAAATCCAATCAGCGCATTCAGAAGTCGCCTTCCTATTGCTGCTTTCCACTCAAATGGAGTACACTGAGTAGCAGAGAGAGCGATGAGCGGCTGAGAGCGGGAGAGAGCCACTTTCATTAACGGCGCATGTGGCGCGAAAATGCGGAAAATGGAAATAAACGTTGGAGCGGAGACGAGATTTGAAATGGCCGCAGGAGGGGAGGGCGGGGAGGACAGACACCACCGGATGACGATGAGACCGGTGGCGCGCATTTTGTTGTTGTTGCAGGAGGCATATGTACACCCTTAAGGAACTTGTTTTGCACTGAGAGAAATTTCGTCTCCATCAAGCCGTAGCCGTAGATAATTGGGAACGCGGAACGGGGAATGGAAACGGGAACGGGCAACTGGGAACTGGAAACTGCGGGCGGGCGGGCGGCCGGGCATAGCTGCAGCGAGCAGGTAAAATGCGCAGGTGCGCCGGAACGTGATGCCCACAGGTAGGGCCAATTCGGTTATCCTGTGGAGAAGACAAGTAATTACGCTGGTATTTCTCGATCGTCTATTTAAAAACGTATGTATTTAAGTATGTATTCATGTACGTACTACAGGCTATATGGGATGTATTCAAGTATGTGGTGTGTATGCGTTCGCTTGTGTGGGTGGAGGAAGGAAGGCAGGCCGGAATACTGATTACATGCTATGTATGTATGCAGATCCACGGGTTAGTCAGTCGCGTTCTTATAATACTGTAAGCTAAGCTTATAACGTACAAATCATCACCGATTCCCGGCAGCGTGATTCACGGGATCAGCCGAACTCCAGCTCCTCGATGAGGACATTCTGCAGCTTCTGGCGCACGCGCAGCCGCCGACGCTCGTCGAGGCGCTGGAGGAAGGGCATCAGGCTGAGGAGGAACATGCGATCCGCCTCGTCCTGCAGATCTCCGCCGGTGGGCTCCGTATTGGTGGTGGCATCCATACTGATGTACTTGAAGGGCAGATCCGCCGCATTCGGCGACTGCGACGTGGATGGGCTGGATGAGGCCTTGGCATCCGGCTCGCTTTTCAGGCTATGACTCAGACTACGGCTAGAGGTGTTGCTAGTGCTGTTGTTGTTGTTGCTGTTATTATTATTGTTGTGGTGGGCCTTCACCTTGGCCTGCTCCATTTCCTCATCGTCGTCGTCCAGCACTTCGATGGTGAAAACGCTAGGATTGGCCGGCTCCACCCGCTTGCCACGCTCCTCCTCTTGATTCTCCGATGCGGCATCCTCGTCAAAGTCATCGTCATCCTCCTCTTCGCCGTCCTCTCCTGCGCCAGACATTTCCTCCTGATCTGTGTGCTGCTGCGGTTCCAGCTTGACCCGCTTGCTGTCCGGCGGCTGACAATCGCGATCCTCGAAAAAGGAGCTAATGTCAGAGAAGCTTGGCTGATGCAGCTCCGAATCGTAGCTGTCACTCAGCTCACAGATGGGCTCCGTGGCCACCAGGGGCAGGGAGTCGTACTTGTCGACGCCCAGGACATTATTATTCTCCGACCAGTGTCCCGGCGGATGCTTCTTGCTGCTGCTCCGCGTCTGGCGCATAATATTCTCATGGACGGCGGGCTCCATGAAGCGCATGTCGTTGTAGAAGCGCCACGAAGAGGGCGTCTCATTGGACAGGTTATTGCGGATGTACACCTTGCGAAAGTTGTCCCTCAGGTGGCCCCACTTGATGCGGCAGATGTCAGCTGCGGGGAAGGAGAAGCAGGAGAAACTGTTATGGCAACTGTCACTACGTCATATCTCTATCTCAGTTACTCACCCGGAAGATTCACATCCTGACCCACCTCGAACCAAATGGGAGTTATGTCGCTGCGCTTCTGGCCATTGGCATTGTTCCGCAGCCACAGCATGGGGCGACGGGAGACGGCGGCAATCAGGCGCTTCACCGTCTCAATGGGCAGCTTGGCGGTGTTGGTGAAGGCAAAGGTGGCCGCGGAGACGGCCGAGGCCGCCACCGACGATGACGCATTGTAGGCCAGCTCCATGACCGATCCCAGGCCAGCTCCGAGTCCGATCACTATCCGCTTCCAATTCCGTATTCCCCAGCAAGCGACTCGCGCAGCTCAAGCGCTCGGCCAGCACTGAAAACACAAAAAATACGGGCGAGCGAGAGCGACCACGACCACGCGAGTGTTGTACGGGAACCAGTTTACGGTGCCTTTTAGGCGACGGCGAAGGCGGTGCCAAAAGAGAACCGGCGAGGAGAGAGCGGCTCAAGCAACAGGCTTTGCCACGAACCGAGGCGCAAGAAGAAGCAGCGCAGAACCCCAAAGGCAGGCAGGCAGCAGCAACGACCACTAAGCAGCCCCCGTCTCTGGCTCTGGTCTGTCTCTGCCTGGCAATATTATCCGGATGTAAAGCTTCCGCTGGCCGCAACGCAACTCACTGCTGCTGCTTGTGTCGTATTTGCGCGCTTTACGGTTGTTAACTTCGCCGTCGCTTCAGTGCCCGCCGTAACGAATCCAATATGCTCTGCCAAAAATCAGTAAGAGCATCTGACACGCGCAGCGCATCGACTTGGGCGAACATGTCGTCTGTGCACACCTGCTGTCTCCCTCTAATCAAGACCTTCTTCGCACTGAGTGTGTGTGTGTGAGTGTAGGGGGAATATCCTTGTCCAGGCCAATAGCCAGCCTTAAATGCCTGGACTTGGCCAGTGTAGGGCATGGTGTATGCGCGGTGTAGCGTACTTTTGTTTATTTTTATCAAAACTGGATTTTACTACGGTCGGCTGGCGGTTGGCCTGGCATGGAAATGGAGCTGGAGTGAACGTAAAAAATTCACGCCACGCCACGCCAGTGGGAGCACTGGCGGAAAAGAGAGAACGAGGTAGTGTGTGTGTGATTGTGCCGCCTGCCTGCGAGAGTGTGTGTTGGATGGGAACAAAAGCTCCAGCTGGAAACTTCGTCACGATCGTGAGCCTGGAACCTGGGGCCTTCTTCTTTATGCATACATACATATGTATGTATGGATGTACATTTGTATGTACATACGTGATGTCTCCCCTGTATCCGTTGTCTGTATGTACCGGCAAGTTTGCACGTTTCGGGGCAAGCCTCATCCTCCTCCACTCCCCCTCCTCATCATGCTGCTCCAGCGAAAATGCAAGTGAAGCAGATACGAGAATTGGCGACCGGGGTTTCTTTTATCAGATCGGCAGCTTTGCCTTGCGGTTGGGCTTCTCTTTTTTCCAGCTTGACATTTGATCCTCGCCGCAATTCACATACACATATACACATCCAAACGCATACATAGGTATGTACATTCACATAGACGGCCAATAAGTGGAATCCAACACCGTAATTGGCCATTTTCAAGAACGTCTTGGCGAAGAAAAGTGTGGAAAAAGATATCTCATGCGAGGCATACATACTGAAAAGTACGGGACCGGTTCTGCCTAACAATCCGGTCATTTTTAACGGAATTCCTCAGGCCAGGCCATCTGGCGTTGCTATCGAAATCCTGGATGGATATGAAAACTACTTTTAAAGTTAGGTCTTGAACTAAAAATATGTTTAGTTTTCGTAAAAGATCGATTTTTGAGTTAAGGTTAAGGGCTAAGGGGGTATCCTTAACAGAGAGATGTTTTAAAATTTAAAGTTCTTAAAAAAATAATTTAATTATTTGATATTTTGCAGTAAATTAAAATAAATAATACTTTCAAGTGAGCTTAAGTTGAGAAATATTCTCAACTGAAATATAATAGAATAAAAACCTTCATAGAATCAATCTTAACTTATTTTGAATATATTCGCCCATTTAAATCTTGAAAAATTACAATTTTCTTAAGTATACAAGATTAAACCGACTTTACAGATTTACATACACACGGATTACATTAACGAAACACAAGGATTGATAAAAATATATACCTTATATATCTTATGCAAGCGATAAGTACTTCGTTCCGGAATCCTCACATGAACATGTAACAAATTGACGAATCACAAAACACACGCTTAACAATAAAGAAATTCATGTAAGGGGCTTTTGAGAGATTTAAGAATCTGGAATATATATGTATGTTATAGACATATGGGCTTTACTCTACACGTACAGTATGCATATTTATAATGAATGGTAATGGTCATGTTGCCCGCTCCAGCGCCTGCGCCTGGTAATGATCTTGATGATGGCGATGATATCGTATTTCACACAGCTGCCACATTTGGTACCACCTCGACGTTGTTATCCTCCTCTTCCAGCGGCAGCGAGGCGGATATGCCACGTTTGCGATTGCCACTTGATTGTGGCGTCGCAGTCGATTGGCCTCCCGTCATTATGGAATAGTTTTTAGAGGCGGATTTTCGGGGACTAATGCCGGGATCTTTCTCCAAAGCCGAAAGATCGCCATTGCTGTGACCATTGCTGCTGTGTGGAGAGCAGCTTCCATTACTATTACCGGCGCCGTTGCCAATTCCGTTGCCATTCCCATTTCCAGCGCCCGCCTCATTGATAAAGACGTCCATGTGATCGATGGTGTCGTTCAGGGCAAAGCTCTGGTCTCGCCGTTCGCTCTTCTTCCACAGATAGTAGAAGTGGACCAGTTCGCGCATGGTTCGCGTGCGGACCTGAAAGAGCCCAACGATCATCGCGGACACACAGATTACTTACTAGGGGCGATCGGCGGGCGATGGACGGTGCTTTACCTGGTTCTGTCGTATCTGAAGGAAGTCCTTGCCGAACTTATGGATGCCCTCCTCGAACTTTAGGCACTCGTCCTCCGACCAGCTGCTCATGGTGTCGCTGCTAAGGGGCAGAACGTTCATGCGCTTGCGACGCAGCGCCTCCTTGAAGTCGTAGCCGCACTGGACGAGCAAATGAAGCGCCTGTTCATTGTCCTTTACCACAGAGTCCTGATCGCTCACTGCCAGCGGCCTAGGAGGTGTGGCTGGAGGAGGAACGGGCGGCGCAGCCGTTGGTAAAGCCGTCTCGCCTGCAGTTATCGCTGCTGCAGAAGCTTCATCAGCTGCCACAGAGTCTGAGCCCTCTTCGGGCTGAACTATGGCTCGCGTTTCCTGAATCTTGGCCAGATAATCCTCCACCTCACGTTCACTGACCTGGCTGGGCTCCCAGATCAACTGATCCTCGTTCTCATACGGTAATATGTCGCCATATTGCGAGAGCCCCTCGGGTATCTCCGCCTGATAGTCATTGCCCACCATTATGATCTTTCTGGCATCGTCCATCGACTCAGATTCGCTGTCCTCCTCCTCGTCGGCTTCCGCTTCGTCGAATAGCGTCTGCAGCGGTGTGACTGCAAAAAGAGTTACGTAATCGGAGTTAGTAATCCCCTCCCAATCGTTTATGGAAAATACAAATTCAAACCTACATCGTTCAAAGTTCTCGGCGGTGGTGGTCGCCAGATCACCGAAGGACTCCTCCGGATACAGGTCTAGCAAGTGCGAGCGATGCGGCTTCCTGGTGGCTGCTTCAGACGACGTTGGTGGCAGCGGCGGCGGAGCTTCATCAATTTCCATGAAAGCTTCTCTTTCCAGCTCTGGCTCTTGCTCTTTTTCTTGTTGTTGCTCTGGTTCAAATTCGTTGCTTGCTTTTTCAGAGTTCGAGACAACGCCCGCGCTTGACGTGTTTGCCGTCTCTGTGTCCAGTTCCTGGTACTGCCGCTTGGTGGCACGACGCGCCCTTCGCGAGGAGCTGCCTGAACGATTTGAACTGCTCACTGCCGGCGAGGACACCATGCCACCACCGTACTTGGCCAACAACTCCTCGATGGGCATTTCGCTCTCTTCGCGCAGCGTGGCTATCTCATCCTCGGCACTGTGTGACTCCTGATCTGCCAGGGCCTCCTCCTCGTTCAAAGTGGCCTCGTCATCAAAATCATTAACCATCATATCAATGGTGGGCTCGAAGGTGGTGTCCGCCACCGAGGATGTCGGCGACATGGGCGGCTGGACGCTGGTGCTTGTGTTGTCGGAACTGGTAGCCGGCGATTTGCGGCGCTCACGCTCCCGCTTGGTGGGCGTTAAAGATGACATTGTGGATGCGTCGCTGTGGGGCTGGCTGCCGGAGTCCACTGACGCCTCGGAGGCGCTGTGCATAGAGTGCTCCGAAGATTTCCCGGACTCCATAATTTTCCCGACACGCAATGTAGCAGTGGCCAGAGCGCCAAAATATCTCGACTTTAGTGAAAAGGAAATGGTCACACCGGATTTAGGATTTTTAGGAATTTAAATCGTGTTGTTTTTTTTTTTTTTTTTTGTTTATTTTTTTATACAAAACGCGGAAATAAAATATTTATTATTTAATATTTAACCTTAAAAATTTTAAGTTTAAATATTTCGTACCAATATTTGGTACCAAAACAAATTAGTTATATTTTTTTACTAAAATTGTAAAATTATAAACATTGTAAATTGCAAAACCTGGCTAGATAGATTGTCCTATTAAATGCCCCAAATATATTTTGGTTAATTGTATTTACCTTAATTTAAATTTAAAACTGTAATTAAATCTCTTAATTTTATTTCTGTAAAATTCTACATTTCTGTTAGGAAAACCTACTAAATATATTATTATAGTAAATATAATGATATTTCACTATTAATAATATATTCATAATTATTTAATTTATACATTTTCATAGCGAAAATATTAATATATATTTTAAGACTTTCAAAATAAGGTCAATGCCATTAAGTAGATTAAATTTGCAATCTGCAAGGGCGAACTTCGGCGAACCGAAGTTAGCTTCCTTTTTGTTTTTATTGAAAAACATCTTGTAAATTCCGCTTAGTAATAGGAATGAATGAGAAATAATGACAAATGAGATAAAAATGATTTAATTAACAAATACGAATTGTATTTTTGCCCATGACCACAATGGCGCCTTCATCCTGCACTTCCTTCAACGCGTCCTCGAATTGTTCCCGCGTGATCATCTAAAATTAAACAAATTATTATTAAAAATAAGAAAATTTTCACATCTTTAGGTACACTTACAATTTGGGATCCCTCCTTGATCTCCTTGAACAACTTTTGATAAGGAACCGTGGGCACCTTGCCCTTCTTCTTCAAGTTCTCCTTGATGGCCGCCACCAGATCAGCGCGCTTCTTTCGCGCAGCCGTTGATAATCCTGTTGTAAGGATACCCACGTCGATCTTGCCAGACAGCGGATCTGTGGCCGACTGCTTCAAGGCCTCGCGATGTAGACGCCAAGCCTCCTCAACGTCCAGCAACTCCACCTCGTTGCTGAGCCGCACCTTGGCATGAGCCTCCGACAACCGTATCAGACTCTCCAGCTGGCGGGGATAGGCAGAGATCTGGCCACGACCAGCGCCCACCTTACGCATGTCCACATAGGCCTGAATCAAGCGCTGCTGGGCCTCATCGGAGAGTGTGGGGGATAGATGCTCGCGGGCATAGGCGATGTAGTCACGCAAGACGCTCATGTCCTGGCAAAAACGATTTTTTGTTCATAAAGGCCGCTTATTTATCCTTAGCCTTAGCATAACTTACAAACATGGTATCCTCCTCCTCGTGACGGGTGACATAGTAAAGCGAGACCAAGTGACTGGCCAGACGCTTGTCGAATACCTCATCCTGCGGATCGAGAACTAAAAAGATCAAATCGAAGCGAGAGAGCAGAGTGTGCGGCAGCTGGACGTTATCGATAATGTTCTTGCGCTTGTTCCACTGCGACTCGGCGGGATTGGCGGCTGCTAGGATAGAGGTGCGAGCGTTCAGCTGGCAAATGATGCCGGCCTTGGCAATGCTCAACGTTTGCTGTTCCATCACCTCGTGGAGCACGCTTCGCGTAGAGTCGTTCATCTTGTCGAATTCGTCGATGCAACAGACACCATTGTCGGCCAAAACCAGAGCGCCACTGCATATAAGAAACTCATTAGCTAATGGTAAAATGTAAGCCAAAAGTGGAAACTCACGTTTGTAGGACCAATTGCCGGGTCTCCGGATCCTTGGTCACATAGGCGGTCAGGCCCACAGCCGAAGAGCCGCGACCAGAGGTGTACTGCGATCTTGGTACCAGATTGTAAACATACTGCAGCATCTGGGACTTGGATGTGCCGGGATCACCGCACAGCAGCAGATGAATCTCTGACCTAAAGTTCTGGCGACCCAGGGTGGCGTGCTTTTTCTTGGTGCCGCCAAACAGCTGCAATAGGATGCCCTTTTTAATGTCATCGTTCTCGTAAATTGAAGGAGCTATGGCCCTGGCCAGACGATCGTAAATGTCGGGCTTCTTGGCCAGTAACTGGAGGAGTTCAATGCGTTCCGGTGGGAAAATGTGATCCTTGCTGATAAAACAATAGGACTTTAGTTTAGAGTGAGAAATAATGGTAATTTCCTCAGGCTTACCCTTCTTCCTCCTCGTAGAGCCGCTTGTTGTCCACCTTGCGGAAGTGAACCACGTCGACATGGGTCTTGTAGACACTCTTCACGCTCGAAGAGATGCCACCGGTCTTGAGGGGCGTCGCGCGATAGATTCCCGTGACAGTAACACGATCGCCAGGCTGCACCTTGTCCACCAGATCGTTGTGAGCGTACAGCAGGACGTTGTGAGGCGTTTGGCCAGCGGCCATATCATCCGGCGACTCCTGCAGTTTGATGAGCTGCTTGTCCGTAAACTCCGATCGGTTGTGGATCAAACGGAAGCAATGATTGGTGTTACAATTGGTACACAGCGTCGGCTGGTTTATGCGACCCCGATCCACCTCAACGGTAGTGCTGAAGGAGCATATGTTGCAGCTGAAGAAGGCTTCGCGCATCTCGGGAATGACATTGGAGGATCGGATGACCATGCCGCTGATGCTGATCAGTTGATCCATGTCCTCTGGATTCAAGGAGCGCATGTTGCGCGTCTTGTCCGCATTGAAAGGACGCACCTGGATTTGGTGCTCCAGTAAGGCGGCTGGATAGCGCTCGAAGAACATCTCATTGATGGCCATATCGAAGCCGGGGATCACCTCTTGCGGATAGCAGATCAACTGGCGATACAGGTCCAAATCGAAGGTCTTCAGATGAGCACAGTTGAGATTCAGATAGGGCTCCTCCAGGGTATGAATCTCCTCCAGCTTCTGTAGGTACAACGGCTGATTGACATCGATATTCTCGGAGATTTCATCCTGCTCGGCGCTGGGATCGATGAAGCGCAATATAAACGACTTGAACTTGGACTTGCACTGGCTGACAACCACATTTGTGCCCCACACGACGAGCTGCGGTGCTTGTGAGGATTCAGAGACGGGATCTGTGGTCTCTGAGCCCTTCTCGGGAATGGGTTCCAGCTGTTGGGAAACCGAGAACTTAGTATGATTCTATTTAGACTCTTTTCAGGTAGCTACTTACCCCCGAGCCACCGCCAATGGCCACCTGGCGGATGCGCTTGTCCGTCCGTATATCTGGGCGAGCGCGTAGAGGAGTTCCGCGGATGCCAGAACGCGGTGTACGGATAGAGCCCATTGAGCTGGGCGTGCCATAGTTGAGCGGCGAACTCAGATCGATCTCGCTCATATTGGCACCCAGTCCTCGCGCCGGACTTGTGGCCGGCAAGCTGATGTTCCCCGGCGACGTAGGCGGCAAACTGATGTTGTCCGAGGGCCGGGCACCGGCTCGACCGGGACCCATGCGCATGGGCGTCTCCACATCCTGCGAAGCAATGCCTGCAAAAAATAGAGACAAAGCAAAGATCAAACAACCGAGCAAACCCATTTAAAGCCTTCAAAACATACCTCTAGTAGGCGTGCGAGCTCCCTGCTTAGCTGCGACACTGGGCGAACGGGCGGGACTCGACATTATCGAAGTGCTGTTATATATTTTCTATATTCTGTTCCACACGAAATCAGGAGCTGTTGTGGCTGGGAAACTATGCCTCGCTGGGTTAAAGCGCGGCAAAATCTGACAGATGCCGAGTTCAGTGCTGGAGAGAGTCGGTGGGTACGTACCTAGTGTTGGGCAACAAGGAGCAGGCTTGCGCGCCAAACGTTAAGGGGCTTGTTTCTCAAATATTCACACACAAATTAGGTAATTGGTTAGTGGGCATAGGTCTTTAGACCCTTCTTCTTTGCAATCAGGACAAATCCGAGTCCTCTGTGGAACATGGCCAAAACGGCGCAGCCATTTGGCAACCCTGCCCTTTGGCCAACAACAGAAGCGGCGGGGGAGCCGTCGTCCATCAGTCAGAATATAAACGTCAGAGACGAAAGTTTTGTTTGTTTTCTTTTTTTCGGTAAATTTCACGGCCCTGAAATTCCAATGAAGTAGTTTAAATCCAAAACCTTTTAAGCTTCTTAACCACTTTTGGCTTGACAAATTTTAGTTACAAAGAATACAATAAAACGGCAACCAGAATGGCCATGTAGAGGACGCTGCAATCGGGGTTAAGTCAACAAAAACAAGAGAGGCGAATAACACCGAAAGGGAAAACAAACAAGGAACGGGATTTATGAGCCCATCACCTCACTGACAGTTGACGCCGAGGAGTAGGAAGAAGGAGCAGCAAGCTGGATCGGTCAGCAGACGGAGGCGCAGCGGGAAAAATGTCGAGCGAGGAGATGCTATACGCGCAGGTATTACACGTCCATCGTCGGATATATTGATGCCCCACAAGTGCATCGTGGCAGATTGCGGCGGCGGGTGTCGGTGTCGGTGCCAATATAAAATGCAGCAATAACCGTGATTCCGCGTGTGTGTGTTCGTCTTTATGCACGTGTGTGTGTGTGTGTGTGTGTGTGTGTGTGCCATTTTCCGTTCTCCCCTTCTAGTTTCCATGGCTCAGCCCTGATTTGTTCCCATTGATGACTGCATCGCGCTGCTGGCTCCCCTCCAAAATATGTTTGGTGGTGATTCAGCGGTCTTATCGCAGTGGGACGGCTTATCACACTTTCGGACTGATAACCAGAAGTAAAAGAAAGCAAAGCAAAGCACAACAGAGGAGGTGTCACAAGTCGTCGCGGATTGGGGTTAAATGCTAATTGACCAATTAACGCCTTTGCTATCTTCTTTTAGGGCGCCAAAATATGGATAACGCATCCGGAACATGTGTGGGAGAGCGCCACGCTAGAGGAGAGCTATCGCAAGGGCGCCGGCTTCTTGAAGATCTGCACGGAGTCGGGCAGCCTGAAGGAGGTGAAGCTAAAAGCCGATGGCAGCGACCTCCCCCCACTGCGCAATCCGGCCATTCTGGTGGGACAGAACGATCTGACCACTCTGTCCTACCTCCATGAGCCGGGGGTGTTGCACAATCTGCGTGTCCGCTTCTGCGAGCGCCAGATTATCTACACCTACTGCGGCATCATTCTGGTGGCCATCAATCCCTATGCCGAGATGCCGCTGTACGGCCCGAGCATTATCCGGGCGTATCGCGGTCATGCTATGGGCGATCTGGAGCCCCACATATTTGCCCTGGCCGAGGAGGCTTACACCAAGCTGGAGCGAGAGAACTGTAACCTAAGCATCATCGTTAGCGGCGAGTCCGGAGCGGGCAAGACTGTGTCCGCCAAGTATGCAATGCGTTACTTTGCCGCCGTCGGCGGTTCCGAATCGGAGACGCAGGTCGAGCGCAAGGTGCTGGCATCTTCGCCGATCATGGAGGCCTTCGGCAATGCCAAGACAACGCGCAACGATAACAGCTCCCGCTTTGGCAAGTTCACAAAGCTGCTTTTTCGTAACCAGATGGGTGTAATGTATCTGCAAGGCGCCACCATGCACACGTATCTGCTGGAGAAGTCACGAGTGGTGTACCAGGCGCAGGGCGAGCGCAACTATCACATCTTTTATCAATTGTGTTCAGCGCGGACCAAGTATCCGGAATTGGTGCTGGGTAAGGGCTTGGTTAGCTAGTTTTTTTTACTTCAAAACTGAATTAATTTTCGATGTTGTTTTTATAGATCACCAGGACAAGTTCCAGTTCCTGAATATGGGCGGAGCTCCGGACATTGACAGGGTCTCCGACGCAGATCAGTTCAACGAGACTGTGCAGGCCATGACAGTCCTGGGTTTCTCTATTCAGCAGATTGCGGACATTGTAAAGATACTGGCTGGCATTCTCCACTTGGGCAACATCGAGGTGTCCAAAAAGTACAACGAGGGCAGCGAGGAGGAAGACACCGACTCCTGCGAGATATTCGTAAGAAATACATATACATTACATACATACTTGAAACCTCAATAATTTTGTATTTTCTGCTTAGCCCAACGATATCCACCTGCAGATCACCGGCGATCTGCTGCGGGTGAGCGCCGAGGATCTGCGCCGGTGGCTTTTGATGCGTAAGATAGAGTCGGCCAATGAATATGTACTGATACCGAACAGCAGTGAGGCGGCCCAGGCGGCGCGCGACGCCCTGGCCAAGCACATCTACGCCAAACTGTTCCAGTACATTGTCGGTGTGCTGAATAAGAGCCTCAACAACGGTAGCAAGCAGTGCAGCTTCATTGGTGTCCTCGATATCTACGGCTTCGAAACGTTCGAGGTGAACTCGTTCGAGCAGTTTTGCATCAACTATGCCAACGAGAAACTGCAGCAGCAGTTCAACCAGCATGTCTTCAAGCTGGAGCAGGAGGAGTACCTCAAGGAGGGCATCACCTGGACCATGATTGACTTTTATGACAATCAGCCGTGCATAGATCTCATTGAGACGCGTCTGGGCGTACTGGATCTGCTCGACGAGGAGTGTAGAGTGAGATTTGTCTTGGTTTTTTACTGTATTATCTTTTATTAATGTGTGCAACCTGATCTGACATAGATGCCCAGGGGCTCCGACGAGAGTTGGGCTGGTAAGCTCATCGAAAAGTGTAGTAAATTTCCGCATTTCGAGAAGCCGCGCTTCGGCACCACCAGTAAGTGTATCCTTATAGCAGATCCCTCTTCGTTTCTTACTTTTCATTCTTTCAGGCTTCTTTATCAAACATTTCTCGGATACCGTTGAATATGACGTGAACGGGTTCTTGGAGAAGAACCGTGACACAGTCTCCAAGGAGCTAACCCAAGTCCTGGGCGAGTCCAACATGTCGCTGGTCAAGCAGGTCATGTCCCTCGAGGAGATTGACACTCTGAGCATGGATACTGCGAAAAGTTCCACCTTGGGCGGACGTGTTGTCATCAGTGCTGGCCGGAAACAGGTTTGTTAACGATTTCCGAGGATTGGATAGTGACTGGAGATGCTTTGTACACCCCTTCTTCTTCATTTGTAAACCTTGTCTTATTGCTATTTGTATTTTCCAAACGCTATATTCCATTCGCTCATCGCCAACGTCTGGGCTCGGAACATGGCCAACAATACAGCAAATGAATGAAACACGTCGAAGAGTTAGTTACCAAAAACATATTTATGCTACTAGAAACAATGACTAACCCAAGACCTTTGTTAAATTTTTTTTTTTTTTAACACTATTAACTTGGTTCTCGATGGAATCACAATGAAAGCAAATGTTTGCTAGCTTTAAAACTTAAATTGTTGATAACTTGGTGGTTTCTTAGATTAAAATATTAATTATTGCTTTCATTGTGATTTAAATTTAATATTTAACACTTAACTTGCTGTGTGTTTTTATAATTTAACCATTTCCTGAGTTAAACTAATGCCAAGTTTCTCTTCCCATATAATAAAAGGTGGTGCCATCGAAGCAGCATCGGAAATCCGTTGGCTCGCAGTTCCAGGAGAGTCTGGCTTCCCTAATATCCACATTGCACGCCACAACGCCGCACTATGTGCGCTGCATCAAGGTGGGGTTCAAGCTTAGGGCTCTCCCTTGGATAATCCACTAAAATTTAAACTAATCCCCACAGCCAAATGATGAGAAAGTTGCTTTCAAGTGGGAAACATCCAAGATCATTCAGCAGCTGAGGGCATGCGGTGTCCTCGAGACTGTGCGCATCTCGGCAGCAGGATTTCCCTCGCGCTGGCTCTATCTGGACTTTTATATGCGCTACCAGCTGCTAGCGCATCGCGCCAATATCGACAAAAATGACATGAAGCAATCGTGCCGCAACATTGTGATGAAGTGGATCCAGGATGAGGACAAGTACCGCTTTGGCAACACTCAGATCTTCTTCCGCGCCGGCCAGGTGGCCTTTCTCGAACAGGTGCGGGCCAATCTGCGCAAGAAGTACATCACGATTGTCCAGTCGGTGGTGCGTCGATTTATTTACCGGCGGCGCTTCCTGCGGCTACGCAAGGTGATCAGTGGGATTCAGAGGTGTGCGCGTGGCTTTTTGGCTCGCCAGCGTGTCCAAGAGATGCGTGAAGCTCGGGCCGGGCTTATATTGTCGAAGTACGCCCGCGGCTGGCTATGCCGCCGTAGATATTTGCGCCTGCGCCACTCAATCCTTGGCATACAGACCCTTGCCCGAGGCATGCTAGCTCGCAAAAATTTCTATGCGATGCGCGATAACTATCGGGCGCTGCAGATCCAGCGGTTTGTGCGTGGAGCACTGGCGCGGCGCGCCTATCAGAAGCGGCGACGCGACATCATCATCTGTCAGGCGGCGGTTCGCCGGTTCTTGGCTCGCCGCAAATTCAAGCGAATGAAGGCCGAGGCCAAGACCATCTCGCACATCAGTGCCAAGTACATGGGCCTGGAGAATAAGATCATATCCATGCAGCAGCGCATCGATGAGCTCAACCGCGACAATAGCAACCTGAAGCATAAGACCAGCGAGATCAGCGTATTGAAGTGAGTAAAGCTAAGCCCACAAGGAATTTCCCAATATGAACCTGATTCTTCCTTACAGAATGAAGTTGGAGCTGAAGAAGACGCTTGAGGGTGACATGAAGAACCTGAAGGCGGCCTGCCAAGACAAGGACAAGCTAATTGAGGCTCTTAACAAACAGCTTGAGGCGGAGCGCGACGAAAAGATGCAGCTACTCGAGGAGAACGGGCATGCCCAGGAGGATTGGATCAGCCAGAAGCAGTCATGGTGCTCGGAGAACGAGGATCTGCGTCGGCAAATCGGTGAAATGATCGAGCTGGCCAAGAACGCAGAGGTGAGTCAACGCACGCAAGAGGACCGGATGCTGGCCGAGGACAACAAGGAGCTCAACGAGGCCTACCAGCGTGCCATCAAAGACAAGGAGGTAATTGAGAACGAGAACTATGCACTGAAGGAGGAACTAAGTCGGCTTACGGCCGGCAATTTCCGGCTGCATACACGCACTGGCAGCAATGCGTCCAGCCAAAACGAGGAGGATGTTGGCTATGCATCGGCAAAGAATACTCTGGACATTAATAGGCCGCCGGATCTATTGAGCAAGAATTGTAAGTTAACTAAAGGGAGAAGTTTCCTTTGGGTTGATTCTCTATTATTGTTTTTTTAGATTCCACCAACGATGTGACCACTTTGGTAATGAAACTGCGTGCCGTTCTCGAGGAGGAGAAGCAGAAGAGCAAGTACCTCCAAGAGCAATACCTGAAGCTGGCCAATCGCCACAAGCCCAGCGAGGATTCATATCGGTGAGTACACTTTAAGAGATTTTGCCACAGTTCCTCCTCCCCCGAGATCATTTCCGATGATATCTCAACTAAACCACAAACATGTACATTTGTCCACATCTCTGTTATGGCTCCACACTGACCACCAACCTATACAGCGTCTACGAGCTTGAGGTAGAGAACGAGAAACTGCGCAGCGAGTACGATCAGCTGCGAACAAGCATCAAACACGGTGTTGAGATCAACGAGCTCAATGGTAACCGCTATCTCGCGCTTATTGCGAACCAACCTGGAGCTCCTACTGACCCCCATTGGGACACTATCCTCCTTTCTCTTTTCCACCCTTTACAGCCCAGCATGCAGCTCTTCAAGCCGAGGTTCTTAGGCGGCGCGACGAGTGCATCCAACTAAAGGCGGTCCTGCTGGAGCAGAGCCAGGTTATGAAGTCCATCAACCCGGAGAGCAACGATATCCATGTGCTGGGCGAGGTCCTGCAGTCGCAGAAGCTAATTAATCGGTGGGTGTAGTCCTTATAAGAACATGTTTTCCGGGTTCTAACTTGTTTTCTTTCTTTAGCCAACTGGAGTCCGAACTGGAGGCCATCACAGAGGAGCACAACAGCAAGCTCGTGGAGATGACTCAGATCATCGAGAGACTAACCAACGAAAAGGACGACCTGCAGAAGGTGATCTTTGAGAGCATCGATCAGTTTGAGGACGCCAATGTGGACACCTTGAAGCATAATGATCGCTATCTGCGACGGGAATTGCAACAGTCCGTTGCTCAGTGCCTGCTCGTCCAGGAGGAGCTGAAGCTGGCGCATGCCAAGCTGAAGGCATATCGCCAGGACGGCGGCGAGCTGGAGCACAAGCTTGAGGTGGAAATGAAGCAACAGCAGCAGCAAAACGGCGGTGGCGGCGGCGATAGCGTGGGCGCTGTCGTGGTGACCAAGCAAAAGTCACAAAATCCCCTTGGTCTGATGAAGTTCCACAGCAGTGATCTGGACAAGATACTGCAGCGACTTCTGCACGCTCTGACGCCGCGCACGGCCGTGGGCCTGCTGCCTGGTTTCCCCGCTTACCTGATCTTTATGTGCATTCGGTGAGAGTTTTAATTTAAAATTTTTAAAATGCGAATCCTTGAACCTTTTTTTTGTTTTACAAGATACACCGATCTGACCAATGCCGACGATGATGTGCGGGAGTTGCTGAGCAAGTTTGTGATACAGATCAAGAAAATGCATCGAACTCCGCATCCCATAGAGAACCGTGTCATTTGGCTTGTCAACTCCATAACGTAAGTCCTTGGCTAATGATCCTGAAATCCAACTAAAGTCAAACTCCCCCTTAGACTGCTGAATCTCCTTAAGCAATATGGAGATGTGGAGGAGTACGTGAAGCTGAACACCGAAAAACAGAATCAGCAGCAGCTAAAGAACTTCAATCTGTTCGAGTATCGTCGCGTGATTCTTGATTTGATTGTGAATCTGTACCAGGCTCTGATCATGCAGATCCAGGGCCTGCTGGACCCCAAAATAGTGCCCGCAATACTCAGCAACGATGAGATACAGCGTGGTCGCCAGGCGCATGGCATACGCAGCCGGACGGCTTCGATTGGAGCCGCTGCCGCTTCATCGCCGGAACATGCTGGCGCCGGTCCGGCCTGGAAGCAACTGATTGGTCAACTGGAGCATTTCTATACGCAGTTCCAGCACTTTGGCCTGGACAACTGCTATGCGGAGCAGATATTTAACCAACTGCTGTACTTTGTGTGCGCCGTGGCCCTCAACTATCTGATGTTGCGCGGCGACATCTGCATGTGGGAAACGGGCATGATCATACGCTATAATATCGGCTGCATTGAGGATTGGGTGCGCAGTAAGAAGATGGTAGGTTAACTGTGGTAAAAGAAATGGAGTTCTGGTTTATTTTTCACGTAAACTCTTTTCAGTCTAATGAAGTCCTGGCACCGCTGGCGCCGCTCAATCAAGTCTCGCAGCTTCTGCAGTCTCGTAAGAGCGAACAGGATGTCCATACCATTTGTGAGCTGTGCACATCACTGAGTACCGCCCAGGTGCTCAAGGTGATGAAATCTTACAAGCTGGATGACTACGAGAGCGAAATAACCAATGTTTTCCTCATAAAACTCACCACCGAACTTAATGCCCGACAAATGGTTAATATTTACAAAATAATATGATAATATGTTTATGATTCCAACAATTTTCCCTCCATTTTTAGCAGCGAAAGAGCCATGGCGACGAATTCACCATTGACCAAAAGTTCATACAGCCATTCAAGGTGGTCTTCCGGTACAGTGACATCAAGCTGGAGGACATCGAACTTCCGTCGCATCTGAATCTGGACGAGTATCTCACCAAGATCTAGGATATTCGTTCTTTTTTTTACGATTACAGCATAACGATTGTAGCAAATTAATAATGTATAATGTACTTGTACTTGATGTCTGCTTAAGATCGATTACTAAATCGATGTGAGGCTTAGTGTAGGTAGAGTTCCTGTTTAGTTTACTTGTCCATTCCGCCTAGAGTCCCTACATGTTCCTTGTTGCCAACCTTGTTTAGTTTATTTGTTGTACGATTTAATTGTAGCAAAAATTGAGTAGAAGTGAAAGTAAGGAGGGTTATGAACCACATCCTTTTGAAATGTGAAATGCAATAAGCAGCAGTGCCGCACGGGAGTGAGACTCCCAGTACCCGATGCAAACGGAGCATTCCTTGCCTTGTGACCTTGTACCTTAGAGCATATATAAATGTACTTAACCAGGCCGTTTTGTTGCCTCGATGAAAGCCTTTAGCTACAGATAATAGCCGCATAAGACTCATATTTAAAGAGAACACCGAAGAAGCCAAGCAATCACTATCACTATTATTTATGTATTCTCATTCGCTGTTTAGTTTAGGCAACCTTTTGTTATCTGTAGATGAACAATTGATTAGTAAATTCCATAAATATCGTTGGCTAAAACTAAACACATATATATATACGATATATTAACGAAAAAACATTCCGAAATTAATGAATTTGTACAAATATATTTATGTATTTGCGAGTTAACAATCCACCAGGGCTTTGGACAGCTTATTTTTGGGTAGATCCAGGGAGGAGAATCGTTTGTTTATCATCCCCGTGGCCACTGTGGCTCCATTCTCTCGGATCGTGAAGGCCTGGCCCGGAGTCATCACCATTTTTCTTAACAGGGTAACGCGCACCTTGGAGTGCTCGCCCGGCATCAGCATTGCCTCACTGGGAACTAAGGAAAGCAACATAATATATATCTACCTTAACTTCTGCTAAGGACAAGCTTCTTACCTATATCTATACGCGCAGGAACATTCCACGTCTGACTAAACAGCTGCTGTATATACTTGGAGAGCATGGGCTTGGTGCGGCCACCTTCGGCCCGGGACAACAGATACATGGAGCCCTCAAAGTGATTGGATATATCCTCGCTGCCCGTCGCACATAGCAGCATTCCACGCTCCACCGCCGAGATTTTGATGCCACGCAGCAAGGCACCCACATTCTCCCCGGCCAGAGCTTGTGGGACACTTTTCCGGAATATCTGAATGTCGCTGACGCTGGTCTTTAGATTCTGATTGAAGCCTAAAAGATCGGCATCCGCATTTCGAAGGATCGTGCCGCGTTTGATGGTGCCCACCACGACAGTACCGCGGCCGGGGACCGTGAACGCATTGTCTATGGGCAGGATAAAGGGGGATGCGGTGTCACGCTGTGGGGTCGGTATATACCGGTCGCAGTGTTCTAGCAGCTTCTCAATGGACGGCACACCAAACTCGGACTGATCCCCGCGAAGGGCTAGCAAGGCAGACCCACAAATCACCGGGCTGTTGAATCCATCGAAGCCAAAGTCGCTTAGCATTTCACGCATTTCGATTTCCACCAGCTCTAGCACCTCCTGATCCACCAAATCGGCCTTGTTTATGAAGACCACGATGCGCTTGACACCCACCAGATTGGCCAGCAGCAGATGTTCGCGAGTCTGCGGCATCTGGCCGTCGGTGGCCGCCACCACCAGGATGGCGCCATCCATTTGCGAAGCTCCCGAGACCATGTTCTTAAAGAAGATAGTTTTATAAGTGAACTAGAAACGGTGTTGCACTCTAGCTACCTTTATGTAATCCGCATGACCCGGACAGTCGGTGTGGGCGTAGGTGCGCTCCGTGGTGGCATAGCCAATGTGACACGCATTGATGGTGATGCCGCGCGCCTTCTCCTCGGGCGCCCGATCGATTTGGTCGTAGGACAGGTACTCTGCCAGGCCCTTCTTGGCCTGGACCTTGGTAATGGCAGCCGTCAGCGTTGTCTTGCCATGGTCCACATGCCCGATAGTGCCCACATTGCAGTGCGGCAGCTCACGTAAGTCGGCGGACGTGTTTTTTTCGGCACTCGTCGTGGCCAGCCGTCGAGTGATGCCTGCGCTGGCCAGTGCCTGCCTGATCCGGGGCAGGAAGGCGGCATCGCACTGACGCCACAACCTTGGGAGCATCATCCCGCCGCTCATCGTAATCCGGAGACGATGTAAGGTGCAAACCTTGGAAAACCCGCTAGCAAGCAACAGCTGTTGGAGGCAGTGTTGCACAGTTAATTTCACAGTTCAAATTTTGATACCGACAAAGGTGTTTTGTTTTAAAATAAAAGACTGAAAATTACTATCAATATTACATATTTTTCATGTTTCCAAAACCAAATGAGACAGGAAATCCCGCTCCATCACTTTCAGGCGCTAAAGTTCGTTACGGGCTAACATACCCGCCAACTATGAAAATGGAACCTGCAGAGAACCAGACAACGGAACCATTAAAAAATACTAGATCAGAACTATATTATTTTAAAAAATTACAGGAAGTGTTCCAACATGTACGGCAATTCATTCGATAGGGAAAATTAATACCTAATTTCGAATTAAATCTTATAGCGTTTGATACGCTACATTTTGAGAAAAAATTTCTCCGTGTTCCAATTTACCACCGTTCCTATCACACATAGATTTTTTGTATTGTGAATTAATTTCGCCCCATGCCAAGGTTTCGCGGTGAATGCCAAACAGCTGATGGTTACAGCTCTCCCGCCGTGAATGACACATTTCTTGTATTGTTCGTTTGTTTCGGTTGGCGTTTATCACTCGATTTTGGCTAATGGTCAGCAGTCCGTCCGCGTTATCAGGCACTTGGTGAAGCCGATGCGTCACCTGTGCGTGTGCTGCATCCGAGAACTATGAACTACTCATATTCCTCGCTCTCCACCGGCAGCGGTGGAGCAGGTGCCGTCGACCACAATCGCTGTTGCGGGAACCGGGCCTGGTGCGTCAAGGACATCTGCGGCATTGTGTGCGTGATAATGACCTGGCTGCTAATCCTTTTCGCCGAGTTCGTGGTCATGCGCCTAATCCTGCTGCCAAGCAACTACACGGTCTTTAGCACCCTCAACATGATTGTATTCCAGGCACTCGCATTCCTCGCGTTCGCGTCCCACATACGCACAATGCTCTCGGATCCGGTGAGTGGCGGTGGTATTTATCTAGGTCGCTGTAATAAGCCTTATCTACGTGATGGAAAACAGCCTAATAAGGATGAGTTTCCAATATTTCCGCATATGCATATATGTTTATATCTGAACTGATTGATTTATGATCTAATTATTAATGCACAGGGCGCTGTACCTCGTGGCAATGCCACCAAGGAGATGATCGAACAGATGGGATACCGCGAGGGCCAGATGTTCTACAAGTGCCCCAAGTGCTGCAGCATCAAGCCGGACCGTGCTCATCACTGCTCCGTTTGCCAGCGCTGCATCCGGAAGATGGATCACCACTGTCCCTGGGTCAATAATTGCGTGGGCGAGAACAATCAAAAGTACTTTGTGCTCTTCACGGTACGTGTGGCACTCTTTCTCTAATATTTGTTTATTCTCATTCCAATCTCTCTTCGGTTTTCAGTTCTACATAGCTTCGATCTCTGTGCACACACTCTTCCTTGTTCTCACTCAATTCGCGGAGTGCGTGAAGAACGACTGGCGCACCTGCTCGCCGTACTCGCCACCGGCAACAATATTTTTGCTGCTCTTTCTCACCTTTGAAGGCCTTATGTTTGGCATATTCACCATCATCATGCTGGCCACTCAGCTTACGGCCATCCTGAACGATCAGACGGTGGGTAGCCGCTCGCACTCTCACACTCGGGAGATAGGACGGAGAACGTTCTCTACTCTCACTCTCACTCTTTCTCTTACAGGGCATTGAGCAGCTGAAGAAGGAGGAGGCCCGCTGGGCCAAGAAGTCGCGACTCAAGAGCATACAGTCGGTGTTCGGACGCTTTTCGCTGGCCTGGTTCTCACCGTTCACGGAACCCTCCTGCCGAACCAAGTTCCATTCGCACTTTTACTCGGTCTGAAGAAGACTGAGACTTGGAAACTGGATTAGCTTAATCGAACAATACTTAAACTAACGTACAAGGGCAACAGGTAGGGGCGTCTTGTTGTTCCGCTGCAAAGTGTGCAATTTTTTTTGTATTTGTCAATAAAATTTCCTAACTTTATTAGCCTTAATCGTGTGTGAGTGTGCGATAAGTAATTAAGGATTCGTAGCCTTAGCCTGAAAGCCGTATTAAATCAATCTTTAGCATTTGACTTTCGTGTTTCGCTGCATGTCTTCTGTGCTGCTGAGAACCTTGATAGAGCCGACATGCGCAGAATCTCTGCTCATCCTTAGGAGAGCTAGTCGATCTCACCGCTCTTTCTCGTGGTGTCCAAAATTATCCCACATACGACATGGACAGGCGAGGCCGAGGCTACCGATGCG
This sequence comes from Drosophila mayri, assembly GCA_008042485.1. Taxonomy (NCBI): domain Eukaryota; kingdom Metazoa; phylum Arthropoda; class Insecta; order Diptera; family Drosophilidae; genus Drosophila; species Drosophila mayri. The sequence goes on along the minus strand of VNJN01007322.1, from coordinate 199,793 downwards.
GCTGCTGATCTGTCTGCTCAGTTTAGTTCAGTCTGAGAAAAACGATCGGAGATCCAGGAGGTGTCTGCTGGACGTGGTGCGCGCCCTCGACGTCGACGCTGTGTTGTACATATTGTTTATATATAGAAAAGAACATCTGTGTGTGTTCCCCAAATGTGTCAATCTCTGTGTGTTTGGTGGATTTCGACTTGGAATTGGAATTGAAATCGGTACCGGTTGAGAGGAATACGTGTATATATTCCGCTGCATCCTAATTGCACATTTTCCGAGCCATTGTGCCCAACGAATACGCGTAATTACCAGCGGAAAATTTCATTTCAGGGATTCGAAAACGGAAAAATATTTAATGTGGATTGTGTGCGGCGGCATCGGCGCGTTCTAAATATAAATAAAAATAAAAAGAAAAGAAAAGAAATTGCTTTCGGAAAAGTATACCCGTCACAATACTGCGCCCTAATCCTACACAGAGCATAAGTCCTGATACCGCAAAGCCCCATATTCCCGGTCCATGACAAAGTGGCCCTGTTTTGCAGCTAATTATATTGTGAGACCTGAGCATGGAAAGATCGCCAGCAGCCAATGCGGCGGACGAGACTGGCGTTGCAGTGGGTAAGCAGCGAGTGGTGGTGCCGGGAAAACGAGAGTATCTCCTTTTTTCTCGGTCCGTTCCCGATCCCGAACAATGTACTTTATGGCTATTTGTGTGTTATTTTTATGGCCTGCCACGGGCTCCGTCTTCGTTTGCTCCTCTTCTTGTTCTTTGCGTTGTGATACGGTGGCCCCCAGTGCGGTTACGTAATATTCTGTGAGAAATTTTTATAATTGTATGTTGGAATAAACCCTGGTCGAGTGCCATCCGCATCCCGGGTAGGACCGAGCGATGCCCAGCCACCGAAATACTAGGTGCGAATCACTTTTGATTACACGACTCCCCCATGCAGAAAGATTCGACATGCTGACAGCAAATAGTGCCCGTTGTGTGTTGGCGTATGAATAATATTTGGAACTATTTTTAGTGCATATTTCGAATACTCGATGATGTTTTGGGCAGGTTATGGCAATGTGCACGGGACAAACAAATGCCAAACACTAAACATTATAGGATGCAGACAGGGAGAGTTTATTGAGATTAAAATTTTGCCATTTTTAATTAATCTAGAATTTCAGTTAAACTATTTATGAATGAAATCGGGTGATTAAGTGTTGGAAATATGTTTGTTGAATGATTTTTTAAGCTTACATCGAATGTAGATCGTGATTAGAGAGCATCCTCTAGTCGAATTTCTTAGTAAAATCCCCTTTTCGTCGTCTTTGTTGCCGGCATAACTATGTGTCTGTTTATGTGGCAACTTCTGACATTTCGCAAATATTTATGATAATTCGTTCGGCGGACGGCATCCTCCTTAGTAGCCGCCGCCGCCGCCGTTGCCGGCTAAACTTATAAAGCGATTAGTCATGCGTATAATTACCAATCTGCCAACGCCGCCTGACCACTTTGCAGAACCTCCTGGCCAGCATAGAGAGGCGTCCGAAGGGAGCCAGCGCCAACCGCCCCGCATCACATTTAGCGAGAACTCCAGTTCCCTGATCCGCTGCATCCCCAACGAGCGCGCCACCTTCTTCGTGAAGATCGACTGCGAGGAGAAGGATGAGCAGGAATTGCTGCCCTTCAAATTCGAATGGTAAGTCATAAACAATTTTTGCAGACAATCTATTTTCCTCACCTTACCTGTGCACTTGATGCGCGTGAATCACCGCCGTCCTTGCTCCGCCCGGCCGGCTGTGTGTGTGTGCATAATGCCAAAATTTTGCGCATTAACATATGATTTCTCCTTCACGGTTGTCTCCGACGGATTCGCTCAATCGGATACAATAGAGAGCAGGTCCACCGGCGTCTGCGCCGCTCGAAAGAGCGAGCCCCCATTCATCTCTGGGTGCCCAGGTTGCTCGAGCGGCCAGTTCCACTTTGACGATCGGCGCATTAACATATCCGTTGCCCAGCGGGCGGACATCGGGAAAGGCAGCAGTGCTATACGAGAGTTCTATATATATATATACACCACTGCGTATACGTACTGGTGCGTGGAATTCGGGGGTGTCCACGCGGCGCATACTTAATAAATCATATGCGTATCGAAATCAATCAGTTTCAGTGGAATTCCTCCGGGACGTCGCACCAGCCAGCACCTGGCATATGTGAGACTCGGGATCGGTGTCCGAAATATGTAACAATCGGCTATATATAGACGTATTAACAAATCGTGTCGCGTCCGCGGAACATTGTCTACGTTTTTGCCTTTGGCGCTGCCTTTTCGGGGGGCGGGTGGCCTGTTGGGAATTTCGGCTTTTCCATTTAATGCCCTAAAATTGTTGAAAATAGTTTCTTAAGCGGAAAATCGAAGAATTACATAATGCGCCTTCCCCTGGCGCGTAGAAACAACGATAGATATGTGTGTTAGGTGGATAGGGGAGGGTCAGATGTTTGGCAATATCCGCGAGAGGCAACAACAGATAAATAAATAAAACAATTCTGGGCACAGAGCACACACAAAGGAAACACGAAACAATTTGAAAATTCTCAATCTCGGTTGAAGACGACAGCGAAACAACAAGTTATTAGCGCTCAACATCAAAAAAACACGCAGCACAAAAATAAATTGGCAAGAGCATTCGTTGTTGTCCCTCTGACTATAGCCTGGCTAGCGTTTAAATTATTGCAGTCCCCCCCCCCACGGTTTTGCTGCGCCCTCCTTCCTTCCGAGCTGGCCGAACGCGAAATACAATTAATAGCGAAGCAAGTTCGAGCATTTATTTATAAACATTCTCGCTTCGATTCAGAAATACTCTGGTCATTATTCTCTTTCAGAACATTTTTGTATTATTATTGTTTTTGTGCGGTGGTGGTTCTGTGTTTGTTGTTACCGAATCTCTGTTTATTAGCCAATAATAAATGCCACATAAATAAGTGTTTGCACGTGCAATGGGGATAATGTTTAAATAAATTAATTTAAAGCGAAATCCGAACCGATTTGACATAACTTTTAATTGGGTTTTCAGAAAACTGAAATAGGAAAATTAAACAATGATAATTAGTACAACATTCCGAGAGGCTATAGCAAAATTAAAGTGAAAGTAAACCGAGAAATAGCTCTGTTAAGTGCGTATCCTTGTTGTTAAGCAACTGCTAGCCATAGTCAAAGGCCATGGGAAACGGATGTTCTAAATGCTGCCAGTGCAACGAGCACAAACAAATCCACGGCACACTCTCCTCGGCCTCGTCGGTCTACAGGAAAAGGTGAGATCCTTTCTTCAGCTCAAGATCGGTGGCCAAGATGGCCCACTCCAGCTGTTGAATGTCAAGTCAAGGCAGCAGTTCCAGTTCCATCCATTCGCAGGCGGTGACCATCATCAGAACCGCCCTGAAGCAGTGCCAGCGGAAGCTGGGGCTAGAGCGGAAGCGGAAATAGTAATTCAATCATCTCATACTTTAATTCCAGGAGCCGTGGTGAAATTCCCATCGAGAATTCCGACCGCTTCCGCATCACGGCCACCAGCAATGCCGTACAGCTGGCCGTGGAGCATGTTCAGCGGGAGGACGCCGGCCACTACACGCTGTTCGCCAAGACGAAGAGCCAGGATGTGGTGCGCAGGCACGTGGAACTTATCGTGGAGGACAGATCCACCGGCGACGACCCACCGGTGTTCCTGCGACGCCTCGTCGATCTCTCTGTTAAAGTGGGCACCCGCACTCGCCTCCTCACTGAAATCAAGAGCTCGACAGATTTGAAGGCAAGATGTTTAATCCAATTAAAAACATTTAATAAAATTGAGAAATTTGTACATTTTCGGCTTTATTGTTATTTATGTGGCTTTCTTGTTATTCATGCGGCTTTTCATGTCTCAATATTCAGCTCACCTGGTACAGAAATGATCGTAGGGTGTGCGCCAGTGACCGCATCACAGAGATCAATGAGGGAACCTTCCACTACCTCGAAGTGAGTCCTGTGACAATGGAGGATGGCGGCCAATGGATGCTGATGGCTGAGAACTATGGCGGACGCAACTCCTGCCTGGGTACGCTGAACGTTCTGGTTCCCAAGGCGTACAAGACGCCTGAGTTTGTGGAGGAGCTGCGCGCCGTGCTCACGGAGCAGGGGACCGTTTCGCTGGAATGCAAGGTGGTGGGCGTGCCAACGCCGCATCTGCGGTGGTTCAAGGACTCCAAAGAGATCAAGGCTGGCGACATCTTTGCCCTGACAGCCAACGCAGATGATCCAACCAGCCTGGGCACATATACATGCGAGGCGCGCAACTGCATGGGCGTTACGTACTCCAGCTCCAAGGTGCATGTGGTGGGACGTGGTAGCCGCGAGGGATCCCTCAAGCCGGCGGACAGGTTAGTATCTTGAAATGCGTTCTTCGCGGTAGCTCTCTTACTGACCGGTGTGCTAATCTTTCCGCAGCGTCGCTGGCAATGCGCCGCCTCCGATATTCACGAACGAACTGCGGGATCTGAGCCTCCATATCGGCGAGACGATCATTCTGGGCTGTCAAGGTGAGCACTCGAAGTGGAGCAGCCGGTCAGAGCCGTGAGCAGATGCCATCGTCTCTGCTGCTGGCACGGCGCCAAACTGATTGTTTACACGTTCTCCCCCATCTCTCCCGCAGTGGTGGTTCCGCCCTGGCCCAAAAGCGTGTGCTGGTACAATAAGGAAGGCCGCGTGGAGACCGCCGAGCGGTATAAACTGATCGAGGACGGCCTGGGCGTCTACATGATCGAGGTCAAGCCGTCAGAGTCCTGCGATGCCGGCGAATGGAAGTGCGTGGTGACCAGCTTCGATGGCAGTGTGGGCATCTCGTCGTGCAACGTTGCCATGGACAGTGAGTGGAAATGTGCGCCTCAAAGTCTACAGATTTTTGATACAATCTTCTTACAGTTCCCAGGAACTATCGCAAGCCTCGCTTCATGGAGAGCTTACGCGCCGTGCTCACCGAGGAGGGCCTCGTGTCCTTCGAGTGTAAAGTGGTAGGTTTTCCCACGCCCGTGCTTAAGTGGTTCAAGGATGGCCACGAACTGAAGCCGGGTGATGTGTATCAGCTAACCGGAACCAACTCATTGGGCACCTATTGCTGCATCGCACGCAATTGTATGGGAGAGACCAGTAGCACTGCCGTCCTCACCGTGGAGGATATCCAGAACCAGCTGACCGACGAGGAGCGGCTGGTGTTCACAAATCAAAACCAAAATCAAGCCCCAAAGTTCCTCACCGGATTGAAGAGTACGGATGCAAAGATAAACGAACCCTTCCAGTTCAAGGTTGTGGTGAAGGCCACCCCAGATCCCATTCTAACCTGGTTCCGCGACGAGCTGCCCATTGATCCGAACGACCGATACAATCACTATCGCGGTGAAAACGAGGAGTGGCTGCTGGACATCAAGGCCGTTGAGTTTGTGGACCAGGCCGAGTGGAAGTGTGTGGCCGTCAATGATTTCGGGACCAGCATCACGTCCTGCTTCCTGAAGCTACAGATTCCACGTCACTATAAGAAGCCGCGATTCCTCGAATGCCTGCGTGCGGTGCTCACCGAGGAGGGCGCCGTAAATCTGGAATGCAAGGTTATCGGTGTCCCTCAACCGGCTCTGAAATGGTACAAGGATGGCGTGGAACTGAAGCCGGGGGACATTCATCGCATTATTTCTGGGCAGGATGGCACCTGCTGTTTGGGCACCTACACCTGCGAGGCAAGGAATTGCATGGGCATCGTCGCCAGCTCTGCGTCGCTGCTGGGCTTCGAGGATGCGCAAAGGAGTCAGCAGCAGAAGAACGAGGAGCCGCGCGAAAACGAACTGCAGAGAAACTATTCGCTGTCCACCATCCAGGAAGAGCGCACATCCCAAATGTATGAAACGCCCGTCGGCGACATAACCATCGATGATAAGGGAGACGTATCGTTCTCCTTTGACGGCAAGGAAGTCTCCGTTTCGCTCTACGAAACGCCCGATCTCACCGAGGAAGAGGCGCTCAAGATTGTGGAAATGTATGCGGATCAGATCTCGGAGCATGTGACTGAGCACAACATTGTGGAGCTGCCGCCGCTGCGTTTCGTCAAGGAGACCTCGCAGTCGGGCAAGCTGCTGATGGAAGCCGTGGTCATTGACATCTCGCCCGAGTATTTCACAGTGGAGGAGGATATGCGCACTGAGGCCGATATGGATGACATATCCATAACGGAGATCACTGTGCACGGCTCCTCCGGTAGGGAGGGCAAATTTGATAGGGAAACGGAGAAATATGCGCAGGAGTCCTTTGAGAAAATGGAGGAGGAATTGTCACTGTCAGCGCCAATTCGAAAGCGGAAAAAGTCAAAGCCCACGGAGACCGATGAATTCTTTAGCCTGTCCAAAGCCTCGGCGTCGGGCAGCCAAGGCGAGGAGGAAACGTCGGACTTGCAGACATTTGCCAGCGCCCAGATGTCTGCCTCTCAAAAGGCAGCCGGCGAGGCACAATCTAGCTCGGAAATGGACAAGGAGTCGGTGGCGCCGCCGAAGAGGAAGAAATCCAAGAAGCCAACAGACAGTGACTCCTCGAAGACCACCGAAGACGATGCCCGACTGCAGGACATTTCGGGTGCTGTGGGGGATGGGCTTTTGGTGACGCCATTGTCGCACCCAAAAGCAGTTACTGACGAAAATGAAATAAATAAAAATCTCATGGCCCTCGTTCCGCTGGCCAAGCTACTTAAGGTCATTCAAAATCATCTGGGAGCTGTCGAAAATGAGGTTTTGGAACAATCCACCATGATGATGACTCCGTCTGCAGCGGATCAGAGCATTGCCATCATTCGCAATATCATAGAGCCGATCAAGCAAATCGAATCGAAGCTAAGAGTTTATTCCGGCGAGACCCAGATCGACGCCCTCATCCAGTCCATGGACGAGGACATCCGCCGGCTACACATGGGCCTGCAGGTGATTGAAAAGTGTGTGGAAATTGACGAGACGGGGGCTACGCTCATACAGCGCACCAGTGTGTGCATTATCGACAGCGTGGCCGATCAGATGAAGCGGGCCCTCGAAGAGCTAAAGGTCGTCAGCAGGAAGTTTGAGTCGGAGTGCCTGCGGGCCCAAATTGAACTCACCGCTGATGACATTCAGCAGGGATTGGAGATCACGCAGGGCACCATTAAGTCGCAGGCGCTGCTGCAGGAGGCCCAAGAACTGGAGGCCGCCAAGCACTTTTCCGAAACTGTTGAGAAAATGCAAGAAGTCCCCGACTCCGTATCCTTTGCGACCATTTCAGAGGCGAATCTGCCGAGTGAGGCGAGCGCTCTGAAGGATATTTGCCAGCCAGTGGCCAAGATTCAGGAAGCACTGGAACGCGTCGAGATGGAGTTATCTTTGGAGGATTCAGAGGAGCAGATCTACAAGAAAGTCCACCAAAAAGTGCTCGAGAGCATTGTGGAGCCTATCAAGCAGTTGCAGAGCACCCTGCAGTCCATAGAAGATAAGACCGAATCGCTGGCGGGCACGGAGTCAATGGAGCAGAAAATAAATATGGCCATTCTTGATATTGTTACGCCACCACTTTTTGAACTTAACAAGGGCTTGGAGGTGATCCTCAACGAGAAGTCGGATAGTGTGGAGGGGGGCATGCTGACAGTCAGCACTGTGGAATCTATGGTACCGCCCCTGCAGGAGATCCAAAATGGTCTTGCCCAGCTGGGCCAGGATCTGGAGAGCGGGCAGGCCTCGATCCCGGTGGAGGATCACCGATCCGAGCCAGATTTGGATGTGGCCGATACCCAAAAACTGTTGCAATCGTTTGCCCAAGCTGTTTTGCATTTTGAAACGAATATCGAGAGGATTTCGCCGAGACTTTCGTCCAATGTAAAAATCCGTTTACTCAATCTGAAGGATGAACTCTCAGCCCTAATAAGTACTATTCTGGAGAAGGACATTACCGGCCACCATGTGGATCTACTGGACAGACTGAAGCGGCCCGTTGATGAGCTCAACTACTGCATCCGGCAGACGGAGGTCAAGTCTATGACCGGCTCTCTGGCCGATCTTATTGAGCCCTTAAGCATGTTGCAGGAGAACACACAGAAAGGCCACGGGGTGATGCTCACAGCTCGGGATCCCGACCAACAAGCTCTGCACACCCTGGAAAATATACGCAGCATTATTCGAAACGCAGTCATCGACATCGAGGAGCACGAATTCAAGATTCTGCAGCAGGAAATACAGCTGGACGAGGAGAAGGCCGCACAGCAGCAGGATAAATCGTTCAGTGCCCTTCGCAAGGTTCTTGAAACGAAGGTGTCTCTCGAGGAGGCAGTTGGCAACATTGAAACGCTTCAGGAAACTCTAAATAAAATCTGCGAAAACCCGAAAGCAGCCGAACAGCTAAGGATATCCGCCAATGAAGCCCAAGTTTTCCTCTTGAGGATCCTGCAAATCGCCAAGGGCTTGGCCACGTTCAGCGAGGCGGAGACGACGCTCGATGTCAATGAGGCAAACACAACCAGAATCCTTTTCGAGTGTGGCAAAAGCTTTGCTGACTTGGCTAAAGCCCTGGAAGGTCCAGCTGCTCTCTCCGATAACCATTTTTTGAATGCCCTGAACCAGTTTACTGACATTGTTGAGCAGCAGAAGCCATCAATGGAGGAGAAGCTTTCCATAGCCAGTCCCCTGTCGAGCCTGATTCATGTCCTCGAAAACCTGAAGCCCTCTAGAGCCTCAGTCGAAGACTTGTCGACTTTGGATGATGTTTCAGTGCTTAAGTCAGCCGCAGAGTCCTTGCCCACAGAGCCAGAAGTGGAACTGGCACCCGGCAGCGACCAGCAATTGTCCGTTGCTGCGGTGCTGTCCGACTTAAACCAGGGCCTCACCTCGGTCCTCTCGCACTGCGATGATGCTGATGTGGCCTCGCTATCCGGCACGGCAGCCCAGAAAGTTCAGGCAGCCATTGTCAAAATGCAGGAACTACAAAGTACTATTGCTTTGGTGCAGGAAACTGCCACTGTGGAGGCAGCGCAATCTTTGTCAGAGGCCAGCCAACAGGGCACCTTCGCCGAGGCCCTTTGCAGCTTGGAGCAGTGTGTCCTTCACGTGGAGGAGTGTATGGCCCACAGTGGCGTCGAGAGCATGCCAGAACTGGAACTAGAGATGCTCAAGACCTTGGCCACTCCACTCCGCGAAGTGCGGCAGCATTGCGAGCAGATTGATATGCAGGTGCTGGAAAATGCAACTGATTTATCTACCCAGGAGGATATTTCCGACCTAAAGAGCGTTGGCCACAAGCAAACCGTTTCAGATCATATTCAGGAGATGGCTGTTGTGCAAGAGGATGCCACGGTGGAAGTATTTGACATACAACAGGGCGTGGCAAGCGGCATTAAGCAGCTCGAAGCTTGCCTCGAGGTTACACAGACCGATTCCAGCCAGGAGCTCCAGAAAGTGGCCGAAATCATGGGCCAGCTGAAGTCAGATCTGCAGAATATTCAAGCAGCTCTAGTCTCGGAGGGTGTTCAGCAGGAAACTGTCCTGGCTCAAGCGCAGATAGCCCGAACCATGTTTAGATTGAAGGAATCACTAGTTCATACCTATGAGTCGGGCTTGGTGGACTCTCTGGAAAATGTTGAGAGTGCCTTTGAGGATATTTTGCTTTCATTGCCAGTTTTAGAGACTCAGTTAGCACAGGAAATGTTTGGGAAAATTGCAAAGGCATTCAATAGTTTCATTGTTTATTGCGACCGCCAAGAGGCGGCTGATCTGAAGAAGCTTTCAACTCTGAGAAAACCCATTGAAAGCCTGGTTGACTCCATTGCGGCTGTAGCCGCTCACCCTACAGTTGATATCGACAAGTCCTCGGCGGTAATTGTCCAATTGCAGACTAGTCTGATGGGCGCTTTTCGTAGCCTGAATGAGGTTGGCGAAAAGGTCAGCAATGAGGTTTTGGGTGGGCTCCTAAAGACACAAAGTAGCTTAATAAATGTATTTGATTTTATTGAAAATAATGACAGCACCATTCGCGTTATTGAACTGCTGCAGGAAATGGATTCCATTACTGCAGAATTGAAGGCATTGTCTCAGGTTTCGGTTGAAATTAGGGTGCCAGTCGACATAGGTGGGATTATTGAAAGCGTTTCGTCTGGCAAAGCCTTTCTCACCGAAATCGAGAAGGGTCTGCATGCGAATAATCCCCAATGTCTCCTTTTGCTCGATGAAAACTCGGATGATATTGCTCAGCTAGAAGCCACTCTTGTGCAGATCGAAAAGGAAATTCTTTCCCAGCCCCAACTAACACAGATAACAGCCAAGCAAGTCGCTCTCATAGATACCCTGCACCTTCAGATAAATGTTCTGCAAGAAAAGCTTAGCAAACTAAACGTTTTCCTCGATGAACTGCAAAGGCAGCCAGATATTTCTTCTTCTGAATCGGTTTTAGGTTCAGACTTTAAGACTGAAGAAAGTGCTGAAAGCCAAGAAGATATTGAACCAGAACCTAAAAGGGTCAAAGTTTTAGCAATGGAAACTACTTCCTCCACAAAAGTTTCAGGAGAAAATAGGGATAGTAAGGAGCAAGGAGCAACAAAAGTTTCTGAAGAAAATAGGGATAGTAAGGAGCAAGCAAAGCAAACAGATTCCACTAAACAAACTCTTGAAGAAATCAAGTCTGACAGGAAAGAAGCATTTAAAATAGAATCTGAAACTGCATTGGAATCAGAAATCCAGGATATAACTGAGCCGCAGGCCAAGCAAGGTTCGCATTTGGAGGAAACAAAAATAAAAGAGGTTGACGGGGACTCTGCCCAAGAAAAGGATCACGAAATATCATCTCCAGCAGCAATTTTAGAGACTTTAACCGAAAAATTATCATACTTGTCTCAGGCACTTGGCAGCGATACTGAGACAATGAAAACTATTCTCGCAGACAGCCAAGATATTGTCGAAAATATCACTGACTCCAACAAAGTGGCCAAATCAATATTTAAATTAAGAGAACACATAGTTCACACTTATGATGGAAAGCCTCCGGGGGAGCAGTCGGGGAAGGAACTTGTAGAAGCATTTATTGAGTCTCTATTCGAAGCCTTTCCTGAGGCATCGCAGCAGATATCTGAAAATTATGTAAAAGAAATAAAAACCAATGTAATTTTAACTAGAGCAACAATTCAGCTAATTGAAGACCAAAATATGTCCATAAAGCCATCTGCCCTATTGCCAAAATTGGTTAATTTAGAAAGCATTTCAGAGAAAATTCAATTCGATCGACATGTCAATAAGTCATCTGAAAAAATGATTAGCTTGCAACAAAATCTTATGGATATTTTCATTATCCTTGATGACCTCGTAGACGAAAATATGGAAAGCATTAAACCTAAAATAGAGGAAACAAAATCCTTATTGCTTACAGAATATGATTACATTGAGAAAAATCAGGGGGCTTTGAACACAGCAGTCATACACGGAAAAGTCGAAGTTATTACGCAAAAGATTCTTAATATTTCTGAGGAGTTAAAAAATCTTCTTGAAATTCAACAAAGTCAACAAAAGGACACAGTCGATCATGCAGCAGCGTTGGAGAAGCAATCTCTTGAGGAACAGAAAGCTGAAAAAGCTAAAGCCCAGAAGCCAGGCGAGGAGGATGTTGGCCAGAAGGCCGAGAAGGGGGAAATTTCTGAGGTTGCTGCGGAGGAGCAAAAACTGCAGGGCAAAACAAAGGAGCCAGGGGAGAGTGATGACGGCCAGAAGGCCGAGAAGGGAGAAATTTCTGAGGCTGCTGCTGAGAAGGTTTCTGAACAGAAACTTGCTGAATCCAAGAAGCCTGAAGTATCTGAAATTGTAACAAAATCAGAGCAGGCTAAGGCTTTGGAGAAGCAATCTGCTGAGGAGCAACAACTGATGGCCAAAACACAGCAGCCAGGGGAGAGGGATGACGGCCAGAAGGCCGAGAGGGGGGAAATTTCTGAGGTTGCTGCGGAGAAGGTTTCTGAACATAAAGTTGATGAAACCAAGAAGCCAGAAGTATCTGAAATAGTATCTAAACCTGAGCAAGCTAAGGCTTTGGAGATGCAATCTGCTGAGGAGCAACAACTGGAGGCCAAAACACAGCAGCCAGGGGAGAGGGATGACGGCCAGAAGGCCGAGAGGGGGGAAATTTCTGAGGTTGCTGCGGAGAAGGTTTCTGAACATAAAGTTGATGAAACCAAGAAGCCTGAAGTATCTGAAATTGTAACAAAATCAGAGCAGGCTAAGGCTTTGGAGAAGCAATCTGCTGAGGAGCAACAACTGGAGGCCAAAACACAGCAGCCAGGGGAGAGGGATGACGGCCAGAAGGCCGAGAGGGGGGAAATTTCTGAGGTTGCTGCGGAGAAGGTTTCTGAACAGAAACTTGATGAATCCAAAAAGCCAGAAGTATCTGAAATTGTAACAAAATCAGAGCAGGCTACGGCTTTGGAGAAGCAATCTGCTGAGGAGCAACAACTGGAGGCCAAAACACAGCAGCCAGGGGAGAGGGATGACGGCCAGAAGGCCGAGAAGGGGGAAATTTCTGAGGTTGCTGCGGAGAAGGTTTCTGAACATAAAGTTGATGAAACCAAGAAGCCAGAATTATCTGAAATTGTATCTAATCCTGAGCAAGCTAAGGCTTTGGAGATGCAATCTGCTGAGGAGCAACAACTGGAGGCCAAAACACAGCAGCCAGGGGAGAGGGATGACGGCCAGAAGGCCGAGAGGGGGGAAATTTCTGATGTTGCTGCGGAGAAGGTTTCTGAGGAGGCTTTGGAGGAGCAATCTGTTGAGGAACAGCAACTGGGAACTGAAGCACAGCAGCCAGGCGAGAAAGCTGTGGATGATAAACAAGTTGATGAAACTACTATTGACCAAGAATCATCCCAGGAGAACTTGCTTAAGACTTTGAAAAACGTTTTCTCAGAGTTGGCCAGCGCGATAAGCAACGGCAGTAAGAAGAACGAGCTAAACCTGATTGTTGCTGATTGCCGAGATATTATTAATAATCTTAAAGATATTGATGAGGTTTCTAATTTTATTTTTAAACTGAAAAAACATATAGTGAATAGCTATGGGGGGAAGTCTAGCGAAGATAGAAAGAACAAGGAGCTTTTCGAATCTTTCATGGAATCTCTGCTAGAGGCATGTCCTGCCGCAGCCGACAGAGTAATGCAAAACTATGTTAAAGAAATTAAAACCAATGTAATTTTAACCAAGGCCGCCATCCAACTCATTGATGACAGCAACATGTTCACCAGGCCATCCCTGCTGGTCCCTAAACTGGCTAACTTGGAGAAAATTTCTGTTAAAATTCAACCAGAGCGTCACATTGACAAGTCCTCGGAGAAAATGATTAGTTTGCAACAGAATCTAATGGATATCTTTGTCATTCTTGACGATCTCTTAGACGAAAACAATGCACTATTGAAACCACAAATCGAAGCACTCAAAACAATAGTCCTCAATGAATACGACTACATTGAGAAAAAGCAGGACCAATTGCACACTGTGGTGATTAATGGCAAAATTAAAACTGTAACGCACAAGATTCTCGATATTTGCGAAAACCTAAATAATTTGGTTGCAAGTCAAACCCAAAACAAAGTGGCAGATGAGTTAGAGGCCGTCGAGGAACAACAATTGGGAGTTGATAAACAGAAGCAAGCTGAGCAGGATATCAAACAGAAGTCAGATCAGGCAGAGATATCTGAGGTTGCAGCGGAAAAGATATCCGAAGAAAAGGCTCCAGAAGCCAAGAAAGCAGAGGAAAAGGAAGTTGAATCTAAGGCAAAGAAAGCAAAGGCTTTGGAAAAACAAACTCTAGAGGAACAAAAATTGGGAGTTGATAAACAGAAGCAAGCTGAGCAGAATATCAAACAGAAGTCAGCGCAGGCAGAGATATCTGAGGTTGCAGCGGAAAAGATATCCGAAGAAAAGGCTCCAGAAGCCAAGAAAGCCGAGGAAACGGAAGTTGAATCTAAGGCAATGAAAGCAAAGGCTGTGGAAAAACAAACTGTAGAGGAACAAAAATTGGGAGTTGATAAACAGAAGCAAGCTGAGCAGGATATCAAACAGGAGTCAGAGCAGGCAGAGATATCTGAGGTTGCAGCGGAAAAGATATCCGAAGAAAAGGCTCCAGAAGCCAAGAAAGCCGAGGAAACGGATGCTGCATCTAAGGCAAAGAAAGCAAAGGCCTTTGGAAAAACAAACTCTAGAGGAACAAAAATTGGGAGTTGATAAACAAAAGCAAGCTGAGCAGAATATCAAACAGAAGTCAGAGCAGGCAGAGATATCTGAGGTTGCAGCGGAAAAGATATCCGAAGAAAAGGCTCCAGAAGCCAAGAAGCCTGAGGAAAAGGATGCTGCATCTAAGGCAAAGAAAGCAAAGGCGTTGGAAAAACAAACTCTAGAGGAACAAAAATTGGAAACAGAGAAACTGAAGCAAGCTGAGCAGAATATCAAACAGAAGTCAGCGCAGGCAGAGATATCTGAGGTTGCAGCGGAAAAGATATCCAAAGAAAAGCCTGCAGATACCAAGAAGAAATCCAAAAAGGAAGTGGTGTCCAAAGACAAGGTTAAGGAAGCAGAGAAGCATCCTGAAGAAGCAGAACAGAAACAGACAGAGAAGGATGCAATGCGAAAGTCAGAAGAGGAAACTAAAGATAAATTGGAACAGGCAGAAGTTGGGGATAAACCATCAGCAGTTGAACATCAATTGAAAGCTAAGACGAAGGACCTTGCTGGCAAGGATGGGCTTCCAAAGTCGGAGGATTCTGTATCTTCACATACACGTAAGTTTTAGGGAAATACATTTTATTAAATATATATTCTAAAGATTTAAAAACATCATAACTATAATTTGTTGCAGATGAAGAACAATCAACAAGCAAGGAAGCAAAGCTGCTGAAAAAGGAAAAGAAAGTTCAGCCAGATGCAGAGAAAGAGCCAGCCGAAGAAGCGCCAGCCGTTAAGAAACCTCAATTGGCCACCAGAGAAGCCGAAGAAGAAATTGCGACGAAGCGACTCGATCAGAGAATCCATAATTCCGAAGACATGGCCGACTCGGTTAGCCTGCAGACGTACACGTCCATGGACTCGGAGTACAAGAACCGAAAGGAGTCGCGCAGTGCCAAGCGGAAGCCCACAGTGGACATTCAGTTGACCAACCGGAACACGGCCTCGGGAAGCGACCTCAAGCTGACATGCGGGCTATCGGGTCACGATATGAACGTGCAGTGGTTCAGGCAGGGCAGCCACAGTCCCATCGAGAACGATGCCAAGTACAGGAGAACGTTGAATGACGGACTCTCGTGCCTTGAAATTAAATCGGCCGAAGTGGGTGACTCTGGCATTTATCGCTGCATAGCGTCCAATCAAAATGGAGAAGTCGAAACTAGCTGTCTTGTGACTATATACGAAGCACCTTCAAGCAAATTTGGCACTCCGCCAATATTTACACGCAACATTCGAGGTAAGTGGCGTTTGTGCCCAGTCTGCCGTCTACCTAGTGATCCAATGCCCGAATTTCGAACTTAATTAGTGGTAATTTGCCATTGGGGATATTTATTGTACTTTACATTATATTTAGTATATAGGAAGCTAGTTCGTAAGGTCAGGAAAAGCGAGCAAGCCTCGCGATAAATCGGGTGTGGTATACCTGTCTTGACTAACCCATCGCTTCGCACTTTCGGTTCGTAAATATGGCATGTGCCGAGGGCGAGAGTTGAGGAGGCACTTTAAATAGACGCCTCTTCAGTTGGCCAATTATATGCGCACTTATATAATTCCGTTTACTCAAATCGAGTGCCTGCATTGATTAAAAGTGGCCGCTATTTAAATAGAAATGCATTTTGGCAATCAATGTTACTGCCTGTGGTTGGTGTTGCTGCTTGTTCAACGTCGGCGAACAAAACAGAATTCGTAAAATTGTTTTTAGCATAACAATCGAATCGAATCGAATCGATTCGGCGGGACTACTCAGATCGATCCGAGACGGGGAATGGGCTTTCGAAATTTTCACCACGTTCGGTGACAGTCGTGAATCTTCTTTAGCATCGAACGGACGTCTCACGTCCGGAAAACTCGATCGAACCGTTGCGGGCTCTATAAATATATATATATTGATCTAGAAACTCGGACGGATATATAATTTTTATCGGTTTTCATTTACGAATTTCATTCCGTTCACGTTATCCTTCCGAACCCGCAAGCGGAACGAAAACAATCCGAAATCGAAATGGGAGAAACGGACGGAGATATCGAGCCACGGGCTTCCGCCGAACCGGAGGCGGCCGCAGCCCAGGATACCCTGCAAGTGCCAACGCAAAAGAAGCGCAAGCTGAAGTCACCAACTCCGGGCAGCTTACGCGGACGCAGTGCCACGCCAATTCACGGCCGGAGTCAGACTCCGTTCACACTGTACATGACTCGGCGCAGTGCCACGCCGTCGACATGGCGGAGCATTACTCCCTTCCTGAAGCGGGAGGAAAAGGAGAAGACTCCCTTCGAGCTGGGGCGGGACATCAAGAGCCAGACGACCTGCAACATCGCCGTCTTCGATCGCGCCCTCGTAATGGACATATCCGAGCCATTGGACGTGCAGAAGCCCGTGCGTTACATAACTTCCGATCTGTCGGTGATCGATCGCGCTGCCGTAATGGATGTGTCCAACGTTGAGGTTATCTACGTCGTCGAGGAGTACGAGGAGGTTGAAGAGGAGGAGATAATCGAGGAGGTCAAGCCGAAAAAGAAGGAGAAAAAGGCCAGGAAGCCGCGCGTTCAGCGCAAGTCTATCGACAAGGACATGAGTCCTTCCGGCGCAGAAGATGGCGAAGACTTGGGCGACTATGGCGGCGACGATCGAGAGGATAGTATCGATCTCGACGAAGGGGATGAGCCCGTCAAGAAGGGCAAGAAGAAGGCTCCGCCCAAGAAGAAGGAGAAGAAAGAAAAATCGCCCAGTCCAAAATTGACCTTGAAACTGGAGATCGGCGGAGGCCAGAAGGCCAGCAAGAAAATGTTTGAGCAGCAGCAGGCAGCCGCACCCAAGCCGCCGCCGAAGAAGAGCAAGATGGTGCTCCAGATGGAGGAGCAGGCAAAGGCCGCTGCCAAGGCCGCTGAGGAAGCGGCAGCCCGGGCCAAACCCAAGGGCGAGACCTATGAGGAGCGACAGAAGCGCCTGCAGGCCGAGAGGGAGGAGCAGGAGCGACTGGAGGCCGAGCAGCGGGCCCTCGAAGAGGCCGAGGCCGAGGCTGAGGAGGATGAAGAGGATCCATCGGCCATGGGCGAGGAGGGTGAGGAGGGCACCGAGGCCGGCTACGGAGACGAGGACCAGGACCAGGAGTATGCCGGAGAGGACGGCGAGGGCGATGAGGACCGAGATATCGAAGAGGAGGAGGACGCAGTTACCGATCTAAAAAAGAAGGAAAAACGGCGTGGCAGCGACTCCTCCGATGATTTTGTTCGCCCCGATCCCCACGAGGAGGAGCGCTGGCAGCGCATCGCCGCCACCGAGGGCGAGGAGTTCATGCAGCAGATGCGCAAATATAGCCAGGCCAAGCGCATCAGCGAGAAGGAGCGCGACGCGGACTGGCAGCGCCGCCGCGAGCAGGCCCGCAATCCTAAGTTCATTAACTTCCTCTCCGATCGGGCCGCCGAAGCCGGGCAGAGTGTGCGGCTGGCGTGTGCCGTGGACGGACCGGAGCTGTCGGCCAAGTGGTACCACAATCGCAAGCAGCTGGAGCGCGACGGCTGCCATCGCATCATCAACAATAACAACATCCTGGTGCTGGAGGTGCTAAATACCACCATTTTGGACTCCGGCGAGTACTCGTGCGTTATCTCGAACCAGAACGACGAGGTTACATCCTCTTGCATTGTCACCATCTACGAAGTGTTCAAGGACGAACCCAAACCCCCCTCCATTCAGTATATCAAAGGTATTTGTCCCTGGCCATTGTTTTCGGCGCATCGCTAAGAGTCCCTTCTCTGTGTGTGCCTCTTTCAGAATATTATCATTTGCGCGATGACGAGCTGACCATCGAGTGCCACGTTCACGGCGTGCCCCGTCCCGTGATCACCTGGTGGCGTGGCGCCTTCCAGGTGAAGGCCAGCTACAAATTTACGATCCTGGAGGAGGCGCACGGTGTGTGCAAGCTGCTGATCTACAAGCCGGGCAACAAGGATGGCGGCATCTACACCCTCCGGGCCTTCAACTCCAGCGGCGAGGCGCAGATCAATCACACCGTCGAGGTGGCCAAGAATCTGCACTATCACGTGCCCGGCATCTTCCATGCCCGCGACAAGATCCAGCTAGACAGCTTGAAGCAGGCCAAAAAGGCCATGGAGGCCGCCCTCAAATCGAAGGCCGAGTCTGATCAGAAGCGAGCCGATGCCGAGGCCGAGCAGCAGCGCCTGCGGCCAGTCCGCGCTTCTCCAGAGCCTTTGGTGCCGGCCAAGCAGAAGCTTTCGTTCGCCACCCAGCTGCGCGATCGCATGGCGCTTGAGGGATCGACCATTAAGTTTGTGGCCACGGTAATCGGACCCCAGCCGAACACCCGCTGGATGAAGGACGACAAGTGGGTGGTGGTGGGCGGCAACGTCAAGAACCTGTCGGAGGAGGGCAAGGCCATATTAGAGATCTCCGACGTCACCTCCGCCGACTCGGGCGTCTACAAGTGTGTGGCGAAGAACGATCTTAGCGAGATCGAGACCTCTTGCTACTTTAAGGTGTACACAGCACAGGCGGATGGCGACGAATCGGAGCCCATATTCGCCCTGCCACTGCGAGGTATCTCCTGTCTCTCCATCTCCCTGTCCCTCTCGATGTGTGTGCTCTGTCGCTCTGGTTACACGATCCCCAAACCCACAACTGTGTGTGTGTGTGTGTGTGTCGTCTATTGTCCGACCATCGATGTTCGATCAATTGAGGTCGTTCGTGTACAAAAATAGCCGGGAATTGATTGATTGACTTTGTTCTCAGATGTGTACCATGCCTCGCAAAACGATCTGATTCTCGACACGAAGGTGCGCGGCAATCCCCGGCCGGTGATCTCGTGGACCAAGGACCAGATACCCATCGTGCTCGACGATCGGGTGGTGCAGATCGAGCACTTGGACGGCATCTGCGAGCTGATCATCAACAAGCCGACGATCAATGACAACGGAATCTATGTTTGCACCGCCAAGAGCAAGCTGGGCACTCAGTCGACCACACACACGGTTGTCGTCGACACCACCCATACCTCGAGGCGCTCGAGCATTCTGTCTGCTATTGCCATGCAGGAAGGAGGTGGTGAGCCAGCTGAAGGCGGCGGCGGCGGTGGCGGTGGCGGCGGCAAGGCCAAGGGCAGGAGGAAGAAGAAGGACGACGATTCTGAGGGCGGCGGCGGTGACGGCGAGGGTGGCTACGAGCGTCGCAGCCGTATGCCCGATCCCTCACCCAAGCAGATGCTGTACTTCACGGTCAATCTGTCTAATCGGTATGTGGCCGAGGGCTCTAAGGTCAAGTTGCAGGCCGTGGTCGGTGGCCCGGAGCCCACTATCAAGTGGCAAAAGGACGACCAGAACGTCACCTATGGACCGCGGATCCGCAACATGAACCGCGACAGCTTGGCGGTGCTGGAATTCGTCAACGCCCAGGCGGAGGACTCGGGCACGTACTCCATTATTGCCCAGAACGAGTTCTGCAAGATAACCACCTCGGCGCTGCTGCACGTCTACCAGCCAAAGGTCAACACGGATGTCCAGCCCGTCTTTATTCGTTCACTGAAAGGTAAGATTTCGGTTGCAGCATCGATTGACCGAACGATCTATCGATTGTGCAACGCCATCTTCGATTGTCGCCGCCATTATGCAATGCGTGTGTGTGTTACATAACAGCTTTTGGTGCTCTTTTTCTGTAGAAACCTATCACCTCAACACCAACGAGCTGATCCTGGAGACGGCGGTGCGTGGCCAGCCCACGCCCGAGGTTCAGTGGTTCAAGGACAGCGTGGAGATCCAGAGCGGCGGTCGCTACCAGCTAATCGAGCATCAGGACGGCACCTGTGAGCTCATCATCGATCGGCCGGACAACAAGGACTCTGGCAAATATGTGCTCAAGGCGGAGAGCCGCGCAGGCAAGATGGAGATCTCCCACTACGTGCTCTTCGAGGGCAAGGCGCATCACATTGCGGACAACATCCATGGCGTCTTCCATGCCGACAAGAGCCTGCTGCGCCCCAAAGAGGTAGAGAAGCCGATGGAAAAGAAGCCTGTGGCCGCTGCTGCTCCGGAAGCCGAATCGGAAGCTGAGGAGGGCGGCAAGGGCAAGCGTCGTCCCAAGAAGGACGATGATGCCGACGCGTCCTCGGCCTACGCCACCGACTATGCCTCTGACACGGCAAGTCTGTCCAGTAAGCGGCGAGAGAAGAATATTGCCATTCACTTCAGCACCTCGATGCGAGATCGCGTCGTGGCCGAGGGGTCCAAGGTGAAGATTTCGTGCTTCCTGGACGCCAAGGAGCCGCAGGTGAAATGGTTTAAGGACGGCGAGCAGATCCAAAACAGCCCCAAGTGCAGGGGCCGGTACAGCGAGGGCCTGTGCCTGCTGGAGATCATGAGCGCCACGGCCGAGGACAATGGCGAATACAAGTGTTGGGGTCGCGACGAGACCGGCGAGGCCTCCACCTCGTGCCGTCTGGAGGTGTACGAGGATCCGGGAACCGGTGATGTGCCACCCACCTTTACGCGCAACATTAAGGACACGCTGCACGGCAAGATCAACGAGCTGCAGCTGGACGTGCATGTCCGCGGTTTGCCGACACCATCGGTCACATGGGTGAAGGACGGCGTCAAGGTGGAGAACAGCGACAAGTACCAGCAGGTGGATCACGATGACGGCACCTGCGAGCTGTTCATCAGCAACCCGAAGCCCTCGGACAGCGGCAAGTACGTCTGTCAGGCCGAGAATCGTGAGGGCAAGACGGAGATTGTCCATGTTATAACTGTGGAGCCCCGCGTCCGGGTGCCTCGCCACTCGCCGCCCAGGGAGGGCAGGCCACCGCGTCCAGCTGGAGGCGATGAGGAGGCACCGGCAGCCGGTGAAGAAGGCGCTGCGGAGGGCGAAGGTGGAGAAGGTGCTGCTGCTGGTGGCGAGAAGCGTCGCAGGAAGCCCAAACCCGACGAAGAGGAGCAGGGCAGCTCCAGGCGCGAAGTGCCACCCCCGCCGGACCTAAGAAAGCGCCTTTACTTTAGGAACTTCCTGTCCAACCGCACGGTCAAGTCCGGCAGCAATGTCAAGTGGATGGTCAACATTGACGGGCCGGAGCCAACGGCCAAGTGGTTCCACGGCGACCAGCCGATCGCCTTCGGGCCCAAGAGCAAGATGTCGATGCAGGACGGCATCGCCTGGCTAAATCTCGTCGGGGTAACCGAGGAGGAGGCCGGCGAGTATACGTTGCGGGTCAGGGGTTCGGAAAATGAAATCGTGAGCACTTGCAACCTGTTTGTGTACAGCCCAGGCAAACCGGAGGTTATTTCGCCCACCTTCGTAGTGGGCATCAAAGGTAGGAGGACGCTCTGTGTGTTCTCATCCGAGTGCGTTTTGGTGAATGTCCTGGTATCTCTGAGAAATATGTAGCCATATCTGTGTAGACCTAGGAGTAAGTTATAAGTAAGCTAACAGACCCGAAATCCATTCCTTCTCCTCCTCGTACTCTGTCTTATGTTTCTTGTGTGTTTTGTCTTCTCTTCTTTGTGTGCCATGTTCCAGATGCATACCATTCCCAGGACAACCAGCTGACTTTGGAGTGCAAGGTCTCGGGCAGCCCCAAGCCCCACATCTACTGGCAGCGGGACAACACTCTGCTGCCCGTCGAAGGTCCCAAGTATCAGTATGCGGAGCAGAGCGACGGGGTTAAACTCTTGACCATTTCCAGCTTCTGCAGCGATGATTCCGGCCTGTACACTTGCTATGCGGAGAGCGAGAACGGCCAGATGAAGATTAGCAAATTTGTGCAGGCCTCCGACTATGTGAGGGAAAGAACTGCGGATAAAAAGCCCATTGATGTGGTCATCCAGGAGATCAAGCGGGATGAATCCTCCGCCGCTCCGACAAGCGACACAGCGGCGGTCAAGGCCCGTGCCCGCGAGGCTAAGCTGCGACTCAATCTGGAGACCAGCCTGAAGACCATGACAATCGGCAGTGGCAACAAGGCGCAGCTTATCTGCTACGTAACTGGCATTATTGAGGATGTCCACTGGCTAAGGAACGATGAGCGCGTGACGAAGGACACGCGCCACAAGATTTACAACATAAACGGAGCCATCAGCCTGGAGATTTACGATGCCCGGGTGGAGGACAGTGGCCATTATAGATGCGTGGTGAAGAACAGCAGGCAGACGGTGGAAAGTGCCGGCCAGCTCAGTGTGCTGGATCAGGCAGCGGGCAAGTTGCCGGAGAGTTTCTCCGCTGCCATAACAGGTAAGACTCCAGAATCTCTGTTAATCTTCATAGTTTAATTCTGACCTGTGTTTTTTTTTTTTAGAGTCCTATGATGCCCAAAGGAATGAAATTGTGCTGAGCTGTCAGGTGTACGGTCGTCCCAGTGTCAGTTGGATGCGGGATGACCACACCATCTCCAACAATCGGTACAGAACTGTTGAAGAGCCCGGCGGCGTTAGGAAGCTGGTCATACGAAACCCCATTCCCTCGGACTGCGGTATTTTTGCCTGTTATGCGGAGCATGAGGACCGAATTGACTCCATCAGCACCACCATTAAGGCCTTTGATCTCAAGCGTCTAATCAATGTCAGTCAGGAGGACTGCTCCTCGCTTAGCGAGCAGGATTGGTCGCGTTGTCAATCGTATTTGAGTTCCAGCAGCCAGCCGCAGCAGCAGCAGCAGGTGGTGAATGGTAATGGGGATCTTCATCGAGCTGGGGATCGCCTCCTGCGCAGCGTGGGCAAAGCAAAGCCTCTTTTCCACACCCTTCTGCACGACCGCACGGTTTCGGAGGGCGGCAATCTTCGTCTGTTGTGCGCTGTTTCGGCAGATGAGAACACACACATCGAGTGGCTGAAGAATCACAAGCCCTTGCCGGCGGACAGCCGCTATCAGACGCTTTACCAGAACGGAGAGGCCTCGCTGGAGATCTATGCCGCCATGGCCGACGACAGTGGCAACTACACCTGCTGCGCCACCAACGATTTCGGGGAGAGCTTGACACACGCCCAGCTGCGTGTCTACAAGAACTTCAAGGAAGCCTCGCTACCAAGTACTTTTACGCAGCCAATCCGAGGTATTACCCAGCCGAGCTTCGGACTCCATCTTTTGTTCATCCTGGCTGTTTTTCTAACCGCTTGTTTTCATTATGATTTATTATGAACATGATTTTGCTAACAAGTTATCTTTACCTTTGCAGACACATATTCTCTCAACGAGAATGAGTTGGTTCTGGATTGCCGCGTGCGAGGCCAGCCCCGTCCCGAGATCGAGTGGATGAAGGGCAACGAGATCATCTCCAGCGATGAGAAATACAAACTGACCGACCAGGCCGATGGCTATGCCAAGCTGGTGATCAACAATCCCACCGAGAAGGACTCGGGCATCTACTCTTGCGTGGCCCGCAATGAGGGTGCCGAGAACAAGATCTCCCACCAGGTGGACTTCAAGGGCCGCCAGCACTACTCGCTGGAGAAGACGCATGGCTTCTTCCATCGCGATCCCAACAAGCCGCACTTCCTGCTGCCGCTGGGCAACCAGACGGTCTGCAAGGGCGGCACCGTGGCCATTTCGGCGGAGTTCATGCAGACCAGCACGCCCATCGAGGTGAAATGGTATCGCGATCGCCAGGCTGTGGATGGACCCAATGTAAAGACGCTGGCCGATCGTGGCGTCTATACGCTGACCATTATGAATGCCTTGCCCGAGATCGAAGGCACCTACACGTGCCGGGCCTCGAACGCTTTTGGTCGCATCGAATCGCATGCCAACATTGATGTCTCCATGGCGGAGACCAAGGATGAGCGTCCGCCGCTATTCCTGTCGCGACCGGACACCGAAATGAAGATTGCCGTGGGTGATCCATTCTCCCTGTCCTTCCGCATTGGCGGCGATCCGAAACCCAAGCGTAAGTTTTCTGTTTTTTTTTTTTTCTTTAGATGTAATTACTGCAACCTATCTGTATCCTTACAGTCACATTCATGAAGGGCACCAAGGACATCACCCAGTCGGACAGGGTCAGCAAAGAGGTATCGGATGACTACACCAGATTCACAGTGCAGCAAGCCCAGATCTCCGACTCTGGTACTTACTTCGTGGTGGCCCGTAACAACTTTGGCACTGACAGGATATTCGTCACCGTCACGGTAGGCTTTCCGTAACGGCATTTGTGTGTCCGTTGTTTATTCTGTTGCTCGTGGCTGTCCCCTCTTGATAATCGCTTTCGCTAAACTAACCGCTGCACTTTCTCTCTCTCTTTCTGCTTTTCTTCTTCTCTAATTACAGATTAAGATACCCAAAAAGAAAGAATAAAGCTTTATTAATACAAAATCTATTTTGCAAATTTCGAACGCCGCCTCCCTCAACCAGCACCAATCTATATCTTTATATATACTCCGACTACACTTTCCTGAATCTCTATGTGTTCATTCAAAGCAATAAATATATCGTTCTGACTACAAAACTTATAGGTAAACCCGCGCGCTCGCTCCGCCACGCCATCGCAACCACGCTGGGGCCTTCCCCTGGACAGTTACAGCGACACTTCGTACTTCAGAGGTGAGTTTTGGGGACCCCATGTCATGTGTAGTTTTATCCCCTTGTCTGTCTGCCGTCTGTCCTTCGTATGCGTCTGTCGTTCTGTCTGTGTGTTCCAGTTATAGTCCAAGCTGACGAGAATCTCTTGCAGATCGACGGTTCAGCCGCCACAACAGACCACAAACAACAAAAGAAATTTCCTGTGAGATCGTAGATACCCAGCAGCACACAGACACTATAAATTCGTGTATTTATCTTTTGTTAGTATTTCTGAACGATTGACTTAATTACTTTTATTATCGTACCTACATATATGATATAAATAATGTATTATATAAAGCACAGCAATCCAGCTTATACATTTACGTAGTGGAAACAAGAAAATAAAAAAAATATTTCTCCGGGGCGTGATGCGTTTTAATTGAGGCCTTCCATCCCATCCCTCCGCCTTCCACGTCCTCTCGAAGCCTCATTCATTTACGCATCTTCTCTCTTGGCAGATCCACCGGGTTGCATTTCCACGGAGCCCCTGGTTGTGGACTCCGGACCCACGCACATCTCGCTGTCGTGGGGAAAGCCAGTCAGTGCCAACTCAGCGCCGGTTATCGCCTACAAGGTGGAGGCCTGGGTTGTGGGCCACGAGGGCGGCGCCTACTGGCGAGAGCTTGGCCTCACGCCCATCAACTCATTTGACGCCTTCAACCTGAAGCCAAACCTGGAGTATCACTTCCGGGTGACGCCCAAGAACCGCTATGGCTGGGGACCCACTGTCCAGACCAGCTCCGCCCTGCAAGTAGGCGGCGTCGAGTGCCTGCCCGAGTTCGTCAAGATTCTGCCGGGCCAGGCGAAGGCTTTGTTGGGCTCATCCTTCACCCTGCAGTGCAATATGCGTGGAGCGCCGCGGCCACAGGTCACCTGGTTCAAGGATGGCATTCAGCTGAGCAGCAGCTCGGAACGCGTCAAGATCCGCCAGATCGGTTCCACCTGCGCCCTCACTATTGCCACTGTGAGCGAACTGGATTCCGGTCGTTACACCTGCGAGGCGACCAATTCCAAGGGCAGGGTCTCCACCTTTGCCCGTCTCCAAGTCGTTGCCGATTCGAGGATCTTTGAGGCGGATTCGCGTCTAAAAGAGATCGCCCACGGCCGAAATGTGGCCGATGTGGGCGACTCGCTGCCCATTTTCACCATGCGCCTGCGGGATCGTCGGGTTCAGTTCACGTACCCCGTGCGTCTCACCTGCCAGATCGTTGGCTATCCCGTGCCCGAGATTTTGTGGTACAAGGACGAGCAGCTGATCCAGATCGATAGGAAGCATCTCATCAGCTCCGAGGGACAGTTCTTCACGCTGGAGATAGCGGCCACAACGCTGGACGACAGCGGCACCTACACCTGCCTGGCCAAGAATGAACTGGGCTCCGTGTCCTGTCACTGCACCCTGGTGGTGGACAAGGGAATTCGAGCCTACATCTCACCGGACTTTTATGTGCCTTTGGATCCATTTTACATATTCCGCGAGGGCTCCGAGATACGTCTCTCCACTAAAGTGGAGGCCTATCCAGCCGTGGGCGTTACCTGGCACCGCAACGGCATGCGTCTGCGTCCAAGTCGTCGCCTGACTGCCACCTTGGACTCGAATGGATACGTGGAACTGATAATTGCCGAGGCCACGGTACGGGATGCCGGTATCTATGTGTGCGTAGCCTCTAATGTGGTCGGCAAGGTGGAAACCATCTGCCGGGTGGCCATTGAGGAGGAGGTGAACAAGATAGCAACCCCGCAACGATCCCTGGATATACCTCTCATCAAGACTGACGACCTGCCGTGAGTAATGAGCCTTTGAAATTAGAATAAAATTATAACATGCTCCCCCTTAAATACTAGTTACTCCAAGGAGCCCCTGTTTGTGGTCAAGCCTCGCTCCAGCGAAGCCTACGAGGGCGACAACGTCATCATATTCTGCGAGGTGGTTGGCGATCCCAAGCCCGAAGTCGTTTGGCTGCGCGATTTTCTGAATGTGAGTAATGGGTGAGAATGTGACGTCAGGCGAGAGGCAGCTCGCTGAGGCGCGCAGGCGCAGTTCTCAGTGGCTGGACGGTGGGTCGGTCAGTTGCAATCGCGGCGCCAACAAATGTGGGTCGTATTATCGTGCAACCGCTGCCTTCTCTCGCTTCCAGTCCCCAGTCTAAGTTGGTTTTATCAGGGGCACATGTGGGCCCTATTCTCCGGCATCAGGAAGTCGGAATCGTTAGTTTCCGCTTTGGTTTTTCTATAAAAAGTAAGCTCCCAGTGGGCCAGACACTTTTCGAGTTGCCACAGTTGCTCGCGCGGATAAAATTTCTGTTTAATTGATTCGCGAGTGAGAACAAAGTGTCCAGAGATCCCTAACAGAATCCGATACGGCAAGAAAGTTGGTACAAAAGCAGGTGAAGAATAGCCCGCAGGGGCTCGCATTACGGACAAATGCGTCATAATGCAGCGTTATACAAGACCACTTGGACAGCCAGACAGATCTTACAAATCCGATTCGCTGTCAAACGCTAATTCAAGTTCAAGCCATATCAAATAACAGGCTTGTTGTGTTCGCAAAAAAAACAATTACGCGAGCCAAAAAGGAAAAAATATTAGCCACTGTCGTCGTCGGTCGTGCAACGTACCAAGGAAGCGAGAGCAGGAGGAGGAGGTCAGGGTGGGCAACGTAGTTACCAGTTTTCCTATTCGACAGTCTCGAAACTGAAATTTGTACTTATATGGTTATACGCTCAACACAATAATAACAACCGGGCAGCGGATGGCAGGCAGCATCAGCCCCGCAGTCGTGATTCATGCTCGCCGTCAGCCGCACTGATCCTTATAGAAGGCACTCGACGTGACCTTGAGAGTCTTTAGCTCACTCACAACATTATCTTGTCTCGTCTCATCCGCAGCCGGAGTATTACAAGGACGCCCCCCACTTCCGCCGCATCGGAGACGGACCCGAGTACAGGCTGGAGATACCCAGCGCCAAGTTGGACTTCACCGGCACCTACTCCGTAATAGCCAGCAACTGTCATGGCGAGGCCAAGGCTGTAATCTCTCTACAAATATT
Source organism: Drosophila mayri (assembly GCA_008042485.1). NCBI lineage: Eukaryota > Metazoa > Arthropoda > Insecta > Diptera > Drosophilidae > Drosophila > Drosophila mayri. The sequence continues at coordinate 171,947 of VNJN01007322.1, read as the reverse complement.
CGCCAAAGGTAAGTCTAGTATTTAGATTTATTGACTAGTCAGTGCGTTGTCACCCCAGCTGGGGGTAGATATTCGAAAGGCGCGGGAAGACAGCTTCCCGCCAGAAATCCTCAGCCATGCTGAGCAGGCTGGCCACGAACTCCGGATCCGCCTGCACCCATACGTAGTGCAGGGCTCCGTTAGTCTCGAACGTCGGACTCAGCACACAGTAGAGGGCCTTCTTGACATTGGCCATGAACATTTGGATCTGAATCTGGGCCATGTATTTCGGGGCAATTGATTCGCGGGCCTCCAGGTACTTCTCAAAGTCCTCCTCAGTCTTGGGCGATTTGATTTCGACGATGTGGTCGTCTGTAATGCCGTCCGGAGCGGCACACAGGAAGGGATAGCTCTCGTCGAGGAGCAGGCCGCACTCGACGTACTGCTTGTTCTCCAGCTTCTCTGTCTGCTTCAGAATGAAGCGCTTGTGCTGCTTTTGTTGCACCCGATCATCGGTGTTCCGGTCGCGGCCCTTGCAGAACATCATATTGTAGATCTGCTCGTCTTCCTCAACCGACCTGCGGTTCACAATCATGTGCATCATAGAGCAGCGGATACGCATGTACTGCGCCTCAACCCATAGCTTGGACTTGTACTGGTTGCGGGTCACCTCATTGAGGCTTTCGAAGATTCCCGTTTGTGCCTGCAGCTCCATGTAGTGCACAAAGCTGGATACATCCACGATATTGTACTCGGCCGCTCGGAGCAAAACATGGTGTACGAACAGGGGCTCGAATTCGTCGGCTATGTCCACGCATTGGCGATACAGAGCCGAATCCCGTCCGCAGGCGGATAGTTCTTCCAAAACGGCATCTAGAAAGGCTTGTCCGTCGCTGGCGCTCATCTCCTGCAGGCTCTGTTCGCTCTCCAACCGCACCTCATCCTTCGGCATGATATCACAAATACGAGTGGCTACCGCGGGCTCTGGTTGCACCAGAGTCTCCAGTTCGTGGCCCCAGAACTCGACCACAGCCGAGGGACTGCGCTCGGTGCTCTTGTTGAGCAGCCAAAACGTAAAGGCCACGATGTGTGCACAGATTCCTGTAGGACAGCAGGATTTAAGTAAGGAAATAAACCAACTGAGAATGAGTAATTCTCACCGGCGCTGGGACACAGACTGCACTGGCCATCTGTGATAATCCGCGAGCTTTCCTCGACCCGCAGGCCCACATTGGCATGCGTTTCCGTGTTGGCGAAATCAGCGGCGGAGAACACCAGTCCCTTAAGTTCGCAGACCTCGCCACGCCGCTGCATTTGGACGTAGTCCGTTAGCAGGTCACCCTTATCCGTGGCTCTGTTTGGAAAGAGAAACTATGTTAATTATATTACCTCATTGCTATTATTCAACTCACATTTGTTTGTTATCCTCGGCGGCTGAGAAGTAGTTGAACACCATTGCGCTGTTGACCACAGGTATAGTGTGCATGTCGGCCTTCCGGAATCCGGGCTCCAGATCCATGGGCACTATTATCATGCCCTTCATTGTTAAAAGCCAATTTTAAGAAAAAATCGCTAAGTTTATAAAATTATAAAACATTCTCAAATCTATCGATAGAAATTAGAGGTGCGGAAACGCCGATAGCAACAGGGAAGCATCGATATTTGTCTGCGAAACATAAATGTTTTTCGATCTCTTCGTTCATTGTTGGCGCCAATTTCAAATCTATAGCTTGCTTCACTTAACTTATCTTTAAACGCTGTCCTCTCCCACAGATATACTCAAAGATAGCCGCATGGACAAAGTACACACACGACATGGGTGAGTTCAGAGTATGCTTAATGTTTCCCTGAAACACTAATTAAACCAATATTTGCTACCAAACAGCAATATCGAAACCCTTCCCCGCTTCGTACGCAACTTGCGAAACCTGCGCTGTTGCGACGGGGATGCGATATCGCTGGAATGTCATGTGGAGGCCGATCCGGAGCCGTTCATCATCTGGGAAAAGGACGGGCGCGTGGTTCCCGGCGACCGTGACTATGTCATGTCCTTTGACGGTACCAAGGCCACGCTGAGCATTCCGCGCGTGTATCCCGAGGACGAGGGCGAGTACACGTGCGTGGCCAAGAACTCGGTGGGCCGCAGTCTTTCTTCCGCTTGCATTATCGTCGATGTGCCCGAGGAAAAGGAGAATATGCTGAGTCGCCAATTGACCCGGCCCAGTGGCCTGCTTTCCGCCCACTCCACGCCACGCTCCACGCCGCGATCGACGCCGGCGAGAAGCTTCTCGCCGCTCCGTCTCTCCGCCTACCGCACCGCCAGCAGCATCGATCTGTCTGCGGTGGCGGAGCGAAGGCGTAGCGATGCCCGCAATGCCATCACGGCGCCCAAGTTCCTTGCCATTCCCTACAATCGCGTCGTTGAGGAGGGCGACAGTGTGCGCTTCCAGTGCGCCATTGCCGGTCATCCCACGCCCTGGGCCACCTGGGACAAGGATGGTCTGATTGTCACCCCAACGCCCAGAATAGCCGTAAAAGAAATCGATGATCTTCGCATTATAGAGATCGACGAGGTGTCTTTCGACGATGCTGGTCTCTATCGTGTAACGCTTGAGAACGATTTTGGAAGAATTGAGGCAACTGCCCGACTGGACGTGATACGCAGTTCCCGCTACTCAAAGTCTCCATCCGTGCGCAGTGTACGCGCCTCCTCCTCCCGCCGCAATGCCTACCTATACAGGCGCATAATGGGTCCATCCACAGGTGGGTTTAAAACTCCTAAATGTTAGTATTTCAAAATTCTGACCTCTTCTTGTTTGTCCTCAGCAATTGGCGGACGCATGGCTTTGGCTAGCGGCTATCGGGGATCCTCGGTGCCATCGGTGAGGTTCTATCACAACAACGTTGAGATAGAGGAGTCAGAGCGCGTGCACATCCTTCTTCAGGAGGAGGACTCGATGGCCCTGCTTATTGTGGATAATGTAACCCGCGAAGACGAGGGAGAATATACCTGCATCATTAGCGGCAGCAATCACGATCCCCTGATCAGCTCCACCACAGTCAGTTTTTATGATAATAAGGCCGAGGAAATGCCGACAAGTCGGGGCGCCGTCATCGCGGACTCACTGCCAGAGATAACCAAGTCGTTGGAGGGCGAAGTGATTGATCTGTGCTGCAGTATCGATTGCGTTGAGCCCTATAGCTACGTTTGGTTGCGTAATGGGGAAGTTCTGCCGGACAGCGGTGATTTCAAGTGAGTATTAAATGGTAAAAGATTGGAGAAGCTGTAAAAACCATAAATATTCCCTGAAAACAGCTTATAATTCCCCATTACCGCTCGATTACCTTCCCTCCTTGCTCCCCATTGCCAACTATTCATCACATTTTAATTGCTTTTATTCCAGTTACATAGATCATGGCAATGGACGCCTGTGCCTGCGCATCAACGATGCCTTCGACATTGACTCGGGCATATACAGCTGTCAGGTGTTTACCAACGACTCCGACTCCAACTCCGACCCCGATTGCAGCACCAGCGGCGAGCTGTGCGTCTTGGAGCGAGATCTGACGCAGGCAGACGAGCAGCGCGTGCAGCTGCTAAAGACACCCCTGCCGGTGGTATGTGGTTTGGGGGAGGAAGCCCACTTCTATGCTCGCGTCTTTCCCTGCGATGCGGAAGCCGAATGGTACCTAAATGGCCAACTAATAGCCGAGGAGGATGACTCACTTAACATGACGGTGCGTATGCGTGTAATAAACCCCAAGCAGAGTCATTCGCGCGCTTGTTTTTGGCCCCAATCTCGGGGGGAACCGAAACAGAGCTCTTCATTTTCGGCTCTTGCCTTGCCGCAGGCAGCTTGTTCACACTTCTGCCGGGAGAAAACAATAATAATAATTGTGTGTATATGCTCATTTGCATAAGATACATATATGAGATATATAAGAGACCCAAAAGATTGAAATACGGCGGCATGCGAGCTGCATGCCAATGATGTTGCTGCTGCTGCTACTGCTGGGCGCTCAAGCTGCTCAGCTCGAGAGGAGAAACACTCGTTTGTCGGCGCTCAAGCGGCGCACATCTCGGTCTCAGTCGTAGTCTAAGTCCCGGCCTAAGTCCCAGTACCCTTCCCGGTTTCCGCCAGAGAGCGGGCTTTGGGGAAAATCAAAGTCTACAGGCAAAGCGAAAACCGAAAAGGCGTGACGACTTGAAGATGTCACAGGTAGGCGAAACAAATGGGTTGCATTCGAGTATCAATATCGCTAATGGCATTCAGCTAAAGCCAAAGGCAAAGCCAATGGAACTATTCCCAGTCCCCCAGTGAAAATGAGAGCGTGAAAGTGTCATTGTCACGATCGGTGGCTACGCTCAGCTCGTGGCATTCCATGTTCTCGCGCACTGTTCCCGCTTAATTGGTGCGTGCCATTGAGAGGGCCGTTCAGTTGTACAACAACCTCAGTTCGCGCCGCTTCGCCCTGCTCCGGATCGATCGGTCACTCCCTCTCCACTCCCCAGACACTTGTGCATACAGTATATAATTGTTTACCTATGTGGACGACGGCGGGGCTAGCGTTCTAAACCCGTGATTAAGTGGTAAAAATAGCAAAGAAAAACCATATATAAAATCAGCAGCGCCTTGTTGATATTGAATCAATAATCCGGGAGAATCCATGTCTATATCTATGTATATACAAGGAGTGTTTTCGGTTTTCCCCTCCACGCCTGGAATTCAATTAGCACAAGCGTGAGCCATTAAATTCACTTTCAAGGAGATAAACAATCTGAGGCCTGAACTGACAGAGGCAACTGTGTCGAAGAAAGTGATTTCAGAATTTCATAATAACGCATTGCTTTTTACGACTCAATAAAAGTTTTAATTCAAAAAGATCGGGAACCAGATCAGTTGAGTAATTCCTTCTATCTTATTTATCTTTCTCTATTTTTTCCAGTTGGAGTCGTATCCAGACAACGGCATTCGGCTGCTGCGCATGCGAGACGTGGCCGCCTCGAGAAGCGGCGAGATCTGTCTGCAGGTGAAACATCCCTTGGCAGACTCACGGCGCATACCCGCCACTCGTACTTATACCAGCCTTCTGGTTGTGCCCACGGTCAGGGGCAACAGCAGTGGATCCTCCTCGCTGGCGGGCCGCAGTAGCTGCATTTTGACACGCCCCGAGGATTGCACCGCCCTCATCGGTGGGCATGTCCGGCTGAGCGTGCGCTACGAGCCATTCCCGGGCACCACGGTCATCTGGTACAAGGCGGTAAGTTGCCTAACTAATCCTCGCAAGCATCGGCAGGCAGGTAGGCAGGCAGTAGGCTTATGGTAATTGGTCCGGTTTGCCAGTCAGCGTCACAGCGAGGTGTTGTGCAATCTTGACCTAATTTGGGCAGAGCAGCTGTGCCAGGGGGATTATATGGCTATATCGGATCCATATTCTTTATCTGCCATAAGCCCACTATTCCGGCGCCCTATCTCGCTGGTCGCCTGTCTCTCGCTTTGGGCATTTCTGTGGCTCAGTGGCTCGGTGGCTCGGCGACTCTCAGACTGTGTCACGATCAGTTTGCGGTGTTGACGATCAACGAACGTTGGGTTGATGGGCTGCCTATGGTCTGGCTACGTAATGGTTGCAAACCGCAAATACGAGACGAGCAGCGCCAGCGAAGGTTGTGCGGCCAGAGATCTGCCCAGCACCAGCCCCAGCATTACCAGCAAAACTATATAAGCACTTGAAAAATATATCGCCACGAACTTTGGCAATTCGTCAGGCTTTTATGCTGCTTTTATCTTGAAAAAATGCCAAACCTTTTTTAATAGACACACGAAAAACAATATAAATGTCTTCTTGCTTTATTATACCCTTGCAGGGTATTATATTTTAAGGCAGAAGTATGCAACGCAGTGGAGTCATTTTCGACCCCATAAACCTTACATATTTTTAATCAGAATTAATAGGAGAATCGTTATAGTTTTCTTCTCATTTGTAAATGGTAAATTGTAAATTTAACAAATTTTATATTATCTAAAAATACACAAAATTAAATTCTAAAAGCATTGCTACGTAAGTTTTTCCCCCCTTAACAAACTGCAAACCAACTTTAAGGTTAACATTTTTTCTTTTAATTTTTAACAACTTAGGAAAATTAAAAAAAAAAATTGTTGTTAAGAACATGGCTAAGAAAGCAGAAGCAAACATAAAAATGCTTTCCAATTTTAAATTGGTGTATTTTTGGCCAAAATATGATTTTTTAAATTTGCCATTTATAATTTCAAAACCTGGCTAGATCGATTCTCCCATTAATTCTGATCAACAATATATAAGATTTATGTGGTCGAATATGACTCCTTCCTGTGTTAAAACGTATTTTAAGAGATGGTTTAAAAGGGTCGTCAGACCGAAAAAGCCACCAAGCGGCCATAATTTGAACTACGGCTTGTAGGCGAAGGGAGAGAGAGAGGGAGAGAGAGCGATGGATTTGCGGGTTTGTGCGAATGTGTGTATGTTCGCATTCGTGCACACATGCATACAGCTTACATATGTGAGTCTTTTTTTCCCACGCTCCAACTCACAATTACAATTATATGTATGTAAATAACGAGCAGTGGGAGATCAGCTGTTTTTTTTTTTGTTTTTTTTTGATTCGATCGTTAAATACTAACATACATATGTACTCTACGTATTTAGACTATTTTGCTCTTGTGCTCTTTCCTCTTGCTGCCATCTGGTGCGGCCTTGCAAGGCTAATTTTCTAATTTTCCCACGGTCTCTACGTCACTGGGAATTCCCAACACGTGTATTGGGGCGTGTTAGTGTTAGCGAAGGCAGGTGCACTACTGGTGAAAATAACAATTAAATACATGCATTTGAGGATTGATCGAAGCCTCGTAAAACTTTTGTAACAATCTAAAAGAAAAAAATGGGATTAAGTAAAAACCATTGAGTATTTTTATGAAGACAGCTACATTTTAAAATAAGTTAATAAGTGGATATAAATGAATATGTAGAAATGTGTTTAAGCCTGTGTGGTGTGCGTATGCGTATTCTCTTAAAAGAAAATAAATAAAAATGGTCAAATAAATATTTTCTTAGTTATTTATCTTTTTACTTACAAACCTTTTCCCTCCCATTCCCACAGTGCCACCCTATTACAGAGAGCTCCAATGTGACAATAAGGACAACGGGCCAGCAGTCGACGCTCTACATTACGGACATCTCAGCGGATGACAGTGGCAAATACACCGTAGAGGTGATGAATGACTATGGCGTGGAGGCGGCTGCCGCCTCGGTAGCAGTGGAGGGACCACCAGAACCACCCAGCGGTCAGCCCAGTGTCTCCCTGGGCCCAGATCGGGTGGCGGTGGCCTGGTGTGGACCACCCTACGACGGCGGCTGCATGATCACCGGTTTTATGTGAGTAATCGAAGACCCTACATTTGTAGCTCCTCCCGTAACTAAATCTATTTCAACAAACACAGCATTGAAATGCAGACCTGCGAGGGCGAGGACTGTGATACAGACAACTGGCAGCAGGTGACTCGAGTGGTGGACACGTTGGCCTACACCGTCAAGAACCTGCAGCCACAGATGCATTATCGTTTCCGGGTGCGAGCCGAGAATATCCATGGCCGCAGTGAACCCGGCAAGGCCAGCGAACTAGTGCAGATCACCAACAGGCCTCAGAGGAGTCCTTTAGATCACTTTGGCCAGGCAGTGAGCGTCCAAGCCGGCGGAGACTTTAAAGCACGATTCGAAATCATCGAAGAGCTGGGCAAGGGGCGCTTCGGCGTCGTTTACAAGGTGCAGGAGCGCGAGCAGCCGGACCAACTGCTGGCCGCCAAGGTGATCAAGTGCATTAAGTCACAAGATCGACAGAAGGTGCTCGAAGAGATCTCCATTATGCGTTCCCTGCAGCATCCCAAGCTCCTGCAGCTGGCCGCCTCGTTCGAGAGTCCCAGGGAGATTGTCATGGTGATGGAGTAGTAAGTAAACCACGTTTAAGAATTAAAGAATCATTCTAATATAATATTTTTCTCCAGCATAACTGGCGGCGAGTTATTTGAGCGTGTGGTGGCCGACGACTTCACCCTGACTGAGCTGGACTGTATCCTTTTCCTGCGACAGGTGTGCGATGGCGTGGCCTACATGCACAGCCAGAGCGTGGTGCACTTGGACCTGAAGCCGGAGAATATTATGTGCCACACGCGCACCAGCCACCAAATCAAGATTATTGACTTTGGCCTGGCCCAGCGACTGGATACGAAGGCTCCCGTTCGCGTTCTCTTCGGAACCCCCGAATTTATACCGCCGGAGATTATCAGCTACGAACCCATTGGCTTCAAGTCGGACATGTGGAGTGTGGGCGTCATCTGTTATGTACTGTAAGTATAGCTTTTAAGGTATTTCCAATTGTAAAGTATATGTCTAACTTGATTCCCATAGGCTCTCTGGCCTCTCGCCTTTCATGGGCGACACCGATGTGGAGACCTTCTCGAATATCACGCGAGCGGACTACGACTACGATGACGAGGCTTTTGACTGCGTGTAAGTTGCCGAAATATTTAATATTCCTCATAAAATGTACATCTTTTTGTCTGTAGTTCCCAGGAGGCCAAGGACTTTATCTCGCAGCTGCTGGTGCACCGCAAGGAGGAGCGCCTGACCGCCCAGCAGTGCCTGGAGTCCAAGTGGCTCTGCCAGCGACTCGACGACAATCTCAGCAATAACAAGATCTGCACGGACAAGCTTAAAAAGTTCATTATCCGGCGAAAGTGGCAGGTTAGTCGATGCTTTTAACCCTCTGCTTTTCAAGATCCTAACCCAATGCTGCCCCTGCTTCCTTGCTTTTGCATGTCGTGCTCCTGCTCCTGTTGCTGCTTATCCAGAAAACTGGCAATGCTATCCGGGCTCTGGGACGCATGGCAAACTTGTCGGTGTCGCGCAGAAATTCGGCCATAGCCATGGGAGCTTTGAGTAGCCCTCGGCCCTCCATATCGGGTTTGAGTATGCTGAATGCCAGCGCCTTGGGCAGTGGCATATCCTCCCAGATGACTTCACTACATGAAGAAGAGGACGACTTTAGTGTGGAGATGCCATCGGTGGAGAAGCGAACTGTCCTGAAGCTGCGGGATAAGTCGCAGTGCAGCGAACGAAGTGACTCTGGCTACAGCGAATGCTCCAACTGCAGCGGCGCGCAGGAGACCCTCTTGCTCTCCCTGGCCAAGTCCAAACTTGAGGCCATAGCCAAGGCTAGCACCGCCGTCCACACAGAGCAGCAGGATTCCGAAAATCCTGTTGCTATTACCCTGGAGTTGCCCACAAACAGTAAGGGCGAGGCCATCATGCGCTCCGACTTCACCAACACCATCAAGATGCGGAAGAAGTCGCTGGAGGATAGCGCTGCTCGGGAGAAACCAAAGTCCAAGCCCCAGGTCAAGCCTCTGTGTGAGTCCAAGCTGAAGGTGTCGCAGCTAAAGGATAGGTTCCAGGTTCCCACTGCTTCTGCTTCTGCTGCATCCGTCGCTGCTGCTAACAAACCTCCGCTTGCCTTTGAATCCTTCAAGATAGCCAAGGTGGCGAGCGTGGGACGCATCAGTAGAAGTAACTTTGAGCTAAAGCATCCCAAAACAGATCTCCAAAGTATAGTAAAGAAAAAGGAATCAATTTCACGATTTAAATAAAATATTTTAGAGTCTGTTTTCCGATTTATTTTTTAAATCCTTACCATTCCCACGCTAAATATTATTTTTATCTTTTATTTTCCCAAAAACAGCAGAGGAGTCGGAAAAATCAAAACGAGGTACCATCGGCAGTGGATCCTCCGCTAAAGCCAAGCCAGCTCAGGTGCGATCCATGCCCAGCTCACCGCTCCCTCAGCGATCAGCCACGCCGACGCGGCTGATGAGCCAACGTGTCCGTGAGGCGGCCGAGCGTCTTGCCCAACAGCACACGGTGGCCAGTGCCCAGCGGCAGTTCAGCATTGGCAGCAATGGTACAAGCAGCGGAAATGGGAACACGAAGACGACAGAGACGAATCGCGAGTCACGTGCGCGACGTCTCATCAACAGATTCAACAACAACAACAACGAAACGCACCATATCACGTCCTAGTTTATAACTTTATTACAGATATATATAGCAGATATAGCATTGTTTAAGCAAAGACCCCAGGAGAAACTCAACTCTACGACACTCGAATATGAAGCGAATGCGACAAGCGAATGCGGATCGGAGCGCACCCAGAATCCAGCACCCGCACCCACTCACAGTAGGATATATGCCGCCCCCTCTCCCTCCCGTCGGAGGCCCTGTACTTAGGCTAGGAGGAAGCTAAGTGTTTAAATTATTGTATCGATTTATATACATATTTACCGTACTAATTAAAGTTAATGATAACGAATCTGTGTTTAGGTATCTCCTTGGCTGAGTCAGTGATCGACGAGGGGATGATCGCGGGGCTTGAGGCACACCCACAGGCCACCGGAGGCGCGCAGGGTGATCCGGAAGGTGGCCTCAAAGGTGGTCTTGCCGGGCACCGGCAGCAGATGGAAGCTGCGCAACAGTCGCGATACTATGGTCTTCATCTCCATGATGGCGAACCGATTGCCAATGCAGTACCTCGGTCCGGCACTGAACGGTAGATAAGCGTACGGATTGCGGTGCTCAGAGTTCTCAGGGGAAAATCGCTCCGGCAGAAACTTCTCCGGCTCGGGATATATGTCCTCTATCCGGTGGGTGGCATAGGGGCAGATCAACACATTGCTGCCGGCGGGCAGTGTGTAACCACGCAGTTGGACCTCCTCGCCCAGCTTGCGGGCAATCAGCGGCACACTGGGGTATAGACGCAGCGCCTCCTTAATGCACATCTCCATGTAACGCATTTCCCGCAAATCCGTCATTGTGGGAGCCCTGTTGCTGCCCTCAAAGATGGTCTCCAGCTCCTGGCAGCAACGCTCCTGGCAATCGGCATTCTGGGTCAGCAGAAAGAGGGTAAAGGCGACGGCGGCGCCTACAGAATCCTGGCCAGCTAGCATAAAGGTGCAGGCCTCGTTGACTATGTCTTCCTCGGTGAAGTCGGGATTGCTTTCGGAGATCTCGATCATGAAGTCCAGCAGGCATCTTCGCTCGCCGTTTCCATTGTTATTATGCTGCATCTCGCGACGCCGCTTGATCATCTGGCGAGTGAAGTCGTTGAGGCGCTTCTTCTGGTTCAGCTCATCATTGGCCATCTTGGTCCAGTGATAGATGCCGTCCAGCAGCAGCCAGGGATGCGTAAAGCGCGTGGGCATCATGAGCTTGCCCTGGCGGAAGGGCGAGTCCTCCATGTTGACCATATCCTGGCCCCTCTTCTTGATGGGCACACCCAGAACGGCCTCTGTTTAGGTTGGTTAGCTGTTAAAAGTTGACCAGGCGAAATTAATCTCCTCCAAAGACTCACCGTTTAGAATGTCCACCACGCAGCTGTTCACGTACTTGGCTATGTTTATCTCCGTGCCCATGGCAGAGGCATCTAGGTTCTCATACAGCGACTGCGAGGCATCCGCAAAGGTGTCAATGAATTTTTCAAGCAGGCTTAGATGGAAAGCTGGCTGAATCAGACGTCGGTGGGTGCTCCACTTGGAGCCACTGCTGGTGATCAGTCCATCGCCCAGGAAGTTGTGCATCAGCCGGTAAAAGAAGACCTTATTCGTGTGCTTCTTGGAGGAGAGGATCACCTGCAGGTCCTCCGGCTGTAGTACGGCGAAGAAGGGGAATAGTACTACCCAGATGCGTACCAAGGATCCGTATAGCTTATAGGCCTTGCCGCACCATTTTTGCATCACTATTAAGGAGATTTTGTGATAAAAGTAAATTATTATTAAATTTATTACTGCTTAAGATACCCTAGAACTTGAAATATAACTTTTTCCTGATCCTATAGTACTTATATGGCATATAAACTCACCCGCCTTGTCCGTAATCAGGTGACAGTTGCCCAGAAGGGGCACCAGTGGAGGGCCAGTGAGCCGCAGCATAAGCAGCACAGACTTCAGGTACGAGTGCAAGGTGGCATAGAATGTATAGATGCTCAAGGTGATCACCAGCAGCAGCAGGACGGAGAACAGCTCCAGCTTGGTGGCGCGTTCAAACTGTGGGAGAGACAAAGAGATACATATATCAGGGTCGGGTCAGTCAGGTGGATAATTGCATGCGTGTGCCAATATTGATTCAGTTATCGAGCGACGGCGCACTCCATCAGCCCTCGAGCCGGCGCGTATTTGGAGTCTAATTAACTAAGATCTCGGGGGAGGAGCAGGGATCACGCTTGGCATGCTCAGCGTACTTGCCCTTGCCGCGTGTCGCAAGTGGTTTTTATTTTCGGCAAACACACGATGCCATCGTAATCGTAATCGCAACGAAAGTATAAGTTATGTATCTAACTGCGGTGTGAATTGCTTGGGCCAACACTGCGTATGGGCGATGCGGAGCGGAGCGATGGCATCTCCTAGCATCGCGAAGATACCAGATACAAGTACGTGTGCGGCTCGAAGATCGATTAAAGCATTTGGGTTCGCCCCCGCCCTGGCCGTACGTGGTCGGGTTTCGGTGTCAGTGGTGCAACAGGTTACGCCGAGCAACAACAAAAGATGACAAATGATGATCACCAGGGACAGGCATTGTTGGCCGGCCAGTTCCCACATGGTGTGAGCCCAGAGCAGATTTCGGTTCTGGATGGGACAGCAGTCATTAGCCACACATCCGTCAGGTTTCATGGTCAAGTGAAACCCTGCTCTGACTCAGCTCTCAATGTTTAATTTATTGTTTGCAAAGAAGTACACGCAGTTGGTTATACAAATCGCTCATTCGCCGATTAGGTCCTTGGATTACAAATGCCAGTACAGGGATTACACGATGTCTCTGGTGGGGGTCAAGTAGTTTCAAAGATGCAGTTGTCCAGTATGCAAAAACTCAAAAAGGAATCAAAATGTTGTGGTAAGCGATCGAAATCCTAAGTTATTCCGCCGGTGGCGTCTCATCCTCGTAGCCCTCGGACAGGGCATTCTTATCGGCATTGTGGAAAAGGCTGCGATCGCCATCACCCCAAGGGAATCGCTTGGTTCGTCGCCGCAGATACTCGTACTTGGTAAAGGGCTCACGTTCCTGATGCTCGTGTCCGGCGAAGGCGTTGACCGCGCACAAAACAATGGCCGGAACAGCCACCAGGAAGGTGACACGCCTCCACAGTCCGGCGGTATTACCGGAGCCAAAGCCCATCTGCCGGAAATCGAATCGGAATCGAGACATTGTTTCGATTTAGATTCAAACAACTGACTACAGACAACACCAGGATTCCAGAATTTGGACTGGCTCGCCCACGCCTGCTCCTGCTGCTGCCTCTCCAAAAACAAAATATAGTTCATAGCAATTAGAAACTCTCAAGGAAATCGAACGAAAACGAACAAAGGCCCGTGCGCCAAGGCTGAGGTCCAACAACCCCTCGATAATGTCTGTTTGATCTGATCAATATTTGACCAGAAACCGAAAAAACCTGTGAAGCGTCCAGAAGGCTTCCGCTCCGCACTTGCGACGACGACGACGTCTTCTATTTCTTTTTGGGCACGGCAGCGTATCCAGGCTGCGAGGTGTGCAGAACCCGAGCATGTATTTGCTCGCCAATTGGCACCTGGCCACTAATCAATACACATCATGATTATTTCCCTCTAATTTCATAAATTATCATAATGGTCTTCTACCAAACGAGGGACTCGTTGTTGCCAGTAATTCCGGCTAAAAAGCCAACGGAGGTGAGATAATTCAGTTAAAACTTTAAGCTGAATTTAAATTTATGGTAATCGAAAGTTACAGTGGATAACAGTTTAAACTTGAACACTTTTATGATATAATGTTTACTTAAAGTTCACTTTTCTAAGTTTTTAAATTATTTCTTATCAAGGATTAATTATTTCCATTAGATTCACTTGGCTTTTTTAGTTTATATTTTATTTTTCGATTTCCTTCTGTATCTTTTACCACTCACCACTTTTTCCACAAACATTTTGACTCAATTTACACAAATCTAGATCTTTAAGCTAGTCCTTGCCGCACTCGACGGTGGTGTTTCGTTATTATATAGTTTTTTTTATATATTTCCGATTTTAGGGCTACTGATCCACCGACAGTTGAGCTGCAAATGCGGGACTCCGCCGGCTAAGCGTCTATTTATAACCAATTTGGGCCGATCAAGCTCGGCTTGCACACGCCGAAAAAGACGCCGCCGCTCGGCGCGTACGTGAGCTGGAGCCTTCTCCCCCGCGTCCGCTATATCCCCGCCATAGGTAATGCTGGCAGGTACTCGATATCGAGTATAGTAATTGCTAACTAGTCGGCGGCACTCGAAGTGCTAAGTAGCTAGAAGTGGATACGATGCTGGGGATGCTGCGCCTCCGCGCCAAGTGGCGTGGCAATCAATTATCCGTTTTCTGGCTATTTGAATTGCGCCTATTTGTGCACAGTGTAACGAACTTTGCTCGGGCCAGGCAACCGGGAGGAGGCCCCGGGCGGGCCCCCTCCGATCGCCGGATTACATCAATAATTTATATTTACAGAGTGCCCGATGCTGGGGTTCAGGCCTTTTAACGTCATCATAAATGTTGACCAAAACTTTGGGAATCGTTTCCGCGAAATTACTAGTATCTTGGGCAAACAAGGGATCATAGTTGGATGCGCTATGTGCACCTCCTCCGCACCAGAGGAGAGGGAAGCAAACTTCATGAAGAATTTCAATTATAAAACAATTTAATCTCCTATCAGATCGCTTTGTTTTGAATAATCGTTATTGGCGGCACAATTATGGTTAACCCTATCAGCCCCGATTAGACTATCGCCTCTTGTAGTCATTATGGCTATGGGTGCCCAAGCACCGCCAGAGATTAACATGAAAAATAAATCTCTGCCGCACCTTATCTGGAGACATGATGAATGGGCTTCCCACCTTCCAGATTACACCTGGGCCTAGACATCCTCGTCAGTCTTGGCGAGTAAAGTTCAATGGGCAATGATATAAGGCCGGGCGGTGACTCAACCATTAACTTACTGATAATCCCCAAATGGTTCTGGCTCGGCCAGTTGGCTTTCTTTTGGCTTTGTGGTCATTTGGGTCTTTAGAAGACCACCGCCTTCAACCAGGCCCGTTTATAATGGATATAAAATGTCCGCACCATAAACTTTACGATATCGTTGCTGAATTTTATGGAAAAAATCCAAATTACCTATCGGGGATCGGGGATGATCGCGAATTTCGCCATTTCATGATAAGTGATAAGCCGCTGACCATGGCCCTATATAAGGAGTCCGAATCGTGCCACTCCTTATAACTTTTCCTGACCGTGTGTGTGTGTGGAAATGTCGTTGCGCTTGGGACTGATTCTCTTGGGGCTGCTGGCCTCGTCGATCCTCGTGGAATCCGCCTTCATAAACCCCCTCATTGTGGGTGGAGATCAGGCGGATATCGCCAACTATCCGTACCAGGTATCGGTCCGTCTGGAGACTTACATGCTGCTCCACATCTGCGGCGGCAGTATTTACGCCCCCAAGGTGGTGGTCACCGCCGCTCACTGCATCAAGGGGCGCTTCGCCTCCTATATCCGGATCGTAGCTGGCCAGAACTCAATCGCAGACCTGGAGGAGGAGGGCGTGAAGGTCAGCAAGCTGATCTACCACAGCGGCTACAACAAGAAGACCTTTGTAAATGATATTGGTCTGATCATAACCCGCGAGGCCCTGGAGTACTCCGCCCTGGTGCAGCCCATTGCTTTGGCTGTGGAGGCTCCTCCCTCGGGTGCCCATGCCGTGGTCAGTGGCTGGGGCAAGCGGACCGAGGAGGATGAGAACTTGCCTGCCCTTCTGCGTGCCGTCGAGCTGCAGATTGTGGAGAGGAGCACCTGCGGAGCACAGTACCTGACGAAGGACTACACCATCACGGATGAGATGCTCTGCGCTGGCCTGTTGGAGGGCGGCAAAGATACCTGCAATGGAGATTCCGGCGGTCCCTTGGTCGTGGATGGAGTTCAGGTGGGTATCGTCTCCTGGGGCGTGGGCTGCGGCAGAGAGGGATTCCCGGGGGTGTACACCAGCGTCAACTCGCACATCGCCTGGGTGGAGGAGCAGGCGGAGCCGTATCTCTAGGGGGATTCTCTAAAGAGAGGAGAAGCTGAAAGCGAACAAATAAAACGAACAAAATATGACTTATTATTTTCAAGAATTAATAATTGTTAATATCATAATTAATAATGATTTTATCAATAAATTCGATTATATTAATTTATTTGCTATTTTTAATTTTAATTCATTTTGTATTTAAATGTTCAAATTATTGGTGTTCAAAAACAGGCAAGATCGATGCTTATCAAGAATATATAGGATTCCAGGGTAGAAAATGACTCCTTTACTGCGTTCAAACATATTTTAAAAGGGAGACTGGATAATAAAAATACGGATTTGTTCATATTCTTTTTTCTCTTTATTTATACACTTATAGCATAGCATATATTATAGATTTTGGTTATCAATAGACATACACCATATACAAAGGTTCTTTGAAATTATTCCAATTTAATTGCAATAATATCCAAGTCGATCGCTGTTCTCTGCTTACCAGATTCAAAAGAGATGCATTTTTATGGTGTGTTGTATCGATTACAAATTCGTTTTAAAAAAATCAACAGGCCAACTAATAATACGTAGTTTTATGGGGATTAACCAGCGCGCTTTTGTACAAGTCATTGTCGGGGAGGGTCCCTAATGCTCCCCACTCGCTGTGATGATAGAGCCTAATGTGCCTTCTGCTTTGGAAGTTTGTGGTCTTCTTAGATCTTCGAGTATATCGCTCTCTATCTCGCTTCTCTGGCAATTGCAGATGCATTTTTAATTGTTATCAGTATCAGTATATATATGTGTGTACGCATATATATGTATGCTCGTTCTAAAAACTAGGTTTGTGTTAACAAAAACAAAAAAATCATAACAATACAATCATAGTTTCGCGTATGTATGAGAGTGGAGTTGGGGAGAGTAAACGGGAACTGGATTTGGGAATTTCGGGGAAAGTTGTGGTGGAAATGGAGTACGGAAAACAACGGAAGAGCGCAGCGAACGAGCGAACGGAGAGCGCATGGGGCCACATACGCGGCTATATCCATGTATATCGATCGGCTCTATATATATATATATTTGTATGTAACATTTAGAGATTAGTATGCGCGTTTCTTTTATAAAGTAGACAAATATATATATATATATTCATATATATATGTGTGTGTGTGAGTGTAGTCTAGTGGTGGCCTCCAGTCTGCTCGCTCCCCTCGCTCCTCCGATCGCCTCAGTAGACGAAACGATTGATGTTCATGCCCAAGCCGTTGCCACCGCATCCGCCGGACGGCGGCAGCTCCTGGTCATCATCGTCGTCGTCCCCTTCCCCATCGTAGCTGTGACGGTTTACGAATCCATTATTGCGCCCGCTGGCGCCTCGCTTGTAGCGCTGCATTCGCAACTCCTCGTTGTACATATGGTTGTCCTTCTTGACATAGTCGCGCAGCTGGCGCGGCAATTCATCCAGCGTCAGTGGCGGCGACATTGGCACCGAGACCATCTGATGGCCTCCTCCCGCTTCTCCGTTTATGATCGAACTGCAACTGACGGAGGGAGCACCGGTTGATTCGTTGGAGCGAGCACACATCTTGTAGAAGAGTATGTAGGGCGTGTTGGGTGAGGTGAGGTTGTGCATTTCCTCCGGCTGCGAGTGGGTCACCAAGTTGTCGTTGAACTTGTACCAGTTCTTTGACTGATCCGCCGCGAACGTGAAGTAGTGGCCGGAGTCCATGCTGAAGCCAGAGTGCACGACTCCGGCATAGAGGTCGTAATGCACGGTGGACATCTCCTGCAGCGAATCGGTGGCGCACATTTTGACAGTGACCTGTAGGCAAACGAAATATAAAATTAGCATGAAAGCGGCGCCTCAGTTTTAAATAGAAACCTCTGGATATACTCACACTCTCGTCGTGAAACACCTTGTGCATCAGCTTGGTGCGATAGTGGTACTTCTGGTCGTACTTGAACTGCTTAAGCGTGAGGATGAGGTTTCTGGGCGCCTGGGTGACCCCGATGTGTCGCTCGGCATCGCAATGCTTCTTGCAGCGCGGACAATGGTACTGATTGTCGCCGTCCAGCTTCTCCGGCGAACAGAAATACTCTATAAGGTCCTGCACCGAGTAGTTGGTGGCTCCGCAGTCGTCCTTAACGTCGGGGAAGGAAAGCTGAAGCTCCCTGAAGCTGTCCTCATTGCGGCTCTCCCAGTCACAGCTCAGGCATCGGTAGGTGGTGGACAGCTTTCCGGCGAATGTTTTATCGATGGTGGAAGATTGCTTCGGGGGAGGCCCCGCTGACTGTCCCTGCAGTGAGCTGCAGTTTGTGCCTTTGGTGGGTGTTGCGTTCGGGATGGGAGCCGTCTTATTACGGCTGCATCTGCTGCTGAGCTCACGATCATTGCTGTTGTAGGGTATCACTCCTCTGGTCACGATGTCCTCGCTGAGCAGGTCGTCGTTATCCGCACCACTTCGTTGCGGAGCAGCGTTCGATGAGCAGCTTTTGATCTCTTGCTCGTGCAGCAGGTCGAGCAGATGGCCTAGGAACTCGGAGCTGTCCTGCTGCAGGCCAGGCATAAACCCAGGCGGCCGGGTGGCCTCTAGCACTCGTGACGGCGTCAGCTCGTAGCGCAGCGAGTGATGCATCAAGGCGATCTGCTGCTGCACCTTCAACAGCAGCAGTGAGTCGCACTCGATGAGTAGAATCTGCCGGCTGAAACTGTAAAATGTGGATTGTAGAAAGAAAGTTATTTAACCATAAAAAATATTAGGGAGAAAATCAGAATCGAAAACGAATTGGTAATCCAAGACTGTACCATAAACAAAAGCAGTTCCAGCTACCTTTACAGCTATATTTATGTTTAGGTTATGGCCTCCGATATCAGAAAGGCTCAATTTTCACTTACTCGGTTGTCATGGCCAGCGCCTGGAGCACGCTGTTCATGTAGCAGGTGTTGCCCAGGTTCACCAGCCCCACTCGCGCATTCCGCCGACCCCATGGCTGGGCACTCTCGTGCATGGCTCTCGCCAGGGCCACACAATTCGGAGAAGGGTTATACGTCTGCAGCGTCTTTTTAATCTCCGTATAGAGCTCGTCGTGCTCGTGAAAGTGCAGCATCAGGGCGCTGGTTATGTCCACCAGCTGCTGCAGACAGTTGCGAATCTCCAGCGCACTCTCGTCCGCTTGGTTCGACTGCATCTTTATACGGCGCAGCATAAGGGAAATCTTTGGCAATATCTACAACGAATCGGAGTATTAATAAACGACCTCAGGGTATGAGTTGGAAGAACATACCTTGTGGAAAACCTCGGGCGTGTAATTAGTCGTCGACAGCATGTGGAATACTATCGGGGCGGCCTTTGGCCGCAGCACCGGAACGACGAGTAGCATGAACAGTTTCTCGATATTGTCCAACGCAATCTCGTCTAGAAGAGCACGCTTGCCTTGATCCCGCAGTCCGGTGAGCAATGCCATCACCCAGAGATTCAGATTACTGCAGAAGCAGCAATAGGTTATCCAATCGCAGAGCAGACCCACCGTTTTCTGGATGCTGGAATCGTGCACATTCTGCTCCAGCAGCGAGTGCACCGCCTCCAGGATCTGGTTGTTATCGAACAGATTGAATACGACGGCCACCGCACACGAGGGCGCCTGATCGGACTTGGTAATCAGCTCGTAGACGACGCGCAGGTAGAACATCTGATGGAACTTCTCGTTGCGAGCGGCCAAATAGGCGCCCACTTTCTTCACGTCCTCGTTGAAGCGCTTAAGCTCCAAAACCCCAATGGGCATCTGCATGCGCGCCAGGTCGACGATCACCCGCTCATATATCTGGATCGTCTCATCCGCCTGCTCCAGGCTCTGCAGGTTGTTTAGCAGCGTATTAAAGTCTCGCTTGCTCTGGCGACTGGTGCCCGAGCACTCGCCGGCAGGCGAGCCCGTTTCCATGCCTTTGGTAGCACCGTTTCCATCGGCAATGATTTTCATTCCGTTTGAGGTGCTTGGCTTTGCGTTGGGGGGCAGACCGCTGCCGCTGCCTCCGGAATTCTCCGAGGACTCTCCAGCCTCGCTGTTATTCTGCTTGACGGCCATCCTTCGCAGCAGTCGCTTGACGTGGGCGTTGGGCGCGTGGACACTGGTGGACCAGAGGGCGGAGCGGCGCAACCAGCTGCCGTAGGACAGGGGCTTCGGCTTGCCTAGCGCCCGGGCACTACGGCTCTTGCGGGTCCCCCTTCGCTTAGCGCTAAGTCTCAGCCGAGCGTCCTTGAACCGCTCGCCGTTACGTGTCGTTGTTACGGAGTGACCTTTCAGCGTCGGCAAGTCGGTGTCCACATGCACTGCTCAATTTTAATACTCCCCTGATCTCGGCCAGAAACCGCTGTTGCTACTTCTGCTGCTGCTGCTGCTGCGCCACCAACACTTCCACTTGCCTCTAAGCGAATGTGGTGCCCTGGGAGTTTTATGGACAATGCCACATCTATGGCTCCGTTTGTGAAGATTCCTTCTAATATCGGCCCCAATGTGGATGCTCACACGTCTCCTGCACAACTGGTTAGCTTGGATTCAGTTGAGTCGACTTATTTACTACAATTTTGAATGTTTTTTCAACGAATTCTTTGTGATATTTTTCGTTTTTAGTGT
The DNA here is from genome assembly GCA_008042485.1 of Drosophila mayri. Lineage (NCBI taxonomy): Eukaryota > Metazoa > Arthropoda > Insecta > Diptera > Drosophilidae > Drosophila > Drosophila mayri. Next base: position 151,211 of record VNJN01007322.1, on the reverse strand, counting down.
TGTGTCTACTGAGTAGTGATGCTGAAAACATCGATGTATCGAACATCGATGTTTTTACCGATGTTTTTAGAGGTTTTTCGATGTTTTTGTTGATATTGTAAAATGTGTGACCGCAGAACAGGTAAAAAAACCATTCTGTGAAAATGTACTAAAATAACCCAAAGAATAAGAAAAAAAGTCAATGCGATGGATTCTCTGTAAACAAAATTGAAATTAACAAAATTTGCTCGCTTTACTGAACCTAAACAAAAGTAACACCATGCATCCGGGCCAAATGGAAGTGAACGAAGTGACCGGCTACTGGACATTTCTACTCAGCGTGAGTGGCTATGCAAGCAATATTTTAGATTGCCGCACGGCTTTGCAATAATTATGCATATTTCAGATCGATTGGACAGATCCCTGGCTGATTTGCTTAGTTTTGGTGCATGTCCTGACCACAATCACAGCTCTGCTCAGCCGGAACAACACCAACTTCCAGGTTTTCCTGTTCCTAGTACTGTGTACGTGGATTCCCGGCACGGAATGTCTACAACCGCCAGTAACCTAATTGTTTTTATTGTTTTTGCTGTTATCTGCAGTGCTGGCGGTTTACTTCACGGAGAGCATAAATGAATACGCGGCCCAGAACTGGAGCTCCTTCTCCAAGCAGCAGTACTTTGATAGCAACGGACTATTTATCTCGACAGTGTTCTCTATTCCCATACTTCTCAACTGTATGCTGCTGATCGTAAGTAATTGCAATACAAATTGTGTATTACGAGGCTAACGACTTGTGCTTCTGCAGGGAACTTGGCTCTACAACTCCACGCAGCTAATGGTATCGTTAAAAACGGCTCAACTCAGGGAACGATCGCGCCAGAGACGTCAAAACCAGGAAGATACATCCTTAGCCTCGGCGGAGCATGACAAAGCCGAGTAAAAGTTACGATTAATTTTAAGCAGGAATATTTTGAGCTGTGAGGATGGGGTTTCAAAGATATAAAGCTGGGCAAAATTGAAATCGAATTAGGTTTAAGTTTGTATTTGCTGCCATTTCAGAACTGCTTTTTGCGAGACTTAAATATATTATGGAAAACAACTTGTCTCCCCTTTTTGTCGTTCGTTTAAATTGTTGTCTATAAACGCTTAAAAACCATAATTATTAACAGAATATAAATTCATTAAAAATATAATTTAAAATCGCGCCGATTGCTTTGCCCTCAATACTTTGTCTAGCTCTTTTACGACCAAGCTGGTAGCAGTGTTTTAAAATTAGGGGGTTTCTCTTCTATATTTAGGTATTTTTCACATGTTATCTGTGATCTTAGGCAGCGCTACAACTTTCTGTTTTCCCAAACCTACTTAAATATAGCAGGTGAAAAAGGCATGAAATGTACAAACTACTCAAAACTACTTAAGTATATAAGCAAAAATATGGTTTCACCAATCTAGCTTTATATTTTAGCTTTCATCCAAAAATATGGTTTCACCAATCTAGCTTTATATTTTAGCTTTCATCCAAATCTTCTGGCGGTTTCTAGCTTTTTTCTTATGTTACAAGAGTTGGCAGCACTGCACATAGGGTTGTTGTTGTTTTTTTTCCAACCCGGTCGGATGTCAAAGTGTCGCGCTGCTGCGATGGATTCTCGGTAAACAAAATCGGTGATAAGATATATCTTCGCTCGAAATTAATGCGGAGTCGCGCGAAAGTTTTTGCAGCGTATAAAATTCAGAGCGCGGATTAAAACTTGGCCTACGAGTGCCTTTGTGCTGTGTGTGTGTGTGAGTGTGTATGCGTGTTGGCCAAAAAAAGAAGTTTTTCTTTTACCATATTTTGTACAAGGGCCAAAAGGGCGCAGCATCTCCGCTCTGTCCCGCTCTCGCTCGCAGGCTAGCAGCTTGAATTTTGCAACTCCACGTTATTGAGCAAACAGCAGGTGAAAATAAAGGACATAGTCACACACACACGCACAGTCGGAAGGTGCAGAAAGGAGTTGGAAGAAGAAGAACGAACGCCAGCAGAAGCAGCAACTCCGAGCAGACAAAAAGGCAAACGAAGTAGTGACGCATTGTTGCTAATTACGAGAGGTAAACAAATAATGTCATCGGAATTTCAAAATAGCCGTAAGAGCCATGTTACTCCCATTATTATAGCCCCCCTTCCAATGCGTAGTTGTAGATTTTCCCCCGATATCGCCCAGCAAAAATGAGTGACGTGTTGGCGCGACGCAGCGCAAAATGTTCATTCATAAAAAGCGTCTGGTTCCCCTTTCTCCGTCGTTTTTTCGCCTCCCACCAAAATGCACAGCCCTGTTTGTTGTTGTTTTTGCTGCTGGAATTTAGTTTACAAATATTTTGGCTGTCAGTTTCGAAGTTCGTTGTGGTTTTTGCTGTTTCTGGGATACGTGAAATGCAAATAAAATAATTGTATTGAGCGAGACATCATTTCTTGATGTGGGTCACGCCACGCCCCTATTTTGCATAATGCTAGGAAAATATAACAACATTTAAGGGTTAATTAGGAGAGAACATATTTTCAAGTGAAAGATTAATGTAAATTTGAAGTTTTCAAGGGTTAATTGTTAATTTCTCTTGCTGTTAATTCAAGGAAAGTTATTATAGATTTTAGGTATTGAAAATACTTACCTGCATTACCTTTTAAATAAATATTCTTTAATATTTTTATGTTCGTAAAATTGCTTTATTAATCAAGATCATATCAGGTACTAGCCTTTCCGTATTAATTAAGATTATATCAGATATATTTTGCAATTGTTCCCCTTCAGACATTATCTAATATGTTGCCACATTCCATAATTCCCTGAGCTAGCTCAGACAGAGTTCTATACTCAGTGTGCGTTGTACTCATTAAGATTAGATCAGATACCAAAGGCCGCCATATGGCGGGAGCGTTGCAATGATTAATTCAGCAAATAATTGGATTCCCGGGCTAATGAAAAGTCACACACATACACACGCGTTAGTCGTTGATCCATAGGTCATCGTTTTGAGTTTAATCGCTTATCGTTTTTGGCCTTTTCCGCACCTCGGGCAATTGGGAAAACAATAATACGGAATTTATGGTCTACATGTCGCCAAAATGCCAAAGTCAAGCAAAATAACTATATACAAATAATAAAAAGAAAACAATCAAAATAACTCGGTGACATCATTTTGACTAATCGCCAATTTTAGCATTTGAAAAACGGCGGCTGCTGCTGCTCACCCCACAGAGTCCACTAGGTGGGGAGCTGGCACTGGGCGCACAGGGAGCGTGCGAGGGCGGCCGCAGAGCGAGAGCGTGCGAGCGAAACAGGTGCTTCTGAGCCGAGGTCCAAGCAGAAGCCGAAGCCGAAGCTGAAGCTCGCGCCCGAAGCCAAAGTCATTCGGAATTCCAACACCTACGGGCAATAAATAGATCGTCGCGGTGTTTCGATATATTTATGTATATATCTGCTTACCATATAGTTTCACTTTCGCACAGATACTTTTATTGGCCTCTATCAGCAATCCGTTGAGTGCGCCAGCATTGCTTTTATCACAGGGCCATAAATCATACGTAAATCGGGGCGGGATGTATCTAAGAAAGTGTGCTAACAATTTGCCAGATTTGCCAGATTTGCGAGATTTCAGTTGCGCTAATTGCGAGCTGTGTTTTTAGCGTTAATGATCTTATAATTTTACGATTACATAAATCACAGAAGCAGTAAGGAATGGACAGATACTCCTTACAGACTCCTTAAACTTAATCTGTAAATTAAACTCTAGATGTGGTTTATTAATCTATTTATTGCCTGGGTTTCCAGCTGTTATTAATTTTGTAAATCCTAAAGCACACAAAAATAATCCATGACTTCTTCAAACGCTTCTTATTGACCATTTGTTGATAATTTCCCTCGAGCTGCAATCAGATTCAATTACCTCGAACATATTGAGGCTCATTAGGGGGAAACATTCCAGTCTCGGGGCCCCGATCTAGTCCGTAGATACAGATATACCAACACGCATACAGCCCGCTAGTTATTTTGGTTAATTTTGATGTGCCACGAGTGAAGAGCATTGGGAAGCACTGCTCCAGATCCCCAGATATTTCCGAGACTCGGGGCGACACACGTTGCCCTGCATCTCTCCTACGCCGCTGGGTGGGTGGAAATGTTGTGAAAAGCTAAATGAGGCGTGACATGAAAAAACGCCAAGCACACAACAGCAGCAGCAACAACCTTACATAGATGATACGGGGGCAACGAAAACAAACAAAGTTGAGTGCGGCCACCCACAACATGGCAGCCAACAATGGCACTAGAGACCGCTGAAAAGGAGAGCAAGAACTTGGGGCCACATAAATACCAGCCATGGAGTAATTTTGGCCTACAAAAAACATTGCTATGCTCCGGCTGTCTCCCAGAAACAAAGGGAAAATTGAAAAAGAAAAACGGTTGGAAAAAATGTCAACTGCACTTGAAAATATTATATTATAAACATACAAACTTAACAACCTATCTACTATTTTCATACTATTTCGTTTGTTATTCGATGGCCAAAAGTTCATATAAAATGAGTTTACCCAATATCCAATTATAATTTTTTTTTTTTAAAACATTTTTCCAAGTGCAAGTCCGCGTTAAGCCTAGGAAAATAGTGGTGGAGCAGCGCACAATTAACCCTTCTTTGCCTGTGGGCCCTCGTGCTTTGAAGTCGCCTCCTTTCCGTGGCCGTGTCCACTGTGCTTTAATTAGTTTATAGAACAAGAACCAGCGTCCCAGCTAAATGCAATAAAATTAATCGTTTATGCTGTAATCGCATTTAGCGGCGCCAACCTCTGTCCCCCTTCCCTCCAGCTCTCGTTTGATGTATGGAATATGTATCGGGAGCGACAGCGATATTCCCCAGCCAAGGGGCAGTCATGTATGGGAATGCCATTACAGGGGGATTGCTTGCCCGGTGGCGAGTGGAGCGTGAAGCATCTGGTTATTTTTAGAGGAGAAACCCAGGGGGCAGCCAGTGAGAAACCGTGGGGCCCAAAGGGCTAGCCATAATTGTTTGTGATTCACAATATATTTTGCTCAAGAAACCAATTAACCACACACAGTAAAGTCCAGCCGTCAGAAAGTTACGGGAACTGGTGTCCTCCTTAGAAGCAGGGGAAGCACGACTTCCGACCCTTGCCGCAACGGCCCAAGCGAAGACAGCGGCTCAAGCAGCATTCTGATCCCCTACGGGATTCACAGGGCGGGCGACAGTACGAACTACAGCAGGGACTGCAAGGACTGAAGCACGGACTGCAGTTCAGACTACAGCCGGAACTACAGTAGGAACTACAGCAGGGACTACAGCAGGGACTACAGCAGGGACTACAGCAGGGACTACAGCAACCAGTCCAAGCACTGCAGCAGGAATCACACGATCGGCTACAACATGATTCGCAGCAGGAATCACAGCATGATCCGCAAGAGTCGTCACACGAATCACAACAGAATGTCGTGCCAAAGGGTCCGTTTCCGCCAGTCCACCCACATCTCGTGAACCCCGAGTAGCTGCCATACGGGCAGTCCCCACAAGCGCTGTCCGGAAAGGGTCCAATGTAGAACGGATTGAACTTCCGGCCGATGCACATGATCTCTGGCTAATGGCGGAGATCCGTCAGAGGAGATACACACAAAACTCCGGTCAAAGGGCAAGGACTCACATGCTGGACTTTACTGTGCGCGGGTAGCAAGCTTCTCTATTCTGTATAATTTTAGAAACTGCCTCGAACAATTGCTCCAAATTTTGCAGCCCCAAAGCCAACCAGATTGTATATAAATATATATTAGAGAGATTAACAGCGGTGGGGGTTAATATATGTCTGGCAATCGTTTCATCTCGCGCTCTTTGTTTGTAAACAAATGTCGGTGGCCAAACAACAAATATTTGGGCAGCCAACTTCCGGCTTTAGCTGAAAAGGTGAACAAATAACTTAAGTATTGTTTACGCGAGGGATATTTAATATATTTAATAATCCATTTGGGGTAGTTTTTCGACTTTTATTTGATTATCTGGCGATGCTAAAACTTAATTAATAAACAATTCTCTGTCTTCTTGATTACTTGACAGCCTTGTGATGATGTGCACTTATATCATCGTTTTGGCATTCCCTCTAAGCCCCATTGATTGGTCAGTGGACAATGCCATTATGTGTGGCAGTTGCATTTCAAATCTCATTATAGATTTATGCAAAATGTAAGCAGAAACCCCAAAGAAAGGCAACAGACTTGTAGACTGCCTCTCCCTCTCTCTTTGTCGACTTTAGCCCTGGCCTGCATTGATTTGTGGGGCTTTCTTTGTCACCGGGTTCCCCTTTCCCCTTTAGACAGCTATTCGATTTCCATTTCCATTCCCATTTCGATTGCCATTTCAGTTGCAGTTGATTGACTGCACTTTTTTTTGTCGCTGCCGTTGACATGGCCAGAATTTCTCCGTGCAAAAAGAAGCTAAAGAAAAGACTATAAAGCGGAACAACAACAGAAATTGCACAATTTTCCAACGTTCTAACGAAGCTTCGCCCGGCTAATCGGAATATACGAGGTGTGTTCAAAAAGTAAGGTGACTTTTCAAATTTCGCGGGCAACATATTTTCGATTATCGATTTTTTTGTTTTGTTATATTGGTACACTCTTCCCTAACATCTGTACCAAGTTTCAATGGAACATCCTCTTTTGTTTGGTTGTGAGAGGCGTAAAGTTACAAGTTATTTTGCGAGCTCGGCGATTTTTTGCTATCGAAAAATATGGATCAAAGGATTTGCATCAAATTTTGTGTAAAAAATAAAATTAAGTGCTCTGAAACACTTGAAATGTTGACAGTGGCATACGGTGAAACTGTTCTGAGTAAAAAAAATGTGTACAAGTGGTACAAACTCTTCCAAGATGGCCGGGAAGATGCCAATGACCAGCCTCGCTCTGGACGCCCAAGCACGTCAACAACTGATGAAAACGTTCAAGCAGTGACGAAAATTGTTTTGGAAAATCGTCGAATCACTATCAGAGAAGTTGCTGAAGATGTCGGTATATCGCTTGGCTCGTGCCATGAAATTTTTTCAAACGTTTTGGGTATGAGTCGTGTGTCAGCGAAGTTTGTTCCGAAATTGCTGAATTTTGACCAAAAGAACCGTCGCATGAGCATCGCTCAAGAGCTGTTGAATGACGTCAACGACGACCCAGATTTACTCAAAAGGGTCATAACTGGTGACGAATCATGGGTATATGGTTATGATATCGAAACCAAAGCCCAATCGTCCCAATGGAAGAGCCCAGGCGAGATAAAGACTGCATCGCTGCAAGAGCTCAAGGCTATACCGAAAAGTGCTTATGGGAAGTGCTTTGAGGATTGGAAAAACCGTTGGCATAAGTGTATTGTATCTGAGGGGGATTACTTTGAAGGGGACAACATAAATATTGATAAATAAATTAATAGTTTTTCTTGAAAATACAAAGTCACCTTACTTTTTGAACACACCTCGTATCTTATCGGCTACGGTCTGTTTGCTTTGCAGATCGTTATCACCGCCCGTGAGATAGTGGGACGTCCTCCAAATGTATCGTGAAATGGGAAAAACTGCCCACACCAAACTGTTTGCGATGCTTTGGCGGCGCCTGCCCTTTGGTTTCGTAAAAGATTTCGTGTGCGTGGGCCAAGAAAACTCAAAATAGAAAACGAAAAACAAAAAACCAAACATTTTCCCATAATCGCTTACATCAAAGCCGTCCAGAGAAAAGTTCCAGCATTCCATTTCCACTTTTTAGTGGTTTCGTGCCAAATATTTTGGCCCAGTTCGGTGCGACGCTCTGTCTAGCTGATTTTTCGACTCGCTTGGCCAATTAGCTGACCATTTACAATTGCCGCAGCTCGAGTTCCGAATTCTTGAGTCTCGAGTCGCTTTTAGTATTCATTTTTCCTGCGGTTTTCCCCCACAAATCGCACGTTCTCACAAATCGCCGAAAATAGGGCGTGACTCGTGTGATAAAGTGGAAAATATTTACCGCGAATCGTTTGCTCATCTGTGCTAATTATACAGGGGATTGTCATCGATGGATCATGTCTGAGTGATAGTCACACCCTCTTGCCTCTGATTTTCTAACTGCAATTAATTCCCAGCTGATAATTTGCATATTTCGAGTGGAATTTTCAGCTCAACTGGTTGATTTCACGTGGGTTAGTGGCATTTATTAATGAGTGGGCGGTGGGTGTCGATAGGTGCAGGTGGTGGCAGGTGGCAGGTGGAGGCCTGAAGTTAAGCAAATGCGTAGCCCCTGGGTGGGCCTCAATGGGGATAATCACTTATGCATATAGTTTATACCGTCATATGTGGATTTACCCCGAGGAAACTCTGGTTTTATGGCTTGCTTTGACCTCAGCGTTTGCGTCAACAGTTGAAAATATTATAAACAAAACTGTATTAATATTGGCAGGTTAAATATTTCCCTTATTTTGTTTGCTTAATGTTGTAAAATAATTATTTGTAAATTCCTATTTCCAGAATTTATACTCAATATCTAATGACTTTCTAATTCATTCATTCATTCCATTTTTTAAATTAAAATCAAGGTTAATAATTAAAGTCTGGCATTGCCTACGAATGTATTATTAATTTTTTTTATGAATATATTAGACAAGGCAAACTCTAACTTTCCCTCTGTTGCTTTTGCCTACTTTTTAAATTCAGGCGACAGTTTAATGCAATCAAGTCCCGGACAATGGAAGCCTCCTCTTTTTTTTGTATCGAGGTAAATCAACTGGGCCTTATCTGCACCCTGACCTTGGCTGTGAGAAAATCCGATCCAGCTTGGTGCCCCATCATCTGCATTGCTGTCAGCATTGCGAACAGCAAGCGGACAGGTAAATCCACTACATCCCGAGGATTATGGGCCGCAGTAAACTCTTCAGAGTGCCTCTAGAACTTGAATCAAAGCGCCCAGCTCCGATTCTTAAGCTCTTTCCCATATATACTTGCATATAGTCTGTGTGTACACTCAATCCCTTTGGCAAGCCTTGAGCGGCGACAACTAATGGCGCTTTGTGGTGCCGCGGAATGTGCATTTCGCTTTTGCCTTTGCCATTCGAGTTGCACAGTAAGTGGCGCAGAGCCACTCCTCCGTATCCTAGCCAGCCTTCATGCCATACTTCCACTTCCATTCCCAGTCCCAGTCCCTTCCTGAATGCTCCCATTTCGAGCTGTACACATAATTACTTCGCTTGCGCATTCTGACGAGGCTGATGACAGTTGGCTCGTCTAACTGGGACACAACTTCCTTCCAGTCCGGAGCATAGTTTTCTTTCTAGTTGCCCAGCTTTTGTTGTGTTCGTGGACTAATTTAGTTTGTCTTTGATAGCTTGTAGCAGAGAGAACAAATATTAGGTGAAAACAAATGTGAAATATCAACCCATTTTAAAGTAATTCCAAATTAAATGCTACTTAAAATTTTTGAAAAATAAATCAACTCTCACTCTTTTTCTTCTATTTTGATTGGTTAATTTAATCGGATGATTAAATTTCCCATTATTCCTTTGCCTTATTTCTTTCCCTGTATAAATAAGCCTGGCTAACTTATGGGACTTCGTTTGCAGGGCCATCAATTATGACAAATAGAGCATATGCACACAGCCACTCTTGCTGGCTGGACTCAATTTTTCAATTAACTCTGCAGCTTGCAGTTCCAGTTAGCCTCACCTTCGGCACTTGTTCGAGCCTCTCTCACCTGGACAAAAGGTTATTGCACGGCCTGCGATTTGAGCTGATCAATTCGGCCAGACATGCAATCTCCTGCTGCTGTCCTGTTGCTGTAAGAACGGAAAAGTCGGAATTAACACGGAATACGAGGACTACGGGGATACGGGAATGCTGGAATCCAGGAACGTGTTGTGCTTCGTCCTCCTCCGCGAACTCTTTGGCTCTGAAATTGCAAATTATGTGCCCGGTGGTTATCATCGTTGGAGTCGGTTGTTTGGCTTTGATTTCCCTGGCACGCAAATGGCATAAAACAGCAACAGCACACAGGACTCCCAGGGCACGGAGGACCTTCAACAGAAACTTGTTTAATTTCTGCTTTGCGGCAACGGGCAAAATGTGAAAGATGGAAGGCAGTAGGAGAGGGGAAACTTTGATGCAGGTCCTGGACACGCTATCGTCCTTGTTGCTATTCATATTTCATCCGTGCGGTTCCTCCGCTTTGCTCTTCGTTTTTATATTTTTTTTCCCTGCTCAGTTAGTAAATTGAGCATCAACGTGAGTTCTCCGCTGACTAAACCCCCTTTCCCTTGGGTTCTTTTTGGGTTCACCTGGGGTCAGCTGGGTGCAGGTGATGGATGATTGCAGCGCCAGCTATTCAGACCAGCGGGAGAAGGAGCACATTATCAAATAGAGTAATTAAAGGGATGCATTATTTTGTTGCTGACATTACAGTGTGAGTTCTCATGGATTTCCTGTATATAAAAGCACTGAATTTAATCCAAATCTCATTGTTTTGAATGTCACAAGCTTTGCTTCAATGTTCAGTTCAGATTTCCATTTTCCCAATGGGAAAACGCTCTCCAAAGCTTGTATTAATTAAATGGAATTTCAGCTTTCATTGCTCCAACTCAAATGGATTTGTTTTCTCTCTCTTTTTTATTTAATTAACTATATTGGAAACCCCAGAGATTATAGAAATGTATGTGAAAATGTTTGTTTTGCCTAAAGTTGCATCCCAAAAATAAGAACTTTATTTTTATACCCTTTTTCGGGATTTTATTATTTTAAATTATGAAGAAGTCATTTGCGACCCCATAAATCATATATATTCTTGATCAGCATCGACTGCAGAGTTGATCTGACCATTTTTAGGCAAAAAAAAATGTTTACAAAAAATTTTCAATTTTTTGAAAAAAATGTAAGGGGTTACATCATTAAAATTTTCAAAAATTCAAAAAAATTTTAAGTTTTAAAAATCTTTTATTTTGTATGCAGATTTATTAATCAATAAAAAACTAGCACAGAACTACTTTCCAAATTAAATTTAATTAATTTTTGGCTAAGTTATGATTGATTGAACATAAGGAAAATCGGAAAATTATACAAATTTCGGCTTTGTGAATTTAACTTTTCCTTTTGGTTAGATTCTTTCGCATTTAATTATAGTAAATAAATAATACATCAGCCTCTACTTGATGCCATCATTCAGTTCGGCCCATTTACCCTTTGAGCCTGTTCAGTTAAACCTGATTTTGATGGGTGCTAGCCGGTAATGAGGTTCAAACTTCTGACACACATTCCACACACCCCACGCCCAGCTTGGACGCTTAAAGCCAAAGTTGTTTGGGGAAAGTTCCCTTCAGGAGTGTGTCGCCAGCAGGACTTCCGATTAGAAAAGTTTCCCTGCCGGCTAGCTGCCTTGTTGGTTTATTTATATGGCAAAATTGCTAACAATGGGCCAAGCACAAATATGTAAAACAACCAAGAAATCTGCATGAATTGAGCTGCCTGCCTGCCTGGTGGTCAGCCACCACAACAAAAGCTGCCAACAATTGCGGTTACAATTGGTAAATCCCCAGCAGAATGGAACAGGAGGTGTGTTTTGTACTTTTGCAATGGAATTTAATATGCTGCTGACACGGGTAAAAAGAGAATTTTAAGTGCAGAGATCTCTCCGGATGACACGAATAGGGGCACACGCCTCTCATCCTCCTTAACCCCTTTGGGGTGCACTTGTAGGAAAATGAAAACAGCATCCTTTTGATTTAAATTCCATTTGGAAATCTATTTAAAAATAAGTTATAGTGCTTAAAAATATTCAAATTTATTTAATTGATCAATTTTAATATACAAAATAATCATTTTATAAAACAAAATTAAATGTCAGCAGTAAAGAATAATAATTTACAAAGAAGTTTTCTTTTTTTTTCAATAAAAATAACTCTCAATTTCATAAAGAATATTTAGTAAACTCTCACTAAAAACCAGTTTTAATATTAAAATCCCACAAAACCTTACTGAATCCTCAAAATTTTCTCTCCATGCTGGTATAATCGGTGGGTGGTGGCCACTTGGCAGAAGCAGCAGCAGGATGTCAACGCTCGGGGCGAGTGGCAGCATCAAAAACTGCAGCAGCCGCTGGCAATGCGGAATTCCCTTCCTCTCACTTTTTTTTGGGGGGGAGAACGTTCTTCTCATCCTGCCCCCCTCCGCCTCTGAATCCTGACCAAACTCAAATTATTCAGCCAGGTCTTGTTGCATACTTTCCAGCGCAAATGTTTGCCAAGCTCGCAGCATTCGCTTCGTGCCCCAAAGAATTCAAGAGTGTGGGAGCAGGAGGATGGGGCGGGGGGAGGGGGTGCCCGTATGTGTGCGGGTATTTTATGTGTGTCCTAACGGCTGTTGTTGCTCTATTTCGTACGGCCAAGTGGGTGGGAGGTAGGAGGAGCGGAAAAAGCCGAGGCACGTGAAGCCTTATGAGTCATCATCCTCAATCTTTAGACGGCCAGGCTGCCATAACCAGCACTGAGAGGAAAATAGCATCCTTGAAGGCAGAAGTTGAGCATTGGTGGGTTTTCCCATGTCGATATATATGTGAGTATCCTTAGAGAATGGGAAAGAGCGTATAAAGTTGGACAATTTAGGTAGAAAGTAAACAAGGGAAATGCTGTGATTATTTCAAATTTTCAGAATTTCCAATATTTACAACCAAATTCCACACCTCCACCAATCTCTACGGCCCGTTCTCCCAGTGTATTCCCACTGCCATCATCATCTTCATCTCCATCATCTCGACTCCAGCTTCATTCATAGTTTGCAGTTTGGAAATTCAATTTCAGCTTTCAGCTCCGTCCCGTCCCGTTCCGTCCCCCTGTCACCACATTTTGGCTCTCCTTGTAATAACACTATCATTTAGTTGACAGAGGGCAGCGGCAGGAAAAGGAAGCGGCATTTAAATGAGAATACTTGTTTAAATTGGCCAGCTCTCGGATGTTCAAAAGGACATGGTTGGGGACATATGTTGGCATTGTGAGACAGAAATAGCAACCAGATCCGCACAGAACGTACTCTGATTACGTTCCAATGATGACTCAGACTGAGAGACAGCCCCTGCTCTGGCCTCTGGCTTTCTTCTCCTTTTTTTCCAAGGACATTTCAAGTTTTTTTCTCGCTCCTGGGAGATGGAAAATCAATTGCGAAATGTTGGGAATGAGAAGCGTGATGTGACAGCAACTTCTGAAGTTGTCGACACCCTTTTGGCGTGGAATTATGCTTCAAGGATTTGTTAAGAAGGATGCTGCCAGCAAGCGGGGGATCCTTGTCGATTAATTGGACTGGCAAAAGCGGTTTATGGGGAAAAGAGAGCGAAAACTTTTAGCGCGTAGGCGGATTATTAAATTCGCTTTGTTTTCCTTAACTAGGCGGCGGCGGATGAGAGTCCCTACTGTCTGCCTCGCTGGATTGCTCACTTCCTCATCCGGCGATTGCCGCCAGCAGGGATGCAGAGACACCAGACGCCAGACTATGGGGAACACACTAGGAGAAAGATATCATTTATTTTCGAATTTCTTATTTAAGAGTTCTTGAATGTCTTTTAAATATATCCAATATTTCCTCTCTTTAATCTCTCTCAATAAATAATTTATTTAATTAATGAATTAATATTTATAATTACCTAATGCAAACCGCTTTTTCCGAGTGCATCCACAACAAACGAGCCTTGTCGAAGCCAGACGCCAAACACAATGGAACTTGTAAAAACGGAGCGGGTTGGCATATTCCCCTTGCGGTGCCGGTTCGAGTCCCTATGTCCCCATGGCGGCTGTTGAATTCTCCTCTAAGCGCAGCATTCCAACTCCCAAATACCCCCAGCCATCACTGACCCAGTTAGCTGCCACCCAGAACTATTATTATTTACGATTATCGCTATTATAATGCACGCTTTTTAATTAAATTGCAGGCATATCGGTATTGCAGTAGCATCATCGGCAATGGAGCTGGAGCCGCGTGTGGCCATCCTGCAGGACCTGCGCCTGCAGACCTTCGACTCCATCCGTTTCGCCTCCTATCGCACCGCCTCCAAGCTGCGCTACATACAAAAGTCCACGAATCTGCATCTGGTGGACATATGGAATGTCATCGAGGCGTTCCGAGAGAATGGCCTGAACACTTTAGAGCCGCAGAGCGAGGTGAGCGTGGCCAGGCTGGAGACGCTCGTGTCCTCGCTCTATCACAATCTCAACAAGCGCCTGCCCACCGCCCAGCAGGTGCCCGTGGACTCAAAGGCAGGTCTGCTGCTCAATTGGCTGTTGGCTGCATACACAAGGTAAGAGTCTGAGTGAAATCTGAGATGAATGCTTCTTAAAAATAGTTTGTTTCCTTTCTTTTGCAGTGATAACTCGGGCAAAATTCGCGTATTCTCCATAAAGGTGGCCCTGGCCACCATGTGCTCCGGCAAACTGGTGGACAAGCTCAGATGTGAGTGCTTCTTTCACTAGAAATTAGGCCTTGGGCTAATCTCTCTCTTTCTCGTAGATATATTCTCGCAGATCTCGGATGGCGCTGGCCAGCTGGTGGCCTGGAAACTGGGCGAATTCCTGCGCGAGGTGCTGGCCCTGCCGGCGGCCGTGTACGAGTCGCCCACATTCCACTACAAGGAGGGGCTCGAGGAGGAGATCTTCCCGGCCGAGAACAAGGTGACGGTGAACGATTTTATGGCCACGCTTATGTCCGAGCCGGGGCCGTCCTGCCTCGTCTGGCTGCCGCTGGTGCACCGGCTGGCCACCGTGGAGACCATTGTGCATCCGACTGTCTGCTCTGTTTGCCACAAGGAAAACTTCACCGGGTTTCGTTATCGCTGTCAGCGGTGCCACGCCTACCAGTTGTGCCAGGAGTGCTTCTGGCACGGCAAGACATCGCTGAACCACCAGAACGATCACGAGGTCAAGGAGTACTCGAGCTACAAGTCGCCCAGCAAACAGATCGGTCACTCGCTGCGCAAGAGCTTCCGCTGTGTGCCCGAGAAGACGGCGCAGGTGCTTCCCCGCTTCCCCGACCAGCCGGAGAAGACGCTCAACTTGTCGCACATCGTGCCACCCTCGCCGCTGCCCTCGCACAACGGCTTCTCGGACCCCTCGGGCCTCGTACCCGGCCACCACGGCGGGCCCCATCAGGGCCAGCACGGCCTGCCGCCGGGCCTTTTCGATCGCTCCAGCACCCTCGACTCAAGGGCCACCGGCCGCAGTTTGGACAGCGCCAGCGGCACCACCATGTCCCGTGTGGCCGCCGCTTCCGCCAACGATGAGGAGCACCGCCTGATTGCCCGCTATGCCGCCCGATTGGCCCAAGAGAACCGAGCGGTAAGTACTTATTCTGAGAGGATTATCCGAAAACTTATAATTCCTGCTTCCGGCAGCCCTCAAACTTGCCCGACAGTGCCACGCCCATTGGCACGGACAACTCGCGGGCCCAGCGCGAGCTGATTGCCCAACTGGAGTCCAAGAATAAGGAGATAATGCGGGAGATAGCGCGTCTGAGACGCCAGCAGGAGACAGAACAGATGGCACCGGAGAATCCAGCGCTGATCAACGAGTTGCGAGCCTTGCGGCAGCGGAAGGGTGAACTCGAGGGACACCTTGGCGCCCTGCAGGACTCACGGCGCCAACTGATGGAGCAGCTAGAGGGCCTGATGCGCATGCTGAAGAATCAACAAACCGCCTCGCCACGCTCAACGCCCAACTCGAGTCCACGCTCAGGGAAATCCCCACCGATGCCAGGCGGTGGCGGCGGCGGAGGAGGAGCAGGAGCAGGAATCCTCGGCACCTCACCGATGAGTGCCCTGCACGCCCAGCAAATGCAGCAGCATCCGATGTCCGGTGGCGTGCGGGCAGCTCAACAGCAGCTTCTCCAGCAACAACAGCAGCAGCAGGCCCATGGCCACGGTCCCTTCAGCCAGAGCCAGCTGGAGCAGCTCAACCAGATCAGCAGCGACATGCGCAGCGCCTTTGCCGCCAACGGAAGTGCAAGTGAGTAGGGATTGGAGGGGGAATTATATTGGATAACCCGCGGGCGGGATACTTTCGATTAGGTTTCGGTTATGTCCAAATTTTGAGATCTCCCACGGAATTGGTTTACTGGCGAGAGTTTAGGCCTGGGTCCAGACATCAGATATTAATCGAATCCACTCAATGGTGCGGGAAAACCTCCACCACTGGCACAAACACACACTAAATACATACACACCCACCCTGAACACACCCTAAAACACCACACACACACACAATCGTTTCTTGATCGCTTCGCCTTCGCAGCGCCACCGCCAATGCGTAGCAGCACTGCCACTGCCAGTGCCACTGCTCATGTCAGTGGCATTCCCAGCCTCAATCCGATTCCGAATCCTGACGCGGAGCTCAATGAGGCCGCCGACCATCTAACGTCGGCCATTTCCCACATGGTCAGCGACCTGAATGCAGGTAAATCCTAGGATTCGAGTCACTCTAACCCCGCTATCGCTTCCGCAACTGCAAATGCAACTGCTGCTGCTGCTGCTCTCCGCTCCTGCTTTGCGAAGATGCCCGTGAATGGTGGTCAGCACTGCACCAGCACAGACGCACCTAGAACTCGTAGTTAGCACCGCTTCTAGAGCCGCCACT
Source organism: Drosophila mayri (assembly GCA_008042485.1). Classification (NCBI taxonomy): domain Eukaryota; kingdom Metazoa; phylum Arthropoda; class Insecta; order Diptera; family Drosophilidae; genus Drosophila; species Drosophila mayri. The sequence continues at coordinate 134,591 of VNJN01007322.1, read as the reverse complement.
TAACCCATCACTGCTCCTCCCTGCCCCACCAAAAAAAAAAACAAAAAACGGAATGTGTTTCTCTCTGTGCTTATGCCGTGTGTGTTTCTTTTGTGTGTTGGGTCTCGCCATTTCCAGGACGGGGAAGGGCTGCTCCGCCAGCTGTCCAGCAGCTGTCGAGCTCCCTGCCGCAGGCACGCTTCATCCTGCCATTGGGTAAGTTGTCCCGGTTGTCGCTCCTGCTGCTGCTGTTTCCCGAAAGCCACCTTCTCTAAAGCCACATATTTTCCGTTTCGTTTTGTTTCGTTTCGTTTCTTTGAATCGTTTTTGGTTTTAGATTATTTCCCCAATCGGCGGCACAAGAAAAAATGCTGCAAATATTGAAATTCCCCTCGCCTCCCCTTTCTCTGTTTGCTTAGTTAGTTTCCCCTTATAATTTATGCTCCTTTCTTTTGTCCAAAAACCGAATTCTAAACCAAAAACCGATCAAGAATTCCGACACATCGAGGGCGGCGAGTCGGAGGGATCGAGTCAGTGCGAGTGCAACGATTGCGAGTGCCGCGAGTACGAGGAGGTCTTCCGCACCGACGAGGATCTCGAATGCGAGGGAGCTGCCGCTCCCTATTATACCGATACGAATCCCTATAATATTCAGACGGAAGATGACCAGTTTGATTATACGTTCGGGCAGGGCGAGGAGCTGTCGCAGGTGAATCGCATCCTGGGCTACAGGAACCACCCGGAGTTGTTTATCGACGACGAGCAGGCCGGCTTCCCGGCGCTGCACGAGATCGGTGAGACAATCGATGAACTGCAGCTGATCATGCACGCTTATATCATGAAATATAGTTTGAATTTGTAAGGGTTACCCAACGATATATACTCTCTCTTCGATCAGGTAAAATATATACAGTATATGCGCAATCTACCGCCTCTGTAGACCATCCTAACTCGCTCGTCTCACGGCAGGTAGATCTCTTTAGCCTGGGTGCCACTCTCTGTTCTTTCTCTAGACGCATCCTCATCATCGCTGCACTGTCAATCGCCTCTCTACTCAACTCTCGAGCAATCTCAGTCTCAGCCCATCCTAGTTAGTCTCTAGATTTTGATTCACGTTGGCTGCTTGACTCGAAACGGATTCGAATAAATTGTCTGATCTTGACTTTGATTTGTGCCTTTGAAAGTCAGTTATTAAATGTATTTGTTTACCGCAACCTTGATACAATTTCAGATTTCGACGAGTCTCAATCGTATAACCAAGAGTGGAACGAAAAGGTAAAGGGTTTCGCCACGAAATCCCGCTTACTGTTGCTCTAGATGTTGTTCCTTATCTTCCTCTCTCTCTGTATACGCACTCGATAAAACATACTTTATATACTCAATATATATCTATGTATATCCCGTAGCTAGTGTAGTTGTTGATTGCCACTTTGCATGCCACAGAGACCTTGTCACTTGAGTACGATTAATCAAGCTATTCAGCTCGCTCTTAGTCACTCTCACTAACTCGTTTTCTTAACTCGATTCACAGGCAAATGCGAATAGCCAATGGCAGGAGCAGTTTGCCCAATGGAGTCTTAACTCGCAGAAGAACTAAGAAGACACCGCGTCACCAGTGGACCAGTTATACCATGCCGGAGCACGAGGAGGACGAACTCTCGCTTAGCTTTTTACACCTTACCTTAACTCATATATACGTTGACTTAGAGCAATTTATTTATTATTATTTTATGGAGCCGTAGCCGTAGATTTTCTTTTCTCGGGATATATGATTATTTTACTAAAGCAAAGAATATGAATATACATACAAGACTTGCAGTTGCACTGCAAACATTTGAATCTCGTTGAACACTTCAAGATACGTACATTTACGTACTGCTAATGGGCAATAGGAGAGATGTATGGCGTTTTAATTTTAAGTTTTTGCGACTTTGTAATTCTCGGCTTTTAGATTTTGTAAGCCTGCGCCCCCGCGCTTATTTATTACCAGCAAAACTTAACAAACAACCGAAAATCAAACACGTACGAGTAATGCGTAAAACAAATACGATACAAATATAGACATTTACATTATGTACTTAAACTTAAACCTAAACCTAAACTAGCAACTTGTTGAGAGAACCGAAAATCAAATTCTAAATTGGGGCTGGAAGATCATCGGGCTTTTCAACGTTTTTATAACGATGCTTTTCCAGCTCTAAACGCTAAAACTTATATACACAATATACACCCACTTTGAGATACGATTGAAGCCAACAAATAAGAAAAGTAAAATGAAAACTATTTGAGCCACAGTAAAGAAAAACAGAAAAACAAAAACAAACCCAATGTTGAACACTAAAAACTAAAACGTTCGCTGCGTTTCGATTTATACTTAATCTCCATTTATAATATGCATTCATACCACAAAAGTTATACCATATAATCGTAAATGCATATAGAGCACGAAGAGATATAGAGAGAATCCGACATTTATATAGAACGTATACATAAATAACTACTGAAGAATATTACAAAAACAGAAAAACTAAATAAAATGCATTTTAAACAATCACAATGCCTATAGTGTTTTCAATTTAAGGGAAAATACTTGGGAAGACAGGGAAAAATCATTATTTGAGTAGAGTTTTGAATGAAATTAATTTAAAATTAAATTTTCTGTTTCCGCGGTATTATTAGCGGAGTTTTAAACCAAGACGGCCAGTTTTTGAGCTCACTTCCGGTGCAAGCAGTGCTTCCGGACTTGAGAGTTGAAATCCGGTACACGAAAAGTTAAATATACTAAGTTAGGTTTTTATTAAAGACTTTTTAATAAACTCATACATTTAAAAATATTTGTAGTTTTATATTGCTATTATTTGTCTCCTTGTTGATTATTTAAAAAAATACTATATTATTATATCGTTAACATTAAAATATCGATATAAATACACATAAAATGGCGTACTGTATCGATAGTTTCCGCCATCCCTTGACAACTGACCCGGCGCACTTTTCAAAGCCGAGGCTTCAGCGCCTGCATGCCACTCAATTTATTCGCTTTCTGACACTCGAACTGTGCAGTTGTCCCGCCGCGTTTCTTCCGTCTTGGCCAAAACAACCCGTGACTGATCGTCTAGAGAATAAGTGTAAGAGAGAGTAGAGTCTGAAACCAGCTTAGAGCGAGCCGACAAGTGTGGAGCCGCGCCGCCAGCATCCACGTTAGCAGTGCAAGCGAAAGAAACGGCGATACCAGTTTTTGGAGACGCTCTCCGTCGACTCTTCTCAGACTTTTGGAGCGCAGCTTTGCTCAGCTGAAAAGTCTTGAGAAACTATAAGCGCGTTATTCAGGGTGTGGTGCTGCTGCTGCTCCGCTTAGCTAAGCTACAGAGATCTACATAGTCGACGAGATGTGGCGCCCAAAGAACCTACTAGGCTGCGTGTGGAGCGCCCTGCTTCTGGCCCTCCTCCAGGGTGCGGCGGGCCAGCGCACGCCCACCATCTCCTACATCACACAGGAGCAGATCAAGGACATTGGCGGCACAGTCGAGTTCGACTGCTCCGTCCAGTACGCCAAGGAGTACAATGTGCTCTTCCTGAAGACCGACAGCGATCCCGTCTTCCTCTCCACCGGATCGACGCTGGTGATCAAGGATTCGCGCTTCTCCCTGCGCTACGATCCCAACTCGTCCACGTACAAGCTGCAGATCAAGGATATCCAGGAGACCGATGCGGGCACCTACACCTGCCAAGTGGTCATCTCCACGGTGCACAAAGTGAGCGCAGAGGTGAAGCTATCGGTGCGTCGCCCGCCCGTCATCTCGGACAATTCCACGCAGTCGATCGTGGCCAGCGAGGGCAGCAGCGTTCAGATGGAGTGCTATGCCAGCGGCTATCCCACGCCCACCATCACCTGGCGTCGCGAGAACAACGCCATCCTGCCAACGGGTGAGTCCTCTTTAATATATTTTTGCTAGTTATTGTTGTGGAATTTTTAGAGGGAGAACATGGGTTTCGAGTTAACTATCATGTCTCACGTTTTGTTGGGGCTCTGGTCTCTGGTTCTCTCTCTTGGTTACTCTGGCTCTCAGTCCCCCAGTTTAAGCCCCAAGCACGTCTCACTGGCCGTCCCGCTTTGGCATTTGCTTTGGCCACAAGGTGTGTGCGCTGGTTCCCGTGGTGGTGGTGACCGTGACTCACTCAGGCGTCACCTCAGCTTTGTTTATTTAGCATTGTTGGGCTACTAAACGGCGGCTAGCTTTTCCCCTTTTTAAGTTTTTCTTTTTTGCTTCTGTTTATGTGCCTTTTTTCAACCCCACCACCACCTGTCGTGCGAGGGCCATAAGTTTTAAAACACAAGATTGATTTTTCTTGGCCTAACTAGGCACGCTGTCTTTTTATGGTATTTCCAGGTTTTGTTTACCCTTTGTGAATTTAAAAAAGAATCGCTTTTCTTTTTGGCATCGGAACTGTTTACTTTATTTTTTTTATTTGCTTACTTTTTAACCCCAAGAAACAGAAAAAACGCCCTAATCAAATACCAATTTAAAGGCTAATAATAAATTTAAGCCAGGAGATTAGTTTTCTAACTCAATTTCACTGTTTGCTTTCTTAAACCTTTTATAAAACAAACTAAAGATTATATTGAAATACTTTTCTATCTGTAAAACAAAGTGTAAAATTGTATCGGAAATCCCCTAAGCAACAGTGCAAACTTTTCACCATTTTACTTTATTTTCTTCTATTTTACTATTATTTTCTTGAAGATTGGCAACAAAAGATTTATTGCCTTTCATCCTCTTTCGGTTTTGTGCCCAAATTTTACAAATTTCCAAACACCTTCTCCATGGTTTCTTTGGAAATACCCCGCTTAGGCCAGGCAAGTGCAAATATTATCTTCAGGTTTGTTTGCTTTCCATTGTCCCTTTCAGAGTTTTCATGTTTAAGAGGGGAAAAGCTAATAAAACAATAAAATAATTTGGTGCTCAGGTAGAGTAGAACCTTCGCTTAAGGTTAATCCTGTACAGGTGCCGTTGCAACAATGATCTCTACCTGAACGCTGACCCTCGGGCGGCGGCCATAATGGGTTCCCTTAACGAGATTGCAGCGTCATTTTGAACGGCAGTCGAAAAGCAATTAGTGAAACTAATCCGATGGATGACTACCTACCACCTAGAACAGACACCACACCCTTGGTTCCACTAGCAGATACTGTATCTGTAAGCTAGCTCAGTTCCAGAACTTGTATCTTGCGCAATCTTTAATTGCCGCGACATTGAGGTTGCCTTCTACGGCCGAGTACCAGGCGTGGTCCGCTTTAAAAACTATAAAACCCGAACCGCAATAGGTTGGACACGCTCGAAGGCAGTTTGCCATAAATCAAAAGGGTCCAGGAAGAGAGGGTCGGGTCCAGTATTTGTCAGGAGGTTGCCCGCGTGGAGTTTCACACTTTTTTACGCTCTAATTTAAAGCGCTTAAGCAAACAACAAACTCTGACGGACCCACACGAAGCTTTGAAATGCGCCAACGAACCGAGTCAAATGCTCAGGGATAAGGGGTTTCCAGGGGGTTCTCCACAGATGCAGCTTCCAACTCCATGAGGCCTTTGTGCTGTGGCAGCATTTCACCATTTCCCATTCGAGTTTTCGAGGCATTCGACAACTTCAGCACGCGCAATTGCTTCCGCAACTTGAAAACGTTCCACGGACCGTTTGATGGTCTCCGGGAACAACTCTACTCCGAGCTAGAGCCGGTGCCGGGGCCGGAGTCGGAGTTCGGGCGTAAACAACACACAAACCTTGCTTTGCCCGGTGCAAATGCAGCAGCAGAAGGGCGAGAGGGCTGTTTTCTTACACATCAGACACGGTCTGGGCTTTGGGCTTTTTCCCTCCTCCCTCCCGGACTGCATAAAAAACGAAACGAAATGAAAAATACAAAAAATACAAGAAGTGGAGGGGAGGGCTACGGGGCGGGTGGGCAAACATATGCAAACAAAGGCATCCTGAGAGAGCATGGCAAATGGGCTCGGTTGGGCTGGGCCTGGCGTCGCCTGGAAACCCCGTAACCAAACGGAACCCCTTCCGCCGCCCGGCTATATATAATTCTTATTTTGATAGCCGGCAAAATACAATCGAAGTATACAAAATATATAAATTACAAGCTAAAAAGGTAACCCAAACAAAGGCCGCTTCCCGGGGCGAGTACAATGTAAGAGATGCAAACAAACAAGCCGCTAGCGGTTCGACCCCTGCTCGAGGCTCGGCATCGGGATCCCTCTTCTAAGCAACCCCTAACCCTAGCTCTGGGTCCCGCCCTAAACATGGACTTCCGTTTTTTTGGCAGGGTGTCGACAATGCGACCCAGGTCCATGCCAATTTGTGTGTTGCCAGGAGTATCGATTGGTTTTTTACGCCATTCAATGGCCATTGAGCAAACACAGACATGCACCTGGCGCACCTGGGAGTTATCTATGGCGCATATATGCATATGCTGGGCTGTCATAATAAACCTCACCTTGGCCCGGCCCCACAGAATGTTTATGCAAAGAAAGCAAAAATTTTATTTCCATTTTTATGCTGAATCCGCTCTCAACCGGCGGCGACAGCTGTCGACATCTGGGTTATTGTTGTCTGATTTCTCTCTTTTCAAACAGAGCCGGAAGCCCGAAGGCATCTTTCAGATACTTATCTGATCGAGGAGGGATCTCTGATCAAGCGAGGATCAAGCTAAATTAACTTTAATTGTTCAATTATGCGAGTACACTCGCTCGGGATCACTTCGGGGTGTCTGCACACGCTCTATATGGACTCTATAAGTCTGGTGCTTGGTACTTGGACTTCCCCTGCTTAAAAAGCTTGATTAACCTTTCATGCAAATTGCGTTTGCGAAGGCAAATTGCGAATTAGATTCAAGTGAGCATGATCTCTGAAGTATTCCAATTTCGCCATCAAAACGCTAAAGAAGGGTGCAAAATGTTAATGTTTATAATATTTACTCCATCCTCGGAGTACAAACATTTCGATGCGCAATTGATGCTCAACTCGAGATCTCAACAGGCCGTACATGAAATTAGTTACCCTCGATTTTTCGTTGATTTATAATGAAAAACATTCCACGGATGCCACGGAGCAGCAGCTGGGGCGAATATTTGCAAGCAATTAGGTTTGGCACACTCGCAATTAGAGGAGTGAGAGTCCAAGTCCTTTGATGATTATTTGTTTGTCCTGCTGCTGCTGCTGCTGTTTCCTCTTCCTGTTGCAAGCTTGCCTGCATTGTTTATGGCAGTTGCAAAGTCAAAAGCAAAAGCAGAAGCAGAAAGCTAAGCGGCAGCAAAAGCGGCATAAAGAGAACGGGAACGATAAACGCCAATGACGTACGTACGCGGTGTGGCGAAAACCTGTTTGTAAATGTTGGTTGCTGGGGCAACGACCACTTGGTCAACATGGAACGCCATGAACCGCCAACTGGCGGCTTTTAGCCAACAAAATGCAGAGAGTCCGTGGAATAACAGCCCTTTGTGGCAGTTACTCAGCCAGAAGTAATAACTTGTTAGTTAATGGCTCCGATGGCCAGCTAAATTGTTGCAATTTCCCACCAATTTTCATAAACTAATCGCAGTTCCGTAATTCTATTTATAAATACATAAAAGCAGAATAAAATAAATAAGAATCTAATAAATTATAAAGGCATAATTTCTTGCTGTGTATCAAAGAATCCTTTCACACTTTGAATACATTTTCACTCTGTCTGTGTGTGGCGGCAATTCCCTTATTTATTTAGCACTTTTAGCTGCATGTTTCACCTTCAACGGCAGCAGACCGGCTTTTTAATCCTTATCACACTCACTTTCTCACACACAAAGGACACGCGGCTTTCACTCCAAGCCCAAACCGAAGCCACCCCTCCAGCTCCCGCTCCTTGTTTGTCCTGGGACTTTGTCAATATTTATTTAGGCACTCGGCTCACAAGGGATTTACGTCGGTCAGCCTTCTTGCTCCGGCAGCTTATCCATTTCTTTTTTTGGCATAATTGCTATTTTAATAGTTTTCTTTTCAATCCAATCCCTGATTTATGAGTCTCTTCCTCTCTCGCCAGCAAGTACAGTCCGCACTCGTCTGCAATTGAGTTTCCCTGGAAAATGGAAGGGGAAGAGAACTGAGGAGCGGCAGAGTGTGGAGTGGAGTGTAATCCAATAAATGGCATGCCAGGCGGCATAACTCTCGGCCAGCTATAATGTACTACTCGACGGAGAAAATCACTTTTGAAAAGTCAACAACACACAGCGTCTGTGGCTTTGTCTGTCGGTGGGTGGTTCCTGGTTCTTCCTCTGCAGCTGGCGGCGGAGGTGGAGCTGGAGGTGGGTGGCCTTGCTCTGGGTGGTGGCTGCCGCTCCATGTCACATTCTGTGCGGTTTCAAGGCGAAGGCAAAGGCGAAGCTTTACCCACCAAAGTGGGTGCATTCACATGTCTCAAGAGCTTGTTATATGCTCGATATGTACGTTCGGATCTGTGTGTGCGCCGAGAGAAGCCCTCGGTTCATGTTGATGTTCCTTGATGAGTTTGGGTGACAAAACAGGAAGAGGCGACAAATTTGCAAAGGCATGCAATTTTTCCACACAGAGGCAAAGGGGTGGAGGAACTGCAGAAGAGCCTCTGAGGCAGTATATGCCAGGTGTTCTTGGGCAATCAATGTGGGAAGCCAGGAAACAGTAGGGTATTCTCATCATCTTGGGCTAAATCAACACAAAACACTTGAGATCTGGGCTGGAAAATAGCTGTACTTGGTTTATAATTAGAAAAGTGTATTAAAAAAGCTAGTTAGAACTTCAGAAAGATAAAATATATACAGGAAGTGTTTCTGAATTAAATGTATATTAATATGGAACCGATCTCTGAAAGGAATTCTATTTTATTGACTTTATAAATCAAGTAACTTGGTTTAAAGCTAACACTAAAGCTAATACTCTACTTCTTCCCTAGTTATATCCTCGAATATTTGGTACATGTCCAACTGAATCAAGCATTTCAGGCATACAAATGACAATCGAATCAAACCCTATTGGAAAAAGCATTTCCCAAACGAGAGAAAAAAAAGTGAAAATCGTGTTAGAATCAAAACACTGTGTGCACTTTTTTAATTGGATTTTTCTCTGCCGAACCAACGAACTCCAGAGAGGAACGAGAGACATGACCCATCTGTGACATGCCCTGGAGCTATGATATGTCGGGTGGCTGCTGCCGTGCCTGGGTTTTCCTTTCGTTGGGGGTATGGGTTCAGGTTTGGGTTCGGGCTTAGGCCTGGGAAGTGTGTGCAGCGGGCGCAAATAATGCGGAGCGTCATTAAAAGCGCACCCGCTTCGGCATTCTGCCACTGCCACTGCCTTTGCCTTTGCCAGTCCGTGTTTTAAATTATGATGAGTCACACATTGTTGACGGGCTGCATTAACATTCATAATTTCCACATGGCAACGTTCGGTTCATAGAACCTTGGACTCGACTCGACTCTCAGTTGACATTTGAAGAGCTTCAGAAGCAGCTTTTCCTGGGCAGGAAGACGAGTTTGCCGCCAAATTGCAGGAAATTGAATGCGGAGAAAAAACAAATATGGCCGCAGGACTAGACCTAGACTTCCTGGGAAAGGGAAAGCGCTGCTCCGGCGGCATCAATGTTATTTCGGTTAGTTCGCCGTTCGTCACACGTTTTTCCGAGGGGAGAGAAAGGGCGGCGTCTCTGGTCCTGTGATTGGTGCGCATATTTTTTGCATGCCCGTCGTTTTTGGTGTTTCCCCGGGTTCCCAATCCCAGTCCCAGTCCTTGTCCGTGTCCGTGTCCGCGTCCTGTTCCTGCCTTTGGTGGTTGTTTCGTTACTTCACAAAATGGCGGCGTGCCTCGTTTGTCGCTTTAAGTAGTTTATGAAAAATGACGAGTAGCAACCCTTTCCACCTTCTGGCAGGGTCACAAATTTTCCAAGCGAGCGCCCTGCTTGATGCATTTAACTCTAAAAGTCATCCAAGCGCCAAGACCTAGACCTCAGCGGGTCACATAGTCATCCCAGGCGGCTACACCTACACACCCCATGCACCTGTTTCCATTTGGTGCTGCTGCTATTTCCCAGGCATTTTCCATTTCCTCTAAAGTACAAAGAAGTCGGTGCATCCTTTCAGGCCAGGCTCTTTCTACCTGCACTTCGCACCTCCTCCTCCTCCTGCTCCTACTCCCCGGCAGGAACCCAATTCTCACCTCTCTTCCCCTGCACAATTTTCCTTTTTCTTCAACTGACAACTTCTCTGGCTGTTTGCCCAAGGGACAGGATAGGACTTGGACTTGGTCGGGGTGTTGTTGCGTTAGCAGCGCTGTTTTCATTTCGCCTGAGAGCCCCAGACAGGTTCCCTTGAAGGAAGCCGGCCTAAAACAAATGTGTGGACCCGCCTCGCCTGCCTGACTGTTTTGTCGGGGCTTTCATTACCTTTTCAGTTTCCATCTTTCCTGCCTGCACTCTCTTCGAGCTCTGTTTATGTTTCTTTTTCTGCGGCCCGGGTTCGTTCTCTTTCTGGTTGTGTTTTCCTTTCATTAGTTGTCGGGGATTGCACAGTCAGAGTCGGAGTCGGAGTCATCATCCATCCTGTGTTGGCCGGTGCAAAGTGTTTTTAATTCTCTCATTAGTAACTGAAATTACTCGGCACCATTCGGCGTTGATGGATGATGGCTGGCATGATATGGGAATCATGGAGGATAGCCCTATTTCCGCTATACATCTTTTATTGGATCCCTGAAATGCGGGCATCTCTCATTAGGTTGATTGAACTGGAATTCACTCTTAATTTGTCAAATATGTAATGGCTATTAGACAAGGTTCTGCTGCCTAATAATAGATTTTAGAACTTAAAAGGTACATGTACATATTTGGACACCGTAAGCCCAACCCCTTTGCCTTGGGCTCATTTAGCGAGTGATATACGAGGCTGGTTTATGTAATTCGAAGCCATTACAATGTTATCGATTCATGAACTCTTACATAATCTCGAATTCTCAAACAAACACAGCCCCAGGCATTCATCTTCCCTCTTGGGGTGTTCTGTTTCAATGACTTTATGCTCTAGTTAATGGATTCCGAACCCTCGGAAAATGTCGTATGGAGTCAATTCGAGGCATTATTTCTGCATTAATTAAAAGCCAGAGAATGAGAAATGTTTTGAACTCAAGATATAGGCAGCTGCGAGGTCGCTAGCTGTCTCTCTTTCTCTTTGTCTGTCTGTGTCGCATAACTAATTAGCAATTAAATATTTGCCACTTTCCTCGACACGCCCCAATTACGCGCATGCGCAACCTCCGCTTGAAAAACTTGGAGTTTTTCTAGTTTTTACATGCCGCAACGGTAAACAGGCGACAAACGTTTGAACCTCTGAAATTCCTAGCCACTCTTCCTACCTGACTTGCATATCATTTCACAGTCCAGTAAGTAGGCAGCAGTCCATCAAAAAGGGCATTAAAAATAGTTACAAAAAGTTGGAAATGTGTTATTTGGTTATTTTGAGTGTAGGCTGCATGTGAACTATAACTCTAGCTTCGATCGGACTCTGCTGGAGTCAGAGGTAAATGCTGAAGGGGAAAAGGCAACAGAAACAGAAACTAAAACAGAACCTAGAGATAGAGAAAGAACCTGTTTTCAAGGGCCCAGGCTTTATCTTCTCCTCCTGCTGACATGGCCACAGTAAACGCTCGAAAATTACAAACCCCACAAATTCATCTTGCTGCCTAGAGCTGGGAAGAGTTAACGACTTTTGTGTATATTTTTTTTATTGATGCGAATGGCCTTTGTTTTCGGGAGGTCTGAGAATATTCTGCGGATATGGTTGGTTTCCCCTGTTTAACTTTGATATTTCCAAGTCTTAATCTTCTCTAGAGGAAGGTGCGTGTCTTTATCGGAGTTGTGTTTAAATTCTTATAAATAAATTTGCCTTACTTCCACGATTATAAGTATTTTTCCTTAGGAAAATGTTTGATTTATGGAGGCAGTATAGATAAGAACTCGAGAACTGCTTAAAAATATAAATAATGTGTATGAAAATATCAAGAATAAGACTTTTGAGACCTCTAAATTCACAAACAAACAAGCTTGCATTTTTAATAACTTAAACATATATAAAAAATATAATAAATATTCCATGATAATTCATATACTCCATGAAATTCCTAAAGCCTTACTTTTGAATATATGTATATACAGATAACGCCTTCTTTTATCGCTTCAATTATTGTCCAATTATTAAGAGAATTCTTTAGCCCCCACGAAACTCTCTCTGTGACTGTAAGCCAAAGTGAATCATTTTCCATTTGGACTAATTAAACCAATTCCCCCCTCGAACGATGCCTCTTAAGTCTGCCTCTCGGTTATATACATATATACAAATATCGAAGGCGTGCTTAGATGTTTGTTTTTCTAATATTGAAATGAGTTTGTTGCCTTGTTTTCTGCTGTCTGAGGATGGAAGGCCCGCATCACGACAAGATGCCATTTGAGCTCTTCAACTCCGCCTTAACCCATTGGCATCACACTGTTTGCTCTGGGAGTGCATTGCATGAGGAAGGGTATGGGAGGGACTCTGTCAATCCAATTTTAATGAAATGTGTTACTTCGATTCCCAGGCGCAATTAATTTGAAATGTTTCAGTTGAGCAGGCACAAGCCGCACTCGAATATGGTATTTCCCCCCTGTCGCTGTGGCCCGCATTTTGTGTGCAATTCGCATAAAACATATTTTCAGGGCATTCCGGAGCTTTGGTCAATGCTCTCTCCTGGCTGCCTGTCGATGCCACCACTTCGTCCCGATATTTGCCAACTCTTTATAACAAACACAGCAAAAAATGTTGGTTAATTCAGTTTTAAAACATATTCTTAGGTTTTCTTTAAACATGTTGGCAAATAGAAGGCTCAATTATATCATCTCTCTGAAAATACATCATTTCATGGTTGTCTAAAAATATAATTAAATTCATTTGATTATAATAAAAACAGGAATTTCATATGAATGGTATTATAATTGTTGTTTGAAGGCAATTCCCAAAATACCCCACAAGCCACAGGACCTCTGTCTGACCCTCTCAAACCCAAAAAAAATAAATAACTTAAATATTTAAGTTATATATAATTTACAATTAAAGTAAAACCAACTTTATTAGCTATATTTCCCTCTGTGTAATTTTTTGCTTCCCATGTAGTTTGTGTCAATTGTTTGAGCCTGAATTGTTTTGGCAAATGTTTGAAGAGCAGCCACAGACACGCAGCCAGGAGGAGTGTGCGTGTGTGTGTGTGTGTGTATCCCAGTGCTGGATGAGAGCTAACAGATCCCTAGGCTCATTGCACTCGCTACCACTGCATCTCACCCTCTATTTAGCCCGCTGAGCCCGAGCCAACTTCCGGTTATGAACCCGGAGCACCTTTCGCAATTCGCATTTTGCATTCGCACTGCAATTCCTATTCCCATTCACGTTTACGCTTCAGTGGCTCAACTCAACCCGGCTGCCTCCCACTCCCTGAGCCATCCTTCCGTGCACTTATGCCTAAGTGCAGTGGCGTACTCCGTACTTTTTTTTTGAAAATTAGTTGGTAACGCAAACGAGCAGAGCGAGCAGTGCTCGGCCCGAAATGGTTTACTTGTTAGAGGTCATTAACGTGGCCATTGTTTTGTGCGAACATGGACACTGCTCTGGAAAAGGTCACCCACAGCAAGTGCCAACGGATGTGCCCCTTGTGTTGGCTCATTAAAATCGGATTTTTGACTCTCTGCTCCCCGGTGCACAAACACAATATAGAGCGTTTAGAGCTGCTCCATTAATAGCCGCCACTGCCATTGAATAGATGTGTTTGCACATGAACGCCCGCCTAGGACCGGATCATATTAAAGCTGCCACTCTTTGGTTAATGGAAACTGTTACGCCGCAGTTGAAAAGGGCAATTATTCGAGGCGATCTATAAAAGATTATAATGGCAGGAGAATTTGAAGTTATACACTTTATAAAGAGAATAAAAATAATTAATATCTAACTAAAAATGGACGCTTTTCGATGGTAATAACTGGGGGTTACCTTAGTAATTAGTTTAAATATTAACCAAAACTCAAACTAATTAGTATTTTGCTCTTCATTCCTTTCCAGATAGTGCCACCTACTCCGGCAACATCCTGCGCATCAAGTCGGTGAAGAAAGAGGATCGCGGCACCTACTATTGCGTGGCCGACAATGGCGTCAGCAAGGGTGATCGTCGTAACATCAACGTGGAGGTGGAGTTCGCGCCAGTAATCACGGTGCCCCGACCACGCCTGGGACAGGCCCTGCAATACGACATGGACTTGGAGTGCCACATTGAGGCGTACCCGCCGCCAGCCATTGTCTGGACCAAGGATGACATCCAGCTGGCCAACAACCAGCACTACAGCATCTCGCACTTTGCCACCGCTGACGAGTACTCCGACTCGACGCTCCGCGTGATCACCATTGAGAAGCGTCAGTATGGTGATTATGTGTGCAAGGCCACCAATCGCTTTGGCGAGGCGGAGGCCCGTGTCAATCTCTTCGAGACCATCATCCCTGTATGCCCGCCGGCCTGCGGTCAGGCGTCGTATGCCGGTGCCGAGGAAGTGGCCGCCACATCGTTCGCCCTGGTGGGCATCCTGGCGGCACTGATCTTCGCCAGATAAGCCAATATCCGCTCTCCGAGTCCAACTAACCAACAAAAATACAATCCATCACACTCAGCCCTCGAATGCATAAACATAAACATAAATAATATATAGATATACCTTATAACCGCGCAATAGAAGTCTCAAATGATTCCGGAATTCCCGTTCTTATACGAATAATCTGTTGTAGCTCCCGTTTCCGTTTCCGTTCTCTTACGTCCAATATCTTATGTCTTAAGTTAAGAAGTATGCTAAGTTAAAAGAGGGGGACGGCGATGAGCAATCGATATAATTTATTAGCACCTACCTTTGGGCCACCAAATCGACCTTCAATCCAGGCGAATCGATGCACACTGTGTGGGGATATATATCATATCAGACTTTCTCCCAATGTAATCCCTAAAAGCCCGTCCGTTTTGCTTTCTAATCTGGCACTGTATATGTTTTAAATACCTTAATCTAAGCACGATATGCAGCATTCCCGCTTTCCGTTTCCGTTTTACTGGGATACAGAGATATTTTATTTTTTATTTAATAAACAATAAAGTAATCTCGTGACAACTCGAATAAACCCTAATAATAGTACTAACACTTGCATTAAATCGAGGCAACAACATCTGTAAACATCTCTCTCTACTTAGGTCTTAAGCACAATGCGAAATGCTTTTGATAAACAAGATAAGATTTTGGGGCCCAGTTTTTGTGTGGCTGCGACGACGATTAAAATCAATTTCGACTTTGTAATTCAAGAAAAAAAAAAGATAAAAAGCAACGACAAAAAACAAATGAACAAACAAAAAAATTAATAAAAATATTTGAAAAACAAAAGCACAAGACCTTTTCTTTGAGTTGACAACAAGAAATACATTTAGTTTTAAAATGATACGTTTGTAAATGAGAACAATATGGTGTTATGAACTAAACCTAATCGAGATTTCCACTTCTCATCGAGCCGCCATTGCTGGTCATGCGATAGTACAGATTGAACTGGGACTCGTAGTCCGCAAAGGAGCCATTATTGTGTCGCTTGCTGGGGGGAACGAAGCGCCGCAGCGGATTGTCGAGCAGGAAGCGGTAGATGCGCTCGGCCCTATCCCGTTGCAACTGGGTTTTCACCCCAATGGCATGCATGTTGTCCAGCAATTGGTCTATTTCGTCCTGCTGACGGCTCGCCTTCAGCCTCAAATCGTGCGGATCAACTGGGGGGGGCAGGACGTGAGGGTTATTTTCCAGTCTGGCCGGATATGAGGACAAAATTTCTGAGTTTGAGCTTACCAATTAACGGCTCCAAATTCAATTTCAAGTCAGACGTGTGTGCGGCAATTGCCGACGCCCACAAAATGCGTTTGCGGACTTCCTGCAGGGCGCCGAAGGGTGTCAGCAGATAGCCGGGTGCCAGTTGAATGGTGGAGGCCAGCTCCTGTCCCTCTACGACGAGTGGATTGGCCGACAGCAGGAAGGAGCTGAAAGCCAGAAACATTAATTAATTGGAAATTCCTTGGTTTCCATTAAATACTTTCGTACTTACCAGGCTCGCGACAGGCAGCTCAGCTTTTCCAGTGGCATTTCTGCAAAGGTGTTTAATTCTAGCAGGTGTGCGGGCACTGAGACACCAGACTGTGGCACCAGTACTGTAATATCGCCGGATCCTGGCATGAGGGTTTTGTTGTCAAAGCTGCGGCGTATGGACAAGTTCATACTGTTAATACTGACACTGCAATCGAGCTCCATCTTGGTGCTGGAAAAGACGCTGTCGTTGGCCAAACAGAAACTCTCGGCGCCCAGCATGGACATGTTGCTGACCTTTAGCTTAGTGCTCATCAGCTGGGACTTGGCATTCTGCTTCTGCGCCGTGGCCTGCATGTCATCCAGCATATTCTTCATCATGTTGCGGGAGAACACGATCTTGTCCTTTATCTGCGATAGCTGCACCATATCCTGTTGAATGCGATTGATCGAGGCGTTGATGTCACCATACACCTGCTTCACGGAGCCGAGCTTCAGGTCGTGGCTCTCTAGCTGGCTGCTGCCGGCGTCCAGTTCTTGGCGAAGCTGCTCAATCTGTTCGCGCAGGAAGTCGTTCTGTGCACGATTGAAGTTTCGCATGTTATACTGGACGAGATAGTCGCTGATCAGCTCATCGGCGGCCTCTGCATCCTCCGACTCGCCATCGATGCCATTAAAGCTGTGCACCTTCTGCTGCAGCTCGTCCACAAAGTCGCTATATTCCTGACAGAATCGCACCTCCTTCACTTCCAGCTCCTTGTGGGCGGCCAGGGATTTGGCAGCCAGTCCCAGCATATCGGCCTTCGTCTTCAGCAGCTTCACCTCGTAGCTACTCAGAGGAGGTTTTGCCATTGTCGGGTTGTCCCTTGCTTTATTAAGGTGCATTATGTGCTGCAGCTGCTCCTCCTTGATCTTCATGATGACGTTTAGCAGCGTGGAGTTCGGTGTGTCTGCAAAGATGGTGCGCATCTCATCCCACAGCTGCCGCTTGGTCTCCGCCAGAGTGTGAGTATTGGTGTCCTCATCACACACCCCGTAGAAGTTCTCCAGCTTCTTGAGCGCCGCTTCAACATCGCGGGCCGCTTGCTTCTCGCTGGCATTCTTAGCATTTAGCAACACCGGCGTGGTAGCCAGGATCTGGGTCTTGGTCTTCTGCTCCTGCGCGGAGCTCTTGTTTAGCGACTCCAGCTTAAGCTTGAGGATGTTGCATTTGGTCTCCAAAAGTTGCTTTCGGTTCGTGGCACTGATGTTTTGAATGTCTGCGGGGAGAAGAAATTGAAGGATAACCTTTGAATCAGAATCCCTATCAGAAAATACCCACTCTTGGTCTTGACAGTGGCAGCTAGTCTCTGGTACTCCTTTCGGACATCCGCCAACTGCTGATCCGCTTTCTCCTTCTGCTTCTTTAGCTGCTGCATTTGCTGGTATCGCTGCAGCTCCGGCGGCTGGAAGCTGCGGGAAGCCAGAGGCACAACCTTGTCCTTGTAGCGGGCCACTTGGGCGATCAGCAGGTTCTCGCGCAGCTCTCGCACCACCTCCTGCGGATGGATGCGTGCCTGCAGCTGGTTGAGAAGAAGACTGGAGCCCGACTTGAAGATCCTTCGCGGGGGCAAAGGTTCGTTTTCAATCAAAAAGTGGATTTGATGAATTTCTGCAAGATATTACCGTCCCAGGCCATCGTCGATGGGCAGGTCAGAGGGCGGACAGCCCAGGCTAGTAGCCCAGTACTTGAATTCGACAATTTTTTCCTGGTAAGTCATGATTTGCAAAAAATATCGCAAAAAGGCGCAGTTGTTTGAATGCCTTCAGTATGACTGTGACACGGTCTTTAATAAACACCACTTATCTTTCCTTGAAACGAACGTTAAATTTTAAATTGATGCAAACGTTAACTTGGGCCCTAAAGACAGATACGACATTTTAGAAATATTAAGTACTAATTTTAATTTTAAATGCTTTTAAAAGTGCCGAATAACATTTATTGTTTACAATTAAAATTAATTCATTGTTTAAATCACTTAAACCAAGTTGGCAGCTCATGTAGAAGATCTAGTTCACGGAACATTTGCCGGGAAATCTGGAGGTCTAAATGGTTTTCCTTCAAAAACTGCCACAAACGATTGACAGTGAAACTTTTTTTAGGCTTAGGCTACGGTCAATACATTAAATATTTGCTTATTTTTAAATATTAATTTATTTAATGTAAACTTTTAATAAATAATAATAAAAAGTTTGGCCCCAGCTCTAGCCAATGGTATCAGCACTGATGCAGTGTTGGAAGTCGCCGGCTGTCTTTTGAGCGCACGTGGAGTAGATTCTCACGTTTTTATATCAGCTACAAAAACCAGTTAAATTAAGTTAAAACTATGGGTCGCAAGGCTGAATATAATGAGAAACCGAAGAAGGGCCCTGGCCGCAAGGCTCGCAAACAGGGACCGCCCGTCTTCCGCAAGAAATCCTTCGGTAAGTGGCCAACAGAGTTTCCCACCGAGTTCCGGGTATTAAATTCAAATGCGTCCCTTTGCAGCTCCCATGGAAGAGGAGGATAAGAAGCTCTCTCACCGGCAGAAGCAACGTTTCGTCAAGCGGGAGCAAAAGAAGGTAGTTCAGAAGGCGAAACTCCAAGAAAAGCGGGCCAAGGGTGCCAATAAGCAGCCACAAGTCCGACGCAAAACGGCCTACAACAGCGACAGCGAGCCGGAGGAAGATGTGGAGGCTCAAGAGGCCTCCTCCGATGAGGAGGTGCCACAATTGGTGCCGGCACCCACAAACAAAAAATCTGCAGCTCCCAAGGGTTTCACTGACGACAATGATGCTTGGTTGAAGCCCAAAAAGGGGAAAAAAGTGCCAGAGCCAGAGTCTGAGGATGATGAGGGATTGGAGGAAGAATCTGAGGACGACGAGGGATTAGAGGAAGCCTCTGAGGATGAAAATGGCATCGAGTCTGCAGAGTCCGCCGAGGAAGACGAAGAGGAGGAGGACGACGACGATGATGAGGATGAAGATGAAGAGGAGGACTCCGATGAAGACACCGCCCAGGTGGGCAAGCTGGCCGATCTCTCAGACGAAGACGATGCCAACTCGGATGATGACTTTGACATTTCCGGAGACGAGGATGCTGCCGAGGAAGACAGCGATGAGGACGACGATGATGATGACGATGACGACGACAAGCTGCCCATTGAGCGCGCCAACAAGAAGCTTAAGAAGCGCGAGGCTAAAGATGCTCAGCTGGCGGACGAGGAAATGCAAATGACTGTCGACCATCAGGATGTATTCCAGCTGCCCAGCGAGGAGGAGAAAGCAGAGGATCTTACCCTGCAGCAGGTGCAGCAGCGCATCAAGGATGTTACGTTGGTACTGTCGGATTTCAAGAAGTATCGCCAGGCAGATCGTTCTCGCGGGGAGTATATCGAGCTGCTGCGCCAGGATTTGTGCCTGTACTACAGCTACAATGAGTTTTTGATGGAGAAGCTGATGGACATGTTCCCGCTAACCGAACTCATGGAGTACCTCGAGGCCTCGGAGGTGAGTACCTGCAAGGAAGCGACTTAAACATATTTAAACATAAATATTCACATTTTTAGGTGGCGCGTCCCCTCACCATCCGCACAAACACGCTGAAGACACGTCGTCGGGACTTGGCCGCATCTCTGATCAATCGTGGCGTGAATTTGGATCCACTTGGCAAGTGGACCAAGGTAGGATTGGTCGTCTTCAACTCGCAAGTGCCTCTGGGTGCCACGCCCGAGTACTTGGCTGGTCACTACATGTGTCAGGGTGCCTCCTCGCTGCTCCCGGTAATGGCGCTCGCTCCGCAGGAAAACGAACGGATTCTAGACATGTGCTCGGCCCCTGGTGGCAAGGGATCGCACATTGCTTCAATTATGAAGAACACCGGAACGCTGTTCGCCAACGACTTCAATCGGGATCGCGTCAAGGCAATCCAGGCCAATTTCCATCGGCTGGGCATTGTGAATGCGATCATCAGCTGCGAGGATGGCACCAAGTTCAAGAACATTATCACCGGCTTCGATCGCGTCCTGCTCGACGCTCCTTGCACCGGCACTGGCGTGGTCTCCAAGGATCCCAGTGTGAAGACTACCAAGTCTGATGTGGATGTCCAGAGGTGTTACAATCTGCAGCGTAAACTCCTCCTCTCGGCCATTGATTGTGTGGATGCAAAATCGTCGACCGGTGGCTATATCGTTTACTCGACATGCTCCGTGCTACCGGAGGAGAACGAATGGGTCATCGACTACGCGCTAAAGAAGCGCAATGTTAAGCTGGTGCCCACTGGCCTGGACTTTGGCGTCGAGGGCTTCACAAAGTTCCGCCAGCATCGCTTCCATCCTAGCTTGAACCTCACCAAGCGCTACTATCCGCATACCCACAATATGGACGGCTTCTACGTGGCCAAGCTGAAGAAGTTCTCCAACACGATACCGCTGACCAAGGAGCAGCAGGAGGAAGATGAGAAGCAATTGGACGCCGCCATCGAGGCAGAGGCGGCCTCCACCACAGAAGGGGCAACAGAAGCGGAAAGTGAAAAGGATACGGAAGCGGGTGACAAGGTTCCCCGCAAGCTATTGGGCAAGCGTGCCGGCAAGCCCAATCTCACAGATATCGAGCAGGATTTGAAGAAGAAGAAGTTGGAGGAGAGCAAGACCAAGTATGTAGCCAAGGTGTTCGAAAAGCCTGTCAAGGCGCCCAAGAAGCCAAAGCCAGCAAAGCCGGAGGAGGAGAACAAAGTCCCTCTGACCAATGGTAATTCAGCTTCTGGAAAAACAGAAGGAAAGGCATCTAAAAAGAAGAAGCAGCAGCCAGAGCCCCAGAAGGTGAACAAAGCCCCAGAAGCAGGACAGAAAGTACATAAAAACAAGTCAGCACCGAACGATTCTAAGCCATCGGTAAATGGTAGCGCTTCACCTGCCACTCCTGAAGGAAGACAACAATCGGGGAAAGCACCCAAGACGCCAGCCATGCCGAAGACCTCTTCAAAGCTAGTCAAGGCACCACATGTAGACCAAGATGTGCCCTTGCTGGAAGGTAAGCCCATCAAGAAGCAGAACAAGCTGAAGAAGAAGCCGGTGGGGCAGCTGAAGAAGTCGAAGGCGGGCGGGAAAGAAGGCAAGAAACAAAAATTCAAGAAGTGAACCCTAGAAATGCCTGTTATATTTAAGAGTAGAACTTAAGTTGGGGTAGTCCCCAGGCGATAACGATTACCTGTTTTTATATTGAGAACTTTCTTAGCTTAAATTCGATGTTTAAATACACCAATGCTGTAATTAACGATCGATATTAATAATAAATGCTAAGCTCGCCTTAATATAACCTGTAAACTGTTTTCTATTTATTATTGTTTGATTTATTTACGGAAAGCTCTGTGCTGAGTCATCAGTTCGCCACCTGCCCTGGGATATTTGGTGCTCCAAGTATAATTATACTATTATTAACGAGCAATTGGGCCTTTTTTACAAACAAACTTGTAATTAAAAAATGACTTTTTATTTATAAATTTAAAAAACCATGAGTTACCGTCATATATGTTTGAGCTCGTCTTAATATATTCATTAAGCTGGTTTATTCACCTTCTCTTTATTCTAGGAAAGCTCTGTGCTAAGTTATCAGTTGCCACCTTGCAAGCACTGCCCTCGGATCATAGGTGCTCCAAGCTCAGACTCGGGCGTTGCGATAAGCGGCGGAATCATTCTTCTTATTTCAGTTCCAATCTGGCAGACAAACATGCAAAGTGCATATTTGCTGGGCTTTTGCCTGGCTCTCGCCCTGGTGGCCTCCATCGAGGCGGATGTGGATATCAATAGGGCCACGGCCAGCCAGATTCACCAGAACCTGAATAGAACGGCTTCGCCCTGCACGGATTTCTGGAGCTTTGCCTGCGGTGGCTTCGCCAACAACAACACAACAGCCTCAAAATATGTGGACAACTTTGAGTGGGTCGAGGATCAGTTTGCCACCGCCCTGGTGGAGTTCATGGAGAGCGACTTGGGAGCTAATGATACCCAGGCACCGCGACTCATCCGTCAAATGAGAACGTATTACAAGGCATGCACCAGCGATAAGGAGCAATGGACGCCATCAGATCCCCCAGGGACAATCCAACGTTGGGCAAGGGCCAGTACAGGACCCATTGGCATAGCCTTCGACGAGCGGGCAGATGTGGCAGCCAATGATTCCATGCGTCGTGTTGTCCAGTTGACGATGCCGGAGCCAAGGGCCACATATAGGATCTTTAGAGCCCTGCAGATTATAGAAAACGCCAATAACAACTACGAAAACAAGGCTAATCTGACACAATTTATCAAGGACTTGCGCGAGCTGCTAGATAAGCATCGCGGGGATGACTCCACTGTGTACACATGGACATATAAGGAAATGTTTGAACAAATTCCCCATGTGTCCTGGGCAGAGATCCTTAGTGGGCTATTCGAGGTCAGCAGGAACTCGCCGCTTTTCAACAACCTCATCTTCGAGGTGAGCAATGTGGAGTATTTTCGGGAATTGGTTCAGCTTCTGAAGTTCGTTAAATTTGAGGATTATAGAGAGTATGCAAGAGTACACCATTTGGTTGTCCTCCAAGAAGCGGCGCCTAGGAATCGCGATTCCAAGTCCTGCATTCATCACATGCGAGCCATTCTGCCGCTGGGCATAAACTACATTTACGATCGCTTTGTGTACCAGAACCGGGAGCAGGACACTCGTTGGCTGCAGGAGACATTCGCCAGGTTGAAGGCCACATTTAAGAAATACTTGACAGCCAATCGTCTAGAGCTCAGCGCCGGGATGTTAGCCTACCTTGAAGCCAAATTAGAGGGCATGGAGCTGAAGGTTGGTAACCTGCCGGAGGAGAAGGCCCCCCAGTTTTATGACTCGCACTATGACAGTGCCGATTTCAAGGATTCTACTTTTGCGGACAACCTTATCGAGGCCTTGACCCTGCGAACCCGTCTTCAGCACGCGGGACTCCTGGAGCCAAACGCTAGCCTAGATCTCCGGCGCTACTACGTCAACGATAATGTGGTCAAGGCTCGCACCTCTCCGTTCTATGAGAACGAAAGGAACACGATCACAGTGCCCATGGAGTTCCTGCAGTTTCCCCTGTTCGATCACCGCCAGCATCCCATCTTCCAGGACAGCCTTGTGGGAGCGGTGCTGGGTCACGAAATGAGCCATGCATTCGAGCAGGAGGGTGTGCTCTTTGATTCCTCGGGAAATGAATCTCCCGTGGGCTTTCAGATCCTGGAATCAAAGGGTTTCCAGGAGGCCATTAAGTGCGCAAAGGGGGAAAAAGCCGCAGTTTCCCTAAAGGAGCGCTTGGCCGACATCAATGGCCTGCAGTTGGCCTACGACTCCTTCTTTAATTTCAACCACGACTCGCGGCAGCTTGAATATCGTCCCTATGCCTTCGAAACGGAGTTCAGGGCACCGCAACTGTTTCACCTGAGCTATGCCCAGTTCTTCTGCGGATCCCTGCCGCCGGTGATTGCCCACGATCGCGACGACGAGCGTGTGAACGTCAGCGTTGGCAATTTGCGTCAATTTGCATACGACTTCCAGTGCCATCATCAACCGTCCCCAGCCGAGCAGGCGCCTTCGCCTCCGCCTCCGCCTCCGCCTTCCGTGTGTGAAATGTGGCGTCCACGGGAATCCAAGCTGGATTCCATGTCTACAAAATAACTGTAGCAATAACTATAAAATGAAATAAAGAATGTATGCTGATCGAATCTGCAATTAGTTGGGTCTTAAATGGGAGCTGGAATTATTAACAAATATGTTTCTATATATTGTTTACATTTAATGATTTCTTACCTTAAATATAAATAAAGAGTATAATAAAATTGAGTTTTCAGTAATTTATTATCTAAAACATCTTAAGAATTGGGGAGAGGGCTGAAGGAATATATTTAATTAGAAAAAGGATGGGAAAACCCTTTAATATTTATTTTAAAAAATCCAGTTTTAATTCGCAATAACATCTAAACTTAAAAACTTAATAAATATAACACTATATGTTAATCTTTCAAGGTTACCTTTCACGGAATAATCGTCATCATCAACACCTAGAATATATTTTGTAGATAGCATTTTTAGTAGATAGAAGTCTAAGTAGCAGCAATATAAGATAGTGCAATATTCTATACTATCGGTATAATTACATAAAAATTATCTGTAATCTAGAATAACCCAAACTGCTGTTAATCTACTAATTAATTTCATCGAAAGCCAAGGTGAAGCGTCATCAAAAATCGTACAAGACCTTTGTGATAATGAACAATCTTTTAATTTTTGATTTATAATCTTTTCTTTGTCGTGGAGCAGTTCTAGTAAATAGTTCTCTTAATAGATTTTAATAGGTAACAACCAGATAAGCAGATAGCTGTTCCATTTCAGAAGTATCTCTAGTAGCTAGTGAACTTAATAATACAAAAGGTGAAGAATCAGCTTTAATCACTCTCGGTGAGGGTATTAAATGCCTTATTCCCTTTGAAAGTGGACAAAACCCATTTACCTTGCCCATTCAGCTTGAGTGTCAATTGCAGGTGACAGGCAATTGCTATCACCATCGCCGGCTATTGCGCTGCAATCTGTGGTCAGCCGCAGCAGCGTCAATTGAATGCGAATACAAAAAATACAAAAAAAAATACGAAACACTCACTCTTACTCGAACCCAACAAAACGCCGGTCTCTTGGCAAGCTTTACGCTCTTCCACTGGCACACTGCTCACGAAGCTCTTTCCACCTCCAACTTGTTGCCGCTGGGCCGACTTCAACTGGTGTTGTATCCTTCATCCGGGAGAGGTGCTGGGTGCTGGGTGCTCGGTGCTCGATGTTCCATGTGTTCGTGTGCTTTTCCGCAAAGCTCTCGTTTTCATACGCCCCGTTGGCCGCAGTTTGGCGCTGTCTTTGGCCGCCATTGGACGCGTGTCGTCTCGCCGCCGTCGTCGTCGTCGCCTCACTGCTATCACCAGTTGAAATCGCCATCCGGCAGATGCTCCGGTAATCTCGCGCAGCATCCCAGGCATCCAACCAAATAGCACGAGACAGCAGGCAAGCGCCGCAGGCTTAGTTTGCTCTTTCGTTAGCAAATTTTAGGAAGTGATTTTGTTTTCGTCTAAAATTAAAGTCTTTAATGTGTCATTTAGCGATCGGGCGTCCCACTCGCCTGCGTGTGTGTTAAATAATGCAAACAAATAAATGATAATGATAAAAAGGCGATAAACGTTTAAAGCTTCAAGAAAAGAAAAACACCAGCAACCAGCAAAGCCCATGTGAGTGCTAAGGAGAGGCGCTAATTCCAGCATTTAGCCGACACTTTGCGGGAGCGTGAGACCCTGACCCCCAATGGCGATCCAACGTAGTGTTCTCGCCAAGATCTCCCCCTTGATTCCAGTCCTCAGGCAGTGCATAACAAATATGGCAAATACCGTAGCTGAAAAACATTCCACACTTTTGGGCAAATCTTGTATAGCGCCACGGGGCACTGGCACTGGTACTGGCACATCCACAGCCACGACCAAGTGGCGATGATCACTTAGCAGCTTGCTCCCATTAACAAACAATGGTGAAGTCCGCAAATAGCCTTTAAATTGAAGAATAAACGTCTGATTAGACTCAATGGCCGTCAGATTATCCGCTGCCAGCTTCACAAGAGGCGAAAACAAATTACTGCGGTGAAGCCAGGGGTGGGATAAAGGCAGGAGCTGGTAGCATTCAGTGCACAGGAAGAAAATGTACTTAAAAAGATCCTTTAGAATGTGTAGCCATTTTTAGGAGTATTATTTTATATATTTAAACTTATTTCAAAGAACATTTTAACTTGTAAATTGCGTTTTATGAACTTGCTTAATGGTTTCATTTTCTTTGAAGAATAAAGCTTCATTTTATATAATAATATAAAAAATGTAAGAGTCTTTAAACAAAGTTAACGCCTATTTCAATGCTTTTAAACCAATTAAAAATCTAGTTTGTATTAATAATCAAATCATACATTCATATACGCATTTCTTCTGTTAAAGAAATCATTAACTTTTATTTCCCATAAATGAACATGAAAACATATCTAGTTCTTTTAATTTAACGAGTTTTTCCAATGGGTTTGCACTGCTAAAAATAGTGTCAATAAAATGGTATTTTTACACACAAGACAAGCAACAAATGAGACTATAAAAAATATTCTTTACGCAGTGAGCTTCGCGCTGAAATCACAATCGGAAATAAAGGAAGAAAATGTCATTGAATAATATTTAATCTAAAGAGATATTATATATAAGTTTAATTTTCCAGCAGATTGAGAAATCACTTCATACACTTCAGCTAGTTTTTAATATAAATAGAATGCATAAAGTATTTATAAAAATACAAACATTTCGTTCAATGTATGGGAATGGATTCCTTGCTAGTTTCGCCTTGGCTTGATTTTATCTCATATATGCAAATGTTTGTGCTCCATTTGCATGTTTACGACTCGTTTACAGGCGGAGGAGTAGTGCCTCGAGGTGATTGGGGACACCATGTCCATGTCCATGTCCTGTTTTGCTCCGCTATCTCTTTTTCTCTCTGGATATCCCGCTCTATCTCTTTGTTTCCTGCATCCTGAGGTGGAAGGCCCCGAGTATGGGATTTTTTAATTAATTCCTTTCCGGCAGGATGGGCGGCTTCCTCTCATTCTCTCTCTTACATTGCATTGCAAAGTGCTCCGTGTGTTCCCTGCAAAATCTCATGCATATTTCAGATCTGCACCCCCGCCTTCGCACATTACCGCCGCCGCCTCCGCCTTCGCCGGTATTGTTGTTATTGAGCAAAGATAAACATTTGTAATATTCACCCCGCATCTATACATGTATATATATATAATGCATATTCCCCAGTTCCAAGTTTCGCAGTTCCCAGCTCCTCCTCTCCGCCCCCACCGATTCATTAGGCCGCCACGGGTTCCCGAAAAGCAAACAGCGAATAAAAAGCAAACGGAGTTCAGGTCGCAAATTGTTATTATGACTCTCGAATATGAATTGTTAAGTAAATACGTAAATTTAATTATACTCGATTGTAAGGAGGCCGAAACAAGAGCAAACTTAAAGAGGGGTGAGGGAAGGGAGGCAGGCAGGGAGGTTTGTGGTTTGCAGAAATGTGTGTTTGCTGGAAATTTGCAAATGGCTTTCGAGTGTAAGTGGGTTGAAGAAGAGGGCTTTCCTCGATCTGAATACTCGTACTTACTTCAAATGCATTTTGTGTGTTTGCCAAGATGCTGACTGTCTTACTCGTCATTGTGAAAAGCACTTACACTTCATTTTTACACGGAAAACAAGATACTTCATCATAAACGTTAAATATTGGTTGGGAAAATGTGCTATATTTGTTAGTTTTATTATCATAAGACTTTGAATATATATTTAATGACGGGTTCTTTTGTTCAGACATTACGAAAATGATAGTTTTTTTAGTATGTACAAAAATTAAAAATAATGCAGATAATATCCCGTTCCTTAGATAGCCTTTAAGAAATACTCTAAAGTACTCTACTATTTAAGGATTATATCTTATTTATATTACACATTTTTCTCCAAGTGCTGCCCTTTATGCAAAGTGTCTGTTTTTGCACCGAAGATGAATGGCAAACGCCCGCAGTTAGCTAATTGAATTTTCTAATAAGTGTGTATTGATTGCTGCTGCTTCTGCTCCAGAGCAGCTGCTCATAGTTTGCACTCCACGATGTCTGCTGTCTACCTGTCTAGCTGCCCAGCTCCATCTATTCCAACTACCTTCAAATCGTAGAAGTAGGAGCACCCCTTCTGCATGGAGAAACACTGCCGCTGGCAATGCTCGCTCGCTTGCTGTTTTGCCATAAAGCAGATAAAACAAACTTTACATGAACTCATGAAATTTTAAAATTACATCATGTTTATGTATCTCTGTGCGGCGTGTTCGTGGCGGGGGTGGCATTATTACCAGTATTGCCATGACTCCTGGCCTTAGTCCTCTCCCCCTCCCCCTACCGCCCCGCTTCCTACTTCACCTGCCAACCTGCAACAGGCAATAAAATGCCCGCAGCTCCTCAGTCACTGAAACTTGTATGAAAATTGCAAATGTAAAGGAAAATATTTGTTGTTTTATTTTTCCTTTATTCAACTTTGCTTCTTGTTTTTTTTGGCAACTTTACAAGTCGCCCCCTGCCGCTGCCGTGTGCAAATCTAAAGCTTCCTGCGAGTTCAAAGCATCCTGAGAATTTGTTATGCCGTTGTAAGGCAATAAAATTAGTGAGCATATGAAATGAAGTCGTCTGGCAACGCGGCGTATGCTTGATATCGTCTCGAGTTGCTCATACGCCGCGTGGCCCTGCTTGTGTGTTTGGTTTCGATTCAATTTTCTTTTAATTTGTAAACTTTCCCCGTGTCCGTGTGGGCGTTCTGCTGGCTTGGCCGTAGATTTCCCTGTTTTACTGTTCAACTGTCCACGGAATTAATGCGGGACTGGGACTGCCCAAACAGAGAGGAGGAGAGGGAGGATAAGGATGATGGGACGATGTTGCCGGGGCGTTTGACGAGGCTCGAACCCATCTATTTATTTGCTTTCGGCCGGCCAAAACCATAAATAACGATATGATAGCGCCTGACTGCGTCTGCCGTTTCATTCGGTTCGATTTAATTCGCCATAGCCATTGCCTCGCCCCGTCTCGTCTCTCTCTCTCTGCGATGCGATGTGGATTCAATTCGATTCGATTCGTTTCGTATTTGATTTGTCTGCCAGCTGACGGCGCTGACTTCTGACTTTTCTACACGCTTCGCTGACCGGGCTCGTTCATTCATAAACTGCTACTGCCCCCTTCCTGCCTGCCCATAATTTTTATTACCTTTTTTCCGTATGTCTTTGTACATTTCATTTACGTGCTTTTTATCACGCAGTGCGACACTGTCATATGGCATTGGCTTAAAGACATTTAATTGATTTTAGCGATAACAGCAACGATAATATTGATGTTTAGAAAGAAAATATTTCTAAAGAAAGGTCTCATTTTGAAATGGAATTGTCACTTCCCTTTTTATTCAATCGTAGCTTCTCAAAAAAGGCACTGAAATATGTATATTCTTTGTTTGCTTTTTTTAATGTGCAATCCAAATGAATTTCCAATGGCACAATTTGCATATTTGAATGAATTGATTTCGAGGAAATCGCTGTAAAATATATGCAGAATAATTTCTTTTGATTGCTCATATTCAATTTATGGTTGGGGTTTATGACACTATGTTTAATATGTCATATTTAATGGGCTTAAATTCTAAAGAAATTAAATTAAACGCATAAATATTTAATAAGCTCTATTTTAAATGAATTATTTAATAAACAAACAAAGTTATACAAAATTTATAACCAAAAATGTAATACCAATGACATGCAATATGTTGATTACTTGTTGCAGTTGCATAAATCCATTATTATTAATTCAATAGCTCAATAAATACTATAAAAATGTGTATTTAAATAATAAAATTCTCTCCACAACTCTGCAGGGGTTTCATTAAGTTTTCATGTTAATCACAATGTCTGTGATGAATGCAATTAATATTGCAAAGAAACGAAAACAATTTACAGCACCCTCTTTAACATTATTATTACTCATTCATAAAGCAAACAATTTTAATTGAAAATTTTCATGTCGATTTTAATGCTTTTCATTCCGATTGACAATTAAAAATATTGGAGGAAAAACGCTCTCCTGGCTCGCAGCAGCTCCCACACAACAATAGAGATTACTAATCGACCGACTTTGATGGCTCGAACAATGCACATGTTTTGGATTGCATGTCCGTCTTCGTTGGCCTTCTATCCTCTGCTTCCCCTTCCCCTTTCCCCTTTCCCGGTTGCACACATGCCGATTGCCAATTAATTTTCATTTGTTTTGACACTCCATAAATCATCCAAGCGGTGGCTAGCGAATATTAGGCATACGCCCTGTTGCACCAGCGGCAGAGGCACGACTTCCCCGCCAAAAGACTCTGACTGCTTTTATTTACATTGGTCAAAACGGTTGAAATGTTTACTTCGGCGGCGGCCAATTGTGGCGCATTTAAGGCCAGATTAGTCGCCTTTCCATTGGCTCCAGATGACATGGATGCTAATTACCATTATTATTATTATTATTACTATTATGATGACCATAATCATCGTGATAAACAGCAGCACGCGCTCGTCCAAATAATGCGCTTGTTTGCTAAGGCCCATAAATAAATCGCTGCTTCTTTTCGTGTTTTGTGGGTTGTGGAGAGGGAGCTTAAGATTGTGGCATGACGACTTCTAGGGGCCAGATGTTTGGCCATTTCGGGATTGAAGGCAAATATTTGCACGCCGTAGGGAGCAGAGGGTGAGTGGGTGTTGGTGGGAGTTGAAACGATTGAAATAACTTCAGGGGAGAGAAGAGAGTAGATGAGGGACTTGCAGGATCTGATTTCTTTTTAATGGAATTTAATTTTAGGTACAAGAAATAATATAGATTTTACTCACTTAAGACTTAATTTATATATTAATTTATATTTAGCTCCAAGCACTTATAGTTTCCATATTCTCTAAAATGTGTATTGACTCAAGCTTAAAACGTGTTCAGCTTGATAATTGGTCATTGTTTTTATTATAAATTAATTATTCAGTTTCATAATTATAAATTTTCCATTATATTTACCATAATTACGACTTTACATGACACAGATTCGTGTTCAGCATATAAAAAGCATATAATTAAGCTTCTTTCAGTCACAAAAAAATCATTACAAAAGACCTTGTTTTGAAAATAATGGATTTGCTCAGAAAATCTCTAAACCATTTATAATAATTATGTTTCAAAATAAGCTCAGAAATATTTATCGGAAATATATTTATTTATTTACACATTTGAAGCTTCTTCTTTTTCAACTTTATTAAATGTATTTAAATATACAAATTACTTAAGAAACAAAGACCATAATTCATGAAGAAAACGTGAGAGTATCTCTAAAATTCCAAGCAGAAGAGAAGAGCCGAGCACCCACCAGAAATTGTTTAGTCAGATTCCTTTGCTGGCAAAGGCACTTGCAACAGTGCACCTGGTTCTAGGTACCAGGTATCTGGCCCTGGCCAGAGATCAAAGTTGTTGCCGGCTATTTATAGACCATAATTAGCGAGAGAGGGTGGGCCAGCAATGCAAGATGGCCCACCTGCATACCGAAACACTTGTCGAGCCAGAAGCCATGACATTATCCATGGTCGGTAGCCGGCATATGCAGGGCACAAGTGCCACGTTATCTCCCTCAACTTGACATTGACAAAGCTCCATCCTATTGCTCATCTCCTTCCAGCTTTGTGCGTGCGACGCTACGCGATGAGATGTGAGACGAGATGAGATGGGATGAGTCGGCGACCCGTGGAGCAGCTCGCTGCCATGGTATTTGTTCATTAATAAATAACTTGACACTCTTTGTTTTAATCACTGTGTGTGGCTGGCTGCCTGGCTGGGCTCCATTGAGCAGGTACGCAGGTACGCCGTCGCCAGGTGGATACGTACTATGTACTTGCCTCTGGTTTACACATCTGTCACAGTCCACCGCCCTCCCACAATTAACAGATAAAGTTACGGCCGTCGTCCTAGTTTAATTACTCTTATTCCGGCGACCTTTTGTATCTTAATTGTTGCAACATAATGATTGTGCGTGACTGCTGATTTTACATATGTCTGACTCAGGGTACATATGGCCATATGAAACAGAAGTACATGGTGGGGATTAACCCATCCTTTGAAATTAGGTACAAGTTGTGGCAAACAAAGATTTTAATTCAAAAGATACTGAAGGTATTTCGTTTTGTGAAATAGAAGCTGTCATGGCTTAATTACAAAAGGTTTTATGATTTATGCAACTTTCCCCCTCAAGTAAAGTTTATACTTTTATATACTCCTTCAATTCGATGCCTGCCAATGCTAATTTGTTGAATATTCTAAATAAATGTCAACAAATTACATTTAAAGCTGTCCTGGTTAATTATCTTATTTATTTGCAAACTGACGCTTATAAACTTTGGATTCCCAAGTTAGGTTTAATTTTTTTAATTAAGTAAAACACCTAAAACTAACTCGAACCCGGAAAATATTTAAAATTCCTACAACTTCTCTCTCTTGTAATAATCCCACTGAAATCGCCAGCTAATTGGCAAAATAATCAGCGGTGTTAACATGGTCAAATTAACGTCTTGATATCAACACCCATTAAATAGCTTTTCAAAACTCGTTTTTTCCCGTGTGAATCGGAAAGGTTATCTCTATGCCTCTGTGCCCTGCAATCTCCATTACGACAACAGCTTATGGCAAATATTATCGGCTGGGCTGGAGTTATGGCAGCCTAATGGGGATCTAATGGGGGGTGACGATGACGACGACTCTGTAATTGATCGGGTTTCGGGTTCGCCCCCCAAAATTATATTGACAGACGGTCTGGAGCTCAAAGCGTTCAATTACTGGATATTTGCCGCCATTGAAAGAGGGAGCTTCACCTCGTTCCGGGCCATCACCACTCTTGGCTGTCCATAAAGATTGTGCTGTGGGTTATCTATCTACGTTTAATCTGAGCCCACTGCCACTCCCACCATAAAGCAGACTCACTCAGACCCACCCAGCCAGGGTCACGTGAGTGGCTCATGCCTTATTTGAACAGATTTTTATTATAATTTGTATACAGCAAAAGACGAAAACACCTTCTTTCCACATCCCAGAAAGTTTTCCGCACTGAAATGAAGAGTGTTTAGTGATCTAGTATATATATTTATTTATTTCCCCCAATCTGTTGAGTCATGGCTACCAAAATATTTAATCAGCAAGCAAATAAAGCGGAGGCTTTTATTTTCTTCGAGTGTATATATTATATATAGCATATCTGTAGTATATGGAGAAACACAATGGATGCTGCTCTTTGGGTTCAGGGTTCTTGGCTCTCGACTCTCGGCATCTCGGATACTTTTCGGCGGTGGCCAAGATTCGCGACTCTTTGCTTTATCTGATAAACGGAGATATGAAGAACGTTTCCCCTTTTATTTTTTTCTTGCACCCACGCTGGCGCTTTATTTGTCCAGATTCCATTTAATTGCGCATCGTCCGGCGAAGAGAGAGAAAGTGCCAGGAGCGGAGACGCCTCGCTGACAGGTCCTCCATCGCCATATTGCAACGCACCGCTCATCGAGGAAGAGGAGGAGGAGCCTCAAGCCGCAAGCCTCATGGCCGACGACGATTTGCGGGCACTGGTGGATAGCCTGGATGACGCCTCGCGGGAGGATTTGGCCAACGTCATAGCCAACTTCTCGCTGGACATGCTGCAGCGGGCCAGCGCCCTAATTGGCGCCCAGCAGCCGCACAGTGGGGCGCTCCTCGTCAACCGCACGCAGCAGTGCCAGCACCAGCAGGAGCTGGAGGAGCTTCAAGCGGCGGCAGCCGGTGGCAAGCGGGTGAGTTGTCCTTGGTACTCTGTTATATATTATATATTCCCTCGAAGAGGATGGTTCAGTTTCCCAGAGGGACCACCAGCACATAAATTCCCAGACAGTCCCAGTCCCAGTTCCTCTATTAAGCCAAGTTTATATATGTAGAAACTAATTAGAGCCAGCGGCTAGTAAGTTGTTTGTTAGCCGATCCAGGAACTCGGCAATTTTACGCCACACTAAACCGTTTGATGTACTTAATTATACGCTGTTATAATCGAACATACATATATGGATCAATAAGCCACCTAATTGATTTATCTGTAGAAGAGGCAATCCAGGGAGTTATTAATTAAATTACTCTGCAAATGCAAGCATTAAAAAATAAAGCAATTAAAGCAAGAGTCAAGGCTTGCAAACAATTTAAATCTAAAAGTTTATGAAACACTTCTTTAAATTAATCATTTCCCACAACTTCTGCTTTCAAAAATCGCTAAAACAATATTTAACACACTTACAAATGTCTGAAAATAATAAATATAGCACTTGCCTATAAATAAACTCTAGAAAAAGAATGAATAAATAATCATGCTTGACTCAGCACTCTCTCCATCAATTCATCACATTCAATCAACATTTTTTGGAAGGCAATCATAACAGCAATTGCCAAAGGCAACAAGCAGATTGTAAATATTTTTTAATTACCCATTGTTTTGAAGAAACAATTTATTTTTCTGGC
Source organism: Drosophila mayri (assembly GCA_008042485.1). Classification (NCBI taxonomy): domain Eukaryota; kingdom Metazoa; phylum Arthropoda; class Insecta; order Diptera; family Drosophilidae; genus Drosophila; species Drosophila mayri. The sequence continues at coordinate 100,264 of VNJN01007322.1, read as the reverse complement.
CCATTCGAAAGAAATTTTCCAATTAATCGTTGGCGCTAATTGATCCATCTTCTTTCTGGAAGAATAATTGCCTTCCCCGCTATCCATTCATCCATCCATCCATTCATCCGGCTGTCAATCTTTGTTCCGCTTTTAAAAACAATTTTGGAAACCAAGGCAGCACCTCTGGGCTTTTGGATTAATTTTTGGGCGAATTTTATTTCCGGAAAATACAGCAGCAGCAGCAGCAGAAAATATTTATTTATGTATTCCTCTTGGCTGTAAACAAAATAAAAGCCAAGGAAACCCACTTGAGGCTGCATTTTGCCATTTTTGTTTATCGTTTATCCCGAATTTATAAATACGATCAAAGGGGCAGGCGGAGAGAGAGAGAGACAAGTTTCAAGGGCGTTAATTCTGGGGACACCAAGCTAAAGCTATATACCTGACTAATGAATGTGAATCTAAAAAGCAAAGACAAATATTGAAGCGGAGTTCCCCCGGCAGTGTTTGGCTTATTCGTTGACAGCTCACTGGGTCGCGTGGCTAAGTCCGATCGCATTTAGCTGTCAGCCAAGAGCTTTAGCTTATCAGCGGAGAAGACAATAAAAGAATTGAAAGGAATTCTTTGGCAATTCTCCCTGTGCTTCGGCATTGTGCAATGTCAGCTGATAAGGCCAATAGAAATATCAATGGAAGCTCGTGTATACTTAACATCAATATTATATATTCCATATATCCATATATCTGTGCGAAACAAACAATTTCATCGCCACTGCAAATATATAAATAAATGACCAGCCAGTGGGTGATTCTCTGGGGTGTATATATGCCTGAATTTTTTCAGAAATTCAGTTGATTCAAAACGAATCCGAGTGCGTCAGAACTATAAAAGTACAAGCCCAGCAGCGAGGGTGCTGGAGATGAAGACATAAAGATACAATGTCAGCTGGAACGCATAAATCGGCTGTACAATATGTTTTAATGGGGTTGGGCTAGGTCGGGTTCGTTTAGAGAGAGAGGGGGGTAAAGAAACTTAATGGCCATGCAGCATCGGCATCATTAAAAGGCTGTAAATATTTATTCCAGCCTTCGAAAACTATGTTTTCCTTGGCCCCCAAAACTATATTCGTAGCTGTGTTTTCCTTTACAGACCTTACAATGTCCCAGTTCCTTCGATTCCGTGCTGTGCTGGCCTCGCACCAATGCCGGCAGCCTGGCGGTTCTGCCCTGCTTCGAGGAGTTCAAGGGTGTGCATTACGACACTACAGGTGGGTGTGGCTGGGCCATTAATTAATATTTGAACTGAGTAATATTTAAATTGTATTCAGAAAATGCCACTCGCTTCTGCTTTCCGAATGGCACCTGGGATCACTATTCGGACTATGATCGCTGCCATCAGAACTCTGGGTCCATTCCCGTTGTGCCGGACTTCTCGCCGAGCGTTGATCTGCCGGCCATTATATATGCCTGCGGTTATTTCCTAAGCTTTGCCACCTTGGTGGTGGCTCTCATTATATTCCTCAGTTTTAAGTGAGTTTTAAAAAATATTTTGTATAATTTTTTATAATTTTATATCCAATATTTTATTAGGGATCTGCGCTGTCTGCGTAACACGATTCATGCGAATCTATTCCTCACCTACATCACCTCAGCTCTGTTGTGGATACTCACCTTGTTCCTGCAAGTGGTAAATTTATTCTCCCAGTAAATTTAATTAATTTTAATAAAATATTCCAATAGATAACCACCGAGTCTAGTCAGGCTGGCTGCATAACGCTGGTCATCATGTTTCAATACTTTTATCTAACCAACTTTTTTTGGATGTTTGTGGAGGGTGAGGAGTCCAACGACTAGATATATACTATATATCATACATTTATTTATATCCCCGACTTTGATAGGCCTCTATCTGTACACGTTGGTGGTGCAAACGTTCTCCAGTGATAACATTAGCTTTATTATATACGCCCTGATAGGCTGGGGCTGTCCAGCTTTATGCATTTTGGTTTGGTCTATAGCCAAAACCTTTGCCCCGCATCTCGAAAATGAGCACTTTAATGGGGTTAGTCTTTATTTATGTAATTTTTGTAATTTATAATAATATATTAATTATTAAAGCTGGACATTGAGTGCGCCTGGATGCGTGAATCTCACATTGACTGGATATTCAAGGGTCCTGCCTCGCTGGCTCTGCTGGTGAATTTAGTATTTCTCATACGCATTATGTGGGTAGGTTTCTTAATGAATTAATTTATAAAGTAATTACTTTAATTAAATATATTATTTTGTAGGTTCTGATTACCAAACTGCGCTCTGCCCACACCCTAGAAACGCGTCAGTATTACAAGGCCTCCAAGGCCCTGCTGGTGCTGATTCCTCTCTTTGGCATCACCTATTTGCTGGTGCTCACTGGCCCCGAGCAGGGCATCAGTCGGAATCTCTTTGAGGCCATCCGGGCCTTTCTCATCAGCACTCAGGTTTGACCTCAAAAACTATTACGAGTAACCATTTATTATATACATCATTTACCATTATATAGGGCTTCTTTGTGGCTCTGTTCTACTGCTTCCTCAACTCCGAGGTTCGCCAGACGCTGAGGCATCGGTTTACCAGATGGCGGGAGAGCAGGAGTATCCATCGGAACAGCTCGATCAAGAACCGCAGGTGGGCTAAGCTACCTGAGCCTTTATTCCAGGCTCAGAGACTGCACTCATTTGGCATATTAACGCATTGGTGTTGTTCCGTTTACCCTTGACATATAGTTACATATTTATATTGGCTTTACACTATGTATTTGCATTAATTTGTTGGTGTGGCTTCCTGGCTGCTATGTAGTAGTTGTCGTCGTCGTCGTTGTCACTTAACCAGTTAATTTCCATTTCAGGCATCGCGCCTCCAAAGACTACTCGCTGAGATCGCGAACCGAAAGTCTCCGGTGCGTATACGCAATGCTCATGTATATGCTTTTCCCCCCTTAACCTTAGACACAAATCCCCAGAGCTAAATTGCACTCGTCTCGCTTACTAACTTCTGCTGTAGTTTATATCCTTTCCAATACTATATATATATTACTTGATTTATCTGCATGCCTGTTCTGCGAGGATACCTTATTATTTCGTTTCTCACCTGGGTTCTCTTCCGTTCTGTTTATCCTCTTTCTTGTAGACTGACATCAACAAGTCCCGTACCCACCGGACACTATGAATGAACACCACCACCACCACACCGCACACACAATTATGTATACGACACAGAGATTTCCCCCCACATACTATATATTATTACATTAGAGAATACATACTATATCTTCCTTTGGCCATAAGTATTTTTTGCATGCTATAGTTTACACTCTAAGGGCTCAGATTAAAGTATTATATATTTTTTATAAACGATCCGCCGTTGTGTTCTGCTTTCTGTAACTAATTATTGTTGATTTTCAGCACGGAGGAGTGTGTGATTTGCCTGCGACCATCGCCACACACTCGTCTGGGATCCTTGCAGCGGTACCACAGCATCGATATCACCGATTTTGTTTAGTTATCTCTGAGAATATAGTATTACTTGTCATTCCATCTCTGAAATCCTTGGGGTCCTAGGTTCGTTCTGCACCAGAAGAGTCTTCGCTGAGGCGGCAGCAGTTGGATATATGTATTCTCCTTAAAACCAAAAATCACACTATCAAAAGATATTTTCAACCCCAAAGAGACACCGGCTTAGAATGGACTTGTAGTTTATTTTCAAGAGTGACTTGGAGTTACAGCAGAAATTGTTGTTAAACTAATGTAGATTCATGTTTTTCGGTTTGTTTTTGATTTATCTTAAAGTAAGATTCTTAAGTACGAAAACAAGTGGCTAACAACGAAAGGCTTTCATTCCAAACATTCCAAATGTAAAATCATTGAATCATCGAAAGGAAAACAAACTGTGAATACCCCCCTTTTTAGTTCAGTGTACATTCTAGATTAGCTACTAATTTACTAGTCATCGTGTTTGAGTGTGTTAGTGTTAGTTGGTGTGCCAATGCGTGCAAAAAACTTGTCATAACGATTAATTGTTAATGTCTAATTCTAAGTTTTACTCATTTTTAGCAGTTTTCTCGTTTTACTTTCTGATTCTTAAGGTCACATTGTTTATATCACTGAAACTGTAATTTAATGTATACTATATAACTTAAGGCAACGCGAAATAAAGTAAGAAAGAAACACAGGTAAAAGAAGTCGAAAAAGATCGTATCTCTTAATAATAAATGTTCTGCGAATAAAGCTTTTTTTGTTCAAATTATATCAAAAGGTTGCGTATTTTCTTAATTGTGGTTGATGCTTCTAAATACTATGTTTTAATATATATGTATATCGTAAGCCTATGTCTGTGAATTGGATGCGTATGAAATCTACAACTAATTCTATGAACTATGAACGCTAATGTTCAACGTCGTCACCTGCATTCCATCAACCTCGACTTGGTTCCCTACACTAGGTCATGTCTGCCGTGTGCGCTATAATTCGAGATGAATTGTACTAGTTATGGGTGAGTGAGTGAGTGAGTGTATGTTTTCTTTGTTTCTATGTTTCTATGTAAACGAAATTCGAGTCATGGTTTATGCCAGAAACCATTTTAAACAGTCCTCGTCGCCTGCTTCGAAGCCTAGGTATCCGTATAAAATAACAATTGGACTATCAACTAACTAACGCACATTTCGGGAGGGGTTGGGATTGGATTTCGGGGTTCGGTGATTACATTCACTTCTTAAAGGTAATATCAAATGCATTCGCCGGGATTCTGGGCGCAATATTTGGGAAACAGAGCCTCTGCCCGTATGCCCAGCTCGACGAGGCGATTGCGGAACAATGAGATTCGGCGGAACACGTCCGGCGGCACTATATCAATGTCATGATCATCGCTGGGATCCGACCACAGGCGCTCGGCCAAGGCAGCAGAGCGTGGCCACAGCCGGTTATCCAGCTGGTTCTCATCAACCTGCTCCGTCCACATGCACGCCTCGCCGCCCAGCACCTAGTCACAGGAGAACCATTATTAATATTAGTTTTTTTATTATTTTTATTTAGAGAAAAGCTCACCTGCTTCTTGTGTTTCTTGTCCAAACGCATCCGCTCCCACGGCCTGTGTTTGTAGACATTCTGCCAGGTGCGGTATGGAGCACAGGCAGCATCCCCGGTGGCCCGCCAACTGCCAAAGCCGCAGTCCAAGTACCAGGCATCCACATGCGAGAAGATCACATTGTAGCCGTTGTCTAGCAGATCGTAGTTCTCCTGCCAGGTGCTGCCGCCCCAAACCTGCACGGCGAATTGACTGTGCGGAAGACACTTGGTGTTGGTCAAGGCGCTGGACCAAACGGCCACATATTTTGGCGCCACGCCATTGTTGGCCAGCTTCAGTCTATTTGAGGAGAAAATCAATTCAAATTTAAAGTTCTTTACGATCAAAGAATATTATGGCTCACCTGGCCATCGCCTGCAGCATGAAATCGCACCACAGACCGCGCAGATCCGTGTCATTAAAGTACTGCGCCCAGCAGTCGAGATTCACCTCGTCGCCGCCCAAATGGAAGAGGTCCGTGGGCCCCGTCTGCTGCAGCAGCTCTTCGTAGAGGCGCTGCAGTATGAGGTAGGTGTGGTTGTTCTTCGGATTTAGCTGACCGCACGGCGGTTCGCCGCAGTAGAAGCTCCACGGCTGCTGATTAATACACATGGCCAGCTCGCCCATGCCACGCTTCGGTCCCCAGTCCCAGCCGTTGCCGGCATGGGCAGGAGCATCAATCTCCGGGATCACTTGAACGCCATAGATTTTGGCAAACTCCGCCACCTCGCGGACATCCTGTTCGGTGTAGGTTTCGCTCTCGGAGTAGGCACCGTGCTCAGCCAACTCGGGGTAGTGGCGTGAGATGTAGGGGAAGCTCTGAGCATCCGTCAGATGCCAGTGAAAGCGATTCAGCTTGGCCAGGCCCATGGCCACAATCGTTCGCTTGATGGCCTCCACCGAGAAGAAGTGCCTCGAGGTATCAAGCATCAGGCCGCGATACCGGAACTTGGGCGCATCCTTAACCTTGCTGTTGGCATATGTGTGCAGCAGGCGATCCTCGTCGTCGAACCAGATCAGCTGCTGCAGCGTGGACAGGCCATGACGGGCTCCAAAGTAAGAGTTCGCCGTGATCTCCACCAGCAGGCGATGACCATCGACTGTTAAATAATAGAAAAATGAAGAAATAAAGAAAATGTTAGTACTTTTTATTGTAGATTCTCCAGAATGAAAAGTTACTCACTGTTGGAGGTTAGCTGATAGCTCTCATCGTTGTCCAAACTAAAGTTAACATCTCCCGACTTGTGCACACTGATCTTGACCTGCACACTAGCCAGATCCCCGGCCTGCTTCACACCAAAAGTGGCGCCAAAGAGCGTGGCTGCTGGGCTCTCAGAATCCACATGACGCCTTAGCTTAGAAGAGGACTCACTCGTTGGCTCTGATGCAGTGCCGACGTAGTCCAACCTCTGGATTTGCCGTAGATCCTTTAGGAACCAGTCAAAGGCCAGCTGTAGCTGCTTGCGCACCTCCCGGTGCGACGTGTCCACCTGCAGCTGCACATCCTCCACGGAAAAGCTGTGCGTGTGCGAGCTGAGCTGGAATTTATGGGTGGGATGGGGCCAGATGTTGATGTCACCGCACGTCATCGAGCAGCTGATGAACGAGACCCGCTTGCCGGACTTGCCGTGATGGCTCACCCGCAGGCATCGGTCACTTTCGCACTTGTACGTCCAGGACTTCTCGACGGGTCTGCCCGAAATGATGAAGAAGGATTAGTCCCTGGATTTCGGGAGCTGATTGGCAGATTGACACACTCACATGGGAAAGGCACTGCCATCGCGGTGGCTGTGCGGACGTTCCAGCGCCTCATTGTAGGCCTGGGCCTTGGTGGCACCCTGATTCCAATAGAGCACCGTCAGGATGAAGATGGCGCCGGAGAGCAGCACCAAGAGAGCTCGGCGCAGCGAAACGGCCAGGGACATCTTATAGAGATAACGTAGGCTGGAAAAAGAGAAGGGAACAAAGGATTTATGGCATTAATAATCGGTCTTTGAGCAAAAGAACAGCTTTTTAAAAGCTGAGCCAGCTTGAAGCTTGAACAAAATACAAGTCTTGCAATTGGGAATTTTATAGATGCGAATCTTTAAAGTGGAGTTAACTATTTTATACTATTTGTATCCCATTATCCTTATTAATTATAGCGAAGGTTTAATTACAAATAACCCTTGGGGGAAACTGATTTTCCCCGAACCAGATTTCCCCCTGGTTAAGCTCCTCCCTCCCACCAGTTGACATCATCATCTGTGCGGCTCTGGTTCAAAGAACTGAGACAGTTAAGCAATAATGCACAATAGCAGGTCGTGTCACAGAGACCCTTCCTTCGATCCGCCTTCCTTCGTTGCTCCCTTACTTCGCCCGCTCTGTCACGGAGGACATATCGAACTTTAATCAATGCTCGCGACTTGGGCTTGACGAGCGATAAAATCAAAGGAAACCCAAGCGCGAGGAGTTGGGGCTACCGCCACATGCCATTTAGTGGCAATTGTTTGTTCTCCGCGACTGCCTCCTCCGCCCTTCCAATAACACCACCGCACACACGCACACATGGCACACACACCATATATCCCACCTTGGGAAGCACGCAAAGGGAATTGAGGTCTCCTGGTGGCGCCTGGCTGGGGCAAACATAATGAAAAATCGAAGACAACTTTGCAGAAAATACATAACAGTTGGAATGCTCAGCTTACTTTACTGCAGGATCTGTATCTATATTCTATAATTATCTGCAAGATCGGAGGTGTCATTGTGGGGGTTCCTTGAGTAAGGCGTGTGGAAAACTTAGCCCAAAGTAAACAATTTATTTTCCAAAGTCTATGTGCTCGATTTAACCCGATTTTAACCTGCGTGTCAACCCCTAAACACCTTCCTTTCAACTATACCCTCCCTCCCATATCAGATTTATAATAAAAACCTATAATTTAACGCTTTATGCTGCTTCCTTATCGATTTCAAATCAAATTACTTAACAAATGAGTGGAGAACCAAGGACCCACAAACCCAAATATGATTTTTTATACAAATATATTTTTAGGGCGGGCTCTTTTAAACTTTTGCATAGGGAAACGAGGAGCAAAGAACGAGGGCGAGGGCGAGACCTTGCCACCAATGGAGAATGGTACCAGGTGCCAGGTATCGTGGCTTCCACTCTCAATGAATGTGTGTGTGTGTGTGTGTGTGTATGGGGAACACACCTGTAAATGCAGTGCAACCTTTGCGTGCGACTCCGACAATCGAAGCTGGGCTTGGGTGAGACGGTGAGCGGTGAGACCTTAAAATTTTCATTACGCTTCATGTGAAAATATGAAATACTTTCGCAGGTCATGCAACACAGCGGAGAATTCTCCTCTCCTCTCTTAATAGCAACCGGAGGAGGAGGTTAACTAACGCTGCCATGTAGTATGCTCCCCTCATTGCAATGGACGTGTGGCTCTTTGCCTGTGGCCTGGCCCCATCATTACCTTGATGGTCGTGCATAATAAATCAACAGGCATGCATAATTAATGCTGCCAATGCTTGAAAACGAAGGCAGTGCGAGGGGTCGAAAGGATTGCTGTGACTGTGACAGCCTCATTAGTTTCCGCGCGGCGACTGTCAAAAATATGAGGAATAAAGTGTAGCATACATTGCTGCGCTTTCACGGGGGACTTCCCCGTGGCTTTATGCCTATAAAATACGGGACAAAGTGGGTTAACAACTGAAGCAGACATTGAATTAGAACGCCTTTGGGGGGAGGCGAAGTTATATGTAATTTTCTATATATTTTATAAGGATTTGCAATGATTTTATGTCTGAATTACGGATGGATGAATTGAAGCTGCAGGTTAAGGTTTTTTATTATTAAATATGTTTTTATATATATTTTTAAATAATTTTAAAGAGTTTTTATAGTTATTAATATCTGAAAGCTACAGACAAAGTCTAAGCCTTCATATGAGGGGTTAATGGGTTTATGCCTCAAATACCATTCTGAATATTGTGTAAAAAGCTGTATAATTATAGCAAATGGTTAAATATCTTTTAAAATATTTTTTTTTAAATTTAAGAAGCTAAATTCTCTTTACTCCTATTTCTATTAAATAAATTCTATTATATAAATTATTATCCAAAAATTAGACTCAATTGGCAAGCCCTTTTCCGTCTGCAATTATTTTATACTTCTCCCAGATTCCCAAGTTATAAATACAATCATTAGTTGGCCCGCTTAACCGACTGTCACTTGGGGTTTAGACCACACACGGTGGCTTCTTCCTCGGTTGCCTTGGTTGCTTACCCGCAACGCGTGCGCAGAGCGGCCCCCGAAAGTGACCAGAAGCGGCCGAAACTATCCATCATCATCGTGGGGCCCCCGCATCTCCCTGGCACGGTGTCACCCTAAAGCTGACCCAATGCTGCTGCTGCTTCTCCTTCCCCTCCTCCAGGGAGACGCTCTAATGAGTCACGTTGCCAGCTGCCAACTGTTGAGGGGCGGCGTGACACACACAAAAACGTGGCTCCCGCCCGCTTTACTGATGCTTCTCCAGCTGTTCCCGCTCCTGCTCCTGTCCGGGTGGTGTCCTCCTCCTCCTGAATTGACAAATTTTCTTTCACACAAATCTAAAATTATGCCAGAGAGATGGAAAACTAAAATTGTAGCAGCAGCAGCAGCTTTTGTGCACCATTCACGGCCGTCGAGCGGCAAGAACAACGTGCTCTTCAGCGCGCGCGACACTCGAGGTGCAGGCAACAACTACGACCGTGCGGAGAGTCCGCCCAACTGCTAAGCCGCCAACGTAGCGCGGATTTCAAGACGCTCCACCAACGCCGCCACCGCCGACGCCGCCAACAAACAGTTGGCACAACCAAAAACACACACAGGACGACTGAGAGAGAGAAAGAGAAAGGTGGGGATAGTGGTGCACAGAGGAAATTGAATACTAGTTTGCATATGCCTAAAATATGTACATGGTTTTATAAGAAAATTTATTATTTTCATTATTTTTAATAGAAAATCCTAGCGGGAAAGGAAAGGGGTAGTTTCCAGAGAGCTAAAACTATAATATTTATAAACTGTCCTGTTTTGATTTCTCCCAGTGCAGAGAAAGCCGAGAAAGTCAAAGAGAGGGGCGACAAAAATGGCGTGCAACTATTTACATATGTTCTTGAACCAACTCGGGGCGACTGGGCCCGTGCCTGCCTGCGATTGTGTGCAGCTGGCTTGGGCTCTACCTATGGCCACACGGCCCTAGGAGCTGTGGAGAAGCTGCTCGGGCCACAGTGCCGCCCGCGAATATTAGACACACTCGCCCAAAATGCCCATTTAAATGTTTGTGCAAGTGCGAGTGCGTCATAAATTAAAAGCAAATTTGCCAGAAATAATACGTGCATTTCAATTAGTTGCTAACGGCTGGCAATTATAATGATGATTGCATACGGGGGGACGGGCAGAGCCGGGCCAGGTTGGTGCCATAAAACGTGGGCCGATATGCAAATGGTCTACATTTCATTGAGGCATTTAGGCGAAACATTTTTGAAATTGTTTCCATATTGTTGCAGTTATTTTGAGATGGGAGTGGGGATGACTAGGTAAAAGGCTAAATAAATGGTAAACATAATGCAAGGGAAGGGGGGTCTTTAACGCCCTTTAATTGTTGAAATTAAATGAGGTTGTTAAAAGAGCATTCGAGCTTTTGAATAGGTAATTATTTCCCAAAATATATGGTTTGTAATTTTAAAATTATAAAAAATTAAGCATACGCAGTGTGAGCTTCAAAACTAACCAAAAATAGGGATAACAACTGAGTAAAGTTAAGAAGTATTAAACCAAAAAGTAAACCATTTCTTTTTTATTTGATTTAACTTTTAAAGTTTATCAACCGTTTATTAAAATCAAGTATACGCAGTGTGAGCCTCAAAACTAACTAAATATAGAGATTATGTATTGAAACATCTTAAGAAAAATTAAAAACAAACCCTTTCTTTACTATTTCATTTAAAATTTGATGTCTACCAAACTTATCTCAGTAAAATTCTCTTTAAACTTCAAAACGCATCACTCATACGCCATGTGTGCCGTGCAGCATGCTGCCTGCATGCTCAATGTGAAAGACGCGCACTGTTGCCTCTGAGTCGCATTATTATTTATGGGCGCATGCCGTGAAAAATGTCAGTTGGCGACAAGTGTTGTTCAAATGGCATGCACGGTTGCCACAACAACAAATACATGGGCAGAAGCAACTGTGGCAGCAGCAGCAAAAAGCAAGCAGCAGCAACAGCAATAATGACAACTCATACGAGCATACAAAAGCATTTTGGCGCTCAATTTGACGTGAAACGTGCAGGAACAGGACTTGAGTGAGTGAAAGGGATACAAAGGGAAGCTCAATACAAATAGCCGTGCTTGGCCTTTGTCGTCGACTCTTCCTTTATCCTGACAACCAACCGGCCTTCCCTGCTGCTTCCTCCCCCAAAGCTAAAAAGAGAGGGAAAGGCAGTTGCTGTAAAATGGGCAACGCAACTTGTAACAGGCAAGCAGCAACACCAGGAGCACCCGCAGCAACAGTAGCAGCAGCAGCGGCAGGATAAGCAGTCGCAGCAGCAACACACGAAGTGAAAAGAGCCCCAGCCGAAGTCGGGTTCATTCGGTTGCCAAGGCAACTTCGTCGGGGCGCACACAACAAAAGGATAAGCCAAGCCAAAGTCCTCAGCCAGGCAGCCAGCCAGCCAGTGAGCGGGCGAACTAGTCAGCAAGTCAAGCCGGAGCTCAGTTGCAGCAGCGCAACGCATTTGCCCAGACGCACAACTCGCGATTCGCGGCCAAAAACTACTAAACCAAGTTACCGAAATAGACTTGTACTTTCGCCTTGGCCATCGATCGTTCTAACAGTTACACAGAGGATAAATAAGCAAGAGAGCAAGTAAAATTTAAATAGTTTTAATAAGCGAAAGTATTAATTAGATGAATAATTAAAAAAATCTGAAAGATTAAGCTACCTTAAAGGGTAAAAGTATTTAAGATCATTTTTTAAAAGGATTAACAGTGCTAAAACTAACAAAACTGTCATTAGTAACTAAAACAATATCTGCTTAAAACATGAAATATATAAAATAAATTATATTAAACAAAATACTATCCCAAAAAATTATACAAAATTAATTCCCGTGTAGTGTGTGAAAGTTAGTGTGTCACTTTTCCCTTGCTAGTGCTGCCTTCGGGTCGTCGGTCGCGAGGTCTAACAGTCGCTGTTCGTCCTTGCTGCGGTCTAGAGCCCGCGCACTCAGTCTAGAGGGCTAGCCACGAGTCCTTTCCAGATGCGCCCTGCCCGAGGCAAAGGTGTGCGTGCTAATGGCTAGTGTAATGAGTGCTGCGCCGTGCTAATCGTTATGCAATCGCCTTGTTTCGATTTGGACTTGAAGTCGCTGTGAAATGTCTTTAAAGCATTATGCAACTAAGGCTGGAGCTGGAGCGGGAGCGGGTGCACCAATGGCCTTCGGTCATAATCAAACAATCCCGACGACCACATCATTTGCCACAACAACGCCGGGAGTTTCAACATCATCCGGCAGCGAGGAGGAGCTGCTGCAGCAGCAATCCCAGGAGCACATCTCCTCCTCATCCTCAATTACCACATTCACCACCTACTATACCAGCGGTCTGGGCCAATATCATCAGCAGCGCGGCGGCCAAGGATCTGTCAGCTCCAGCAGCGGCGGAGGAGGAGGACCTGGCGGACCCCAGACTTATGCAAATGTTGTCAACGGAAATGTGAATCTGCTGCTTGGCGGGTAAGTCTGACAGTTCCAGATCCAGTAACAACTGATGGCGAGGCAACGCGAGGCTGAGCCAAGGTGGGGCTCGTGGGAAATGTGAAAGAGTGGCACAACACACACACAAATCATGAGTGCAACTTTTGGCAACTGAACTGGCTAAGCTAAGCATTCCCACAAGCCCTGTCTTTCTGGCCATTAATTAATTAGAGTTGGCAAGAAAGTTGAACGGACTGAAATCAATCAAATATTTACATTTTTAAGGAAATTTTTTTATGGAAATTGCAGTACAGATCGATAGTGCCAGCTAAAGCTAATTATTTCAGTGCACTTGTACTCTGAGTTTATTGTTTTGAATTACGGAAAAGGGCTGTAATTTGAGGCTATTATCTGGAGATTTGTTATCTATGAATTAAATATTAATTTGGGGTTAACTAAGAGCCTTAACCACCTTGAAAGTATATTTATTCATTTATTTAGACAAGATTGCTTTAAAAAGGACTATGATTTCAGGCCTGTGCTCTTCTTTTATTAAATTTCTAAGCTTAAGTTAGTTAAAATCAGCTTCTTACTACCATAAAATTCGATTTTCTTTAGATAACTCACTTAACATTACTAAAATTGAACTGTAATTTGCAGTCACTATCTAAAGATCTAAAAGCTGCATTTAACCACCCAGAAAGCACACAAAATCAACCAATCATTAAAAATGCGTAACAGCAGTTCGTAAATTGCAGTAATTGCCCCATTTGTAGACATTTTAGAAGGATATTACAAGCACACAGCTCTCTCTCTCAATCCCATAGATCATAATGCCCTGTTGTGCGCTTTTGATTTATGACCTGGAGCTGCAAATTAAAAAACATCACAATTTTAAGCGTCGACAATGTCAAGCTGCCTCCGCTCTCTTGCTGTTTTCCGGCGAAAATAATAATTATAATTGCGCCAAGCTATTTTTCTAGATTTTTTTCTGTTTCGTGGAAACCGAAGCATCCTTTTTCCCTTGCCTAATAAAATTTATTTTCGTGTGCAACACGAGCTTTTCTTCCCTTTTTCCCCCCTTTCCCTTTTTGGTTACAAAATCCAACAACAACAAACAGCGAATTGTCAACACAGTTTTTATAGTTTTCTTCTTTTTGATGTCTGTAAACATCACGCGCCGAAAAAACTTTATTTTAACTACATTTTTATCGATTTGTCTTGGTGGGCAATTCATTGAAAATAGCCATGAATAAAAATGGGGGAAAAGTGGAAAGGGAAACTGGGGAAAGGGGAAGGGGAGAACCACATGCCGTTGTTGTCTCTCTGTCGGAAGGTTGGCAGAAAACTGGGCCCGAAAAGAGGTCCTTAATGAACTGTTGACATGCGAAAAATTGCGTGAACCGGGGGAAAATGAACAGCCAAAAAAAATACAGAAAGAAAAACCAGGATGAGACGGGAGAGAGAGAGGAAGAGCGAGGCGAACACTGGACAGACAAGTGGGACACAATGTTGCATTCTAAAGTGGATTAAGTGACGTCATGGAGAAATGCCTCGAGCACCGAAATCGACACGAAACCTTTTTCCGGCCAGGGAGGGACTAAATAAACCAGTGGGTTTCAATAAACCCAACATGAATTCGACAGCCAAGAGCGTTAAAAGGAAATTTTGATAACTGGCAATCAAGGCGGATAGTGGGGGGCATTACGCTGATTTATTGATAAATTCCGGGACAAATTCTAGGGCCTACACCTTGGAAAAAATAAAATCAAATAGTTAAATGTCTTAAAAATAGGTAAATGTATAGCTTTACAGTGTACGTTGATTAAAAACTATTTTAAAATTAAATAAAACACAGTTTTCAAGAGAAATCTTTGAGAACATTTATTGCCCAACCAAATTTCCCCCAAAATAACTTCACCAAATTGATAACTGGCCTGGCAAACCTCAAACTACATAATTGTCTCTGCAAATTGCAATTAAAATCCACTCCGAAATTGATTTAAGCAACAATTTTAGCCACAATTCTGGGCCAAGGAATATGTTTACCTCAGACAGACAATTAAATAAATGAAATTATAAGGTTTAAGTCCATTATCTGCTAAAGGTAAACAATGTATGCTTATTTATCGTAAACAAGCAACACACAAAGGGAGATGGAGTTAATGAAACTATCAAATTATGGCAACCATAACTAAATTAGCTTAGGGAAACTATTGAAAATTGCCAAGGTGAAATTGGTAGACAAAGTGTGCTCAGCTAAGCAGCAAAAGGCTTTTCCAAACTAGTTTCTGGGTTGATTTAAAACTCTGTTGAGCCCAAACAAAAGTCTGCACTAACTAATTAAAGCAATGTAAGAGAGAATGTAAGAAAAGTAATTTCCGCTCTGCTGATGTATGAATCCAACACAATGACAACATTGTGCCAGAAATTTAGGGCATCAATATGCAGGCAAACATAGATAAACATAAACACAAACACAGACACATTGCAATTTGTTTGACAAAATTAATAAATGCCAAAAATGGCATTAATACAATATTATTATCATGATGGCAATCAATTTCATTCCACCATATGAGCCCGATATCCGTGGCATAACACACACTGCATTCATTGGCCCATTTCTATTCCCAATTCAACATTTCTCCATTTTGCCATTTCCCCATTGCAGTGCCATGCTCTCCCTGGTGACGACCATATTGTGTGTGGTCTGCTATTGTTGCCATCGAAACATCAAGAAGCGAACAGAGGCCGCCTACAGGCAGCAGCAGCACCAGTGGCTCGAAGGCGATCCCAACATGGAAATATACAGCGTCGAGCAGGTGAGTTGTGTTTATGTATCAATATTCCATCCATATGTAGCTGTACTCGGCTCTTTGTGTTGCCCATCTGCCAGAATAACAAACGGATGATGTCAAAGGCTCCACTTCCAATAGACTGGAAACTGACAACTTTCCTCCAAGGGGGGAGGGGAGAGTCAGGAGTTGGTATTTAATTAGAGGAAGCTAGAGGAGGAAGCTACAGCATTTTGTATTTATTTATGAACCTATAGATTTATTTCAAATTTAATTAAAATAGTGTGTTGTCTATACTCTTGTTTAATATAGCAAATAGATTATGTAAATAAATACTTTAAGGACAGCTTGTTTGCTTTTCAAACTATAAATTAGGCCAAGTGAAAGGCTAGGTTATAAGAAGTATAAAAATGAGAAGGAATACTACAATTACTGTCATAAGGACTTAATTAAATGCTCATAAGAGTGAAAAATATTATACAAATACTTAAAAAACGATCAATAAGATTACTTCAAATCCCAATTAAAAACTATAACCACAACTAAGTGACAACAGAACTGAAAGTAACCCAGTTTAGTAACAATTTTAATGATCCAACACCAATTGTGTGTGTGGGAAAAGCCAACCGGTGGCCAACCCTAATTGTCCTTTTTCAAGTTTAAGCCAACAATTTCATGAAGACAGTTTAAAAGTAAGTCAGAGGCCAGGCTGAAAGCAGGCCGGTAATGGATATTTATGCGGCGCATTTAACAGGTGCGACAGGCCGAGCGACAATTTTCTATCGCCATTGCAAGTGGCCGCCACAGAAGCCAGCCGCACACTTGGCCATGGACTAGGGCTTTATTAAGTTACCAGAAGCCTGCGGCCCACTAAAACCTGAAAAAAACCACCAACCAACCACCCCCGGTTGCCATCAGTCAGTTCATTGTTGTTTGTTGGCCCGCTGGGAAACGGAGGAGGAAAAGAAAGAAAAGCGCCGGCAAAAGGCTCCACCGCGTAAATCAACGTTAGCCCGTCCAGGCGCCAAATGTCAACTGCGGACAGAATGAGGCGGTGTCCCTGGCTTGGGTATGGGTTTGGGCCTGGGCCTGATGGTCAGTTTGGGTTTTACGAAGACAAATAAATTTATGATGTGTGCAATTTAAACTTTTTTTATTTCATCGCGTAAATTTCACTTGTCCGCCGCATCTCCATTAGGAAGCTGAATAACAGTTCGTCCAAGCGAAGATCAGCAATTACTCACGACCTTGAGGGAGTCAGGGTTCTGCGGGAGCTCAGCGTTTAGAAAGTCAAGTTAAACTCATAGATTATTCAAAGAAGAGATTCTTTTAAATGTTTTTTGGAACAAAAACCAAAAATAAAGTCGATGATTTATGAAATATATTTTTGCACCTTTTCTAAACCCGATTCCCTTCCCTTTTCAGTGCTACGAAACATCGGGCCTGTTCCTGGGCGACTCCACCGATGGCCTGTCTGCCGTGCCGGCCCTTCACCATGAGCCACCACCGTCTTACGACGCCGTGGTGCTGCACGAGCAGCAGCTCCACCAGCAGCAGTTGGAGCAACAGCAGCATCAGCAATTGCAGCTGCAACTGCAACAGCAGCAACAGCTGTTGATGCAGCGCGTCTCACCGCCGCCAGGATACCGCTCCTCGCTGGATTTAAACTATCAGCAGCTACAGCCGGGGGCAAGTGGTAGCCGTGGAACGCCCGATGGCAGCGTGGATGCAATGCCCTGCGGCAGTGCCGGAGGTGGAGGTGGAGGAGGAGGGGCCACAACCGGACTCCTGGTCAATAAACAATTGCAATTGGCGCTTAATGCCCAATCCTGCTGCTCCCTGCAGCGGGCCGAGGTGGAGAGCATGTGGAATGCCGCGGCAGCGGCTGTGGCAGCACGCAGCGGAAATTGCCTGGAAATGGAGGCCCTGCAGCCGGCAGCAACGGCGCCGCCGCCCTCTCTGCCACTGGCCCTGCAGGTGCGAAAGCCCGTCCAGAACATCAGGTTGAATACCTTTGGGCGACGGTACCTGCAGCAGAGCCATCAGCACAGTGCCACCCACTACCGGCGGGGCTGTCCGCTGTGCGGCAAGTTCCGCTACGAGATCGAGGCGGAGGATGAGCCTCTGACCGCTCTGTCTGTGGAGAGCGGCCTGAACATGGGCGGCCGGCGAGAGGAGGCGGAGGAGGGGGAGGAGGAGCTGCCCAGCTGTCCCTGTCCCAGCGATTGCGATAATGGCAACCACATGGCAACCGGCGATGCTCTGCAGGATGCGGAAAATGGGAACGTGGAGGCATCCACATTGGAGGCAACGCCTCCTAACGAACACACTTCCTCCTCGCCGCCCCTAACCGCTGTCAACGATGAAAATGACAACGCAGCAGCAACATCAGCAACGTTGGACACAGCAACAGTAACAGCAGAAGCAGCAGCAGCAGCAACATCGGACAGAGAAGCAGCTATATCAGCCGGCGGAGAGCAGGCCGCGGGCAATCATCAGGCAGCGGAGGAGGATTTGAACACCATTAACGAGAACGGCATCATCAGCCTGGACATGAGCAAGATAATTGACAGATCGGGCCTGCCCACATACGAGGGAGCCCTCAAACTGGAGTCCAGCGGTTATGTGTGAGCCTAATGGGGCGTCTGTGAACCAAAAACCTAAATCACAAGTGTGCTTTAACTACGATTAAGATGAGTTTCGATATTTAGAGAAAGAGAATGCCTTTCAACAGACTAGAATCTGCCCGTAAGCCACCTTATTAGCTACCTTTCAGCCCCCAAGCGAGTCTTACTTATCACAAGAGGATTGCTAAGAACCCACTAAAGTTACATGCACACTTCAAGATTATGCCTTTAAAGTATTTTGTTTACTGGAGCGATTTGGAGAGGCATCCAAGGGGTAATCTCTCTGGTAACAAAGGAAAACCATAATGTTAACGTTTAAATGTCTAGAGCTAAGCCCCCCTGTCATCGTGCATATCCCTGTAAATTTTCGTTTCGAATATGAATACTCGTATCAATAAAGAATCAAAAGTTGTAATTGAAAGCAACAAGCAATGGCAACCTCAATCCGAAATCAGCAATCCGCAACCTTCGCAACCTTATTTACACATGAGTGCAGCAGAGCTTTTCCTTAGTTTTCAGTTTAGTTCCAACGCAATCCAATTGATTTTGTATTATAAAAAAGCAGCAAGCAGGGGCAGAGGCGATAAAAAACGAAACCAGAGCAAAGAATGGCATGCAAACAAATCGTCAAAGACAACGGGCTAACAAGCGCCAAGATAACAGACTACACAACACCAAACCAAGCCACCCACGACCCCAAAAACACCACCCCCCCTCAAGCTGCCCAGCCTTCTCTGTGAATTTTCCGTTTTCCTTTTTTCACCGCACTTACCTCAGACAGACGACGGCTTTGTGTCTCTGTCTGGATCGTTTGCATGATGATGAGAACGAGGTGGGGTTTGTATGGTTAACAGGGTCACCATGTCGGCTACTTGATGCCCTAATGCTTGGGAGCTTTTAAAATATTTTAATGTTGATTTTAAATGAGAGACCTTAGAGTCATATGCACTCTTAACATTAATATTATTTGTAAACAATCAATTTCCCTTAATTCTCACATTTCACAGACGAAACCTAAATAAATAATTCACGGAAATATCAAGTGTACGCACAGTGGGCAAATGTATAAACGCTGACATAACATCAATAAATCACATAAACTTTAAATATTTCTGAAAATCCAACAAATAAATCAAGTATATGTGAGATTTCCTCTAATATAGAGAAACTTCATAAAACAAGTATACGCACTGTTGCCCACTTAAAACAACTTTAATCATGAACCAAGTATGCCATGGGTATTAGAGTAGCAAATCGTTTACAATTGCGGATTCTGCTGGCGGTGTGGTCAAGCGGAGAGGCAGAAGAACTCTTGTTTTTACTGTTTGTACCTTTCCTTTGCCCTCGTGCCACATTGAAATGGTAACAAGAAACTTGTTAGTGGGCAGGAGGAGTGGCTGCCTGCCTGCCTGCCGTTTATGCAACCTTGAAGTGCTCAAGGGAGAGGCACAATTATGCACAGGCCTAGGATTACACTCGAGATCACATTTAAATCGCCACTTAAACCCCAATCAAATGCGGTTTATAAACGCTCTGCTTTTGTGTGTGGAATGATTTCGTTTAACACTCTCGTACCGTCGTGTCAGCAGCATTTGAAATCGTTGTTGTTCAATCGTCGCTCTTCACGTGAGCTCTTAGCCACCGATGTGGGCAATAAATACAAAGAATTTAATTTTGGTTTATTTATGGCCATGCCAGCAGCGATATTTCTGGGCAACGCATTAGCACTATTCCCGAATCCGAATCCGAATTCGATGCTCCGGCGAGGAGTGCGCGCGCGTTTTGTTGATAATTGCAAACTGAATGCGTCTGCCGGTCTGATGATGATGACGATGGTGTGGCACAACAAGTCGCAGCCACATCTGATCCGATACCGATGCCGCTGCCGAGTGGCAGCCACAGCTGAGCAGCGGCACAAAGAGGTGGAAAATGATAGAAAAGAGAGCACCCCAGACGGCGGCTGCTAATATGTGCATGCCAAACAAAATAGAGCGGCGGCGGCGTCGTTGAACGAGAGCTGAAAATGAAACTGAACCGAGCTGAACTCATGGGAGAAATAAAGGGGCACCAAGAAGGGGATGGGTATAGGTATGGGTATAAGGATGGGAATATCGATGGGTTTGAATGGTGTTTTTCCGCTGCGCAGAGCCCCGTTTGACCCTTTCCCCACAGCCCCTTCAATTTATTAATAAAACCAAAAGAGACACACGAACACGGGACGAACCCAACGAGCAACGAGGCAAGAGCTGTGTGTGAGCTGTGGCACTGTGAGGTGTGAGCGGTGAGGCGACATAAGCACTGGCACCAGCACTTTGCCAACATTTGCCTCTCGTATTTATAATTGCTGCAAATTGCCGCTTAGAAACTCATGTTCCTGCCGGGGCATCGGGCCAAACTACTCGAGCCACTTACGCCGATGTCATCATCATCATCATCGGTAGCATCGGCAGCATCACCATCCTCACAGCGTCATCATCGTCATTATCATTGCTGGTGAGTGAGTGCCAGGCACGTGCTTAAAAATAGACTCCAATGGGTCACTAAATATAAACCATTTGGCAATTGATGTGACCTAAAATTTCAGATATTCAAAATGTGTAAACGGAAGTCGGACTCTTAAATGCTCTTAAAGTGATACAGGGGAGATGAGATGGAATTAAGAGCAACACAAATGAAACAAATAAAACTTAAAGCCTCGCTTTATTTCTTAGAATTTATTTATAAATAAAATTCTTATCTCTTAAAATACTCTATATCAGCAAGCAAAAAGGCAAAAACACTCTGGAATTCTATAAATTTCTCGGATATGAGATTAAAAACTAAATAGGAACTACAAAATTAATTAAAAGAGGTTAAAAACACAAGTAGATTATTATTATTCCATTGAAAGTACTTTGTAAACCTTATTTCATGTACTTTTGCTCTTATTTTGGTTGCATTAAAAACGTTTCCCCGATAAGGCGGCATTAAGTAGTGGCTGGCTCAGGCCCCGATATCGCTTCCGTTCCCCCAGAGCCGGCTGGAACCTCTCGAGAGTTAAAAAGAAAACATAACAAAACAGTGGCAAATAGTAGCTCAAATGCATTAAGATTACAACAGCAACAAATAAAGCCAGCCATGACGCAAGTGGGCCAAGCCACAAAGGAAAGACGAAAGCCGAAAGTAAAAGTGCAAATAGCAAATAGCCAAAAAATATGCCAGTACACGTACTGGCGCACTCACTTATTCACAGTGGCGTAGGTAGGAACAGGACAGGGTTTTAGAAGTAGGTCTTCAAAGTAAATACTCTAAGGAAACGGCTGTCGCAAGAGTCCATTAAAAATTAAAGTGATTTTCAAGCAAATGTGTGTTTCCTGTGGCAATGTTATTTTTCTATGAAACTATAGATAAGGAGCTTAGACTTTGCTTAGATTTATTACGGGGTCCCATTGAAAAATGATAAAAATATATCACATATTAGGGAAATGGAGTAAATGGACTTTTTTAAGGGATCTACATCTACTTTCAAGACTATGGAGAGATGCTGTAACAAAAGCCTTTAATCCTGTCTACGGCACTGACCAATAGCCCTAGATAAACACACACACAAGACACTGCAGACAAATATACGTATGTACATATGTAAAAATGTTTGAAAAGTACAAGCGAACGTTAGTAGACTTACCCACGCTGGGAGGAATGCTCTTAGCATGTCCTGATTTCCTCCGTTGCCAGGACCACAACTGAGCTGGAGGAGCAGGGGATCTAAAGCTTGCTTGTAGATTCTAGGGTGTTGCTGGTGCGATAAGATAAGCGTGCGTCTGGCAGAGGCAGGCAGGTGTGGCCCAGCGGCAGCTCCTATTGCTATTGCTTTGCGGCTTGCGGTGCGCTTGCCTTACTTTTTCTTGTGCTTTATTTTCGCTTTGCGGCGGCTGTGTGCGGCAGCGGCTGGCTGGGCTGGCGTTACATTTTAAACAGTTCGTTCCAATCGAAACTCATTTGTGCTGTAATTTACACAAAGTGCACACGACGACAGCGCGAATGAGACGGGGCGAAACGAACGAATGAATACGGAAAATACGCCTGCACTTCAATAAGTCCGTATTTACACGCTGTCTGTGCGAAACAGCTGGACGACAGACATACAGAGCGTGGTCTAAACAATAGTACGTTCCGTGTTTGCCTTCGCTATAGCTTAATTATTGTACTGGGCAAACATTTATTGCAAATAAACAAAAAACAAAATCGGTGACTGATAGGGTTGTTAGAAATATATCAATATATCGATATTTTTAAAAAGATATATTTATATCGTGATTTTCAGTAATTTTTTCAGTATTTAATATAATTTGTATTTTGTTTTATTCTTTAATGAAACATAAGTATTAAAATAAAATTTATCCTAAACTTAAAGCTAACTCATAAATCTTGAATAATTTAAAAATATATATATTTATTTCACAAATATAAATATAATTTCCTTAAGATAAAAAATACCATCGATACGATAGTAGGTTTAAAATTCCGACAACCCTAGTGACTGAACGTATGGGGAAACCGGTAAAATCCTGTCATCACTCGTGAAGTCACCAAAAGTGTTTTATTTTATATTTTATTTTAATTCTATTTAAAAGGTTTATTAGTAGAAAATGAAACAATTTCTTTTTACAGCTTTCTTTTTAGTTTATCTTCTTATTGATCTTAAATAATTAACAAGTACCAACTTGGCAAAATACAGAAATTGAGGGCTTCACCTTCCTACCCAAACGTTCACAACCGTTAATTTTTGAAATTCAAATTCTAATGCAAAACGATTTCAGCTTGTATGAAGCAGGTGTTACAAATGCACAAGTTTTTGGTTTATTTTATGTAACAAAGTCACGCAATCGCATAAAGTTTAAGACAAAGTCATGGACCAGCAAGTCCTTGCCATGTTTTCCTTTTGAATTGACTTGGTAGATCTTCAAATTTCTGACTGCATTCTTGTTCAATTGATCTAGTGCTTTGTACATTTAACTGGGTAACCTACTCCTCCTATCGTCTGTCTATTAACATAATAACAAGGTCTTGGCTCTGGAATTGGACCCAGAGTCTGCATAGTTCCAGTTTAAAAAAGTTTAAAAAATATTTACAGGCATGTCGTCGTCGTCCTCGCCGGTATCGTTCTGGCGCACAGCCATCGCAGTTTCCACGAGGTAATACAGACACTTGTAGTTGTCGCGCTCCTCTCGGCTGAGGCCTGCATAGAAATTATAAAGATAAAACCGGAACACTAGCTGGAATATTTGTGAACATACTCTGCGATGGCGCTGGCGAGGATTGACCGGGGGCATTCTCGATCTCAGTGATGGCAAAGACTTCCTCAGACTGTAGATTTTCCCTACTGGCCGGCTGATTAGGGCCAGGAACGACTGTGGCTTCGTATAACTGCTCCATGTTGCCTGTAATAGATAGAGGTTAGTCCAAAGCTTGCTATTTACTTTACTTTACACGAGACTTACCATCGTGCATAGGCATTTGCTGATTAGGATTCCAACTGGCAGGATTCGAGGATCCAGTACCAGACGTTGATGTGGTGGTGCCTCCTTCATTGGCAGTGTTTGTTGTGGCAGTGTTGGTGGTGGTCACCTCTTCAGTGGTAAAAACAGTTCTAAAAGAGCAACAGTCTCACGTTATTGAGAAATCCCAAACCAGATCCCCCTCCCCAAGTAAACTCACTTCATCACGCTCTGCCAGTCGTCGGTCTCGAAGCGTCCCTCCTCGCTACGCTGTTCGAATTCCTGGGTGCTCTCGTCCGTCTCGGATCTGCAAAAGAAAGGAAGGCGCTTAGCAATCTAATATCAATGTGGAAGCGGACTAGAGACTAAGGCCAGTCGGTGGGCGTCGTCGCATGACAGCTGTACCTAGAGGCCATTACGAAGCTGCCGAATTCGTCCTGGTAACAGTAGACAGCCTTGGTTTTCGCCTCCGATGACTTTTTGAGTTCCTGCTTGTTTACCGGCCCCGGCTGCTTCGACTGCTTGGATTTCGCGCCAGCCCTTTTCCCATTCGCTGCCGCCGTCTGTCTCTTTTTGCCGCGCTTCGCCGGACTTGGTTTATCCTCATCATCTTCGAAGTTGTATGGGACTACGGAACCAGCGGAGCTGCAGTTGGAGACAGCACCGGTGCTACCACCACCACCACCACCAAGAGCCGCTGCCGCCGCCTTGCGCATTTGATAGTTCTGGATCTTTTCGATCATGGTTGCTTGCAGCGAAGCATGGAGACTTTGGAAGCCCATCGGGTTGTTCGCAATGGCCTGCTGCCAACTTGATGGAGGGAGGAGGAGGATAACGATTGGGACAGGAGCATAACCTACGCAACTTTGACTACAACTAAGGGAAGCGACAAATAGCTACCTGTATATGACGCTGTCGTCGTATTCCGGCTCCATCTTGACCATCTGACCATTGGGTCCCTGGACATACTGATCGAAATTGGTCAATACGTTGGCAATGCCCTCGTGCATCTCGCCGGCGGCACCATCTACCTCCTCGGTGGCACCAACAACCTGGTGTAGACATTAAGAAGAAGGGATTATTTTCAAGTTAAAAATAATAAACCCCGTATATTACTTTCAAAAGCTAGAACTCACCACTTCGGAGACTGGACTACCCGAAATGGGGTTTGGGGTCCCAGACATATTCATTCCATGACCTCCTTCACCGCTCGATGTCGAGGAGTTCGGGCTGACCTTTTTGCCGCGACGCGAAATGGTAAAGTGGAGCGGATCATTGCCCTCTCGACGTATCATTTCGGGCAGGATGCGGCGACGCGCATTGATGAACCAATTGCACACCTGCAGCACCGTCAGGCCGGCATCCTGCGACAGGGTGAACTTCTCGGCATCACTGGGATAGGCATTGTAGCGATGCTCGTAAAGCCAACGCTTGAGGATCTTCACCGAGTGCTTGGGCAAGTTGCCGCGACGCTTGCGGTTCAAGCCGTTGTTGCTGTTGGGATCGGCATCTACCATCATTTCGTGATAGTTCTGCACATCCTTGTCGCAATCTTCTGCAGAGACCACCACCACTTGGTCGGTGGAATTGTCGTCCTCCATCAGGCCATCGCCGGACAAGGCATCCATAACGGCTATACTGCCATCGGCATTCATATCGTCGCTACATTCCGACTGGAAGCGGTTGCGTCCTGAAACTAAAAACGGCATTAAGCAGGGATGAAGCCCCGTACGATTATTCTTTCGCTCACCTTCGCTCTCCAGCATGCTCGCCTGGACGTTGGCTTCGCGCATCATGTCATGGATGTTCTGGCGCACCTGGCGATCCAGCGCCAGGTTGACGTGCTCCCGCTCCGGAGATATCATATTCGACACGGCCGCCTATTCCCGATCGAGTACACAAGGGAAAACGACTAGAAAAAAATGGACACCGAAAAATGATTGGAAAAGCTTTCAAACTAATTTTTCCCCTTATTTAGCTCGGAAAATTGTTGCTTTTTTTCTTCTTCTTTTTCGAAAACCAATTCTCCGTGTTCACAGCACGGGCTATGAGATTAAACTAACTTTTGGAGATGGGACCACAAATCCTGTCGACACTTTTGTCATGGCCCGCTTGGAGAAATTTCGAATTTCAAATTTGGGGTTTAACTTTCATTTGTTTTGAAGCCTATCGATAGCCATCTACTGATGACGGTCTATCGAAGTCCATCGGCCAGTCCATGTCAAATTTGACACTTTTGCAAAATATTTTCGTTGCGCGCCTAAATAACGGGCGACATAATTAGTTGTTTAGTCACCTGCTATCCTGTACATTGCCTCTTTTATTTAATTGCACTTTTCACTTGATTTTCGGAGAATTTTTGCCTCAGCACACTACAAGCCAGGTGGTTAGGGACAAAACTGACGCAGACGCGTCACAGCCTCCGGATTTTCGCCATTTGACGCGGCATTGACGGGGGACTACGAGCGCTTAATAAAACGGCTGGCTTTTGCTTTTTACGACAAGTTTTCTTTTGGTGTTTTATTTTATTCACTTTTCCTGTGGCTCGCCAAGAAACAACACAACAATGATGGTGATGGGAGTACTTCGATAGCCGCGCACTTCGATGGACTATAGTATGACCGTTGTTTTGTTTATTGCAATAATGAACTGCGCCTTGGACGAGGAGCTGCTGGCTAACATAAAATGCAGCGACCAGGAGGACGCCGGCGACGAGGAGGAGAAGATGCAGGTGGAGGAGCAGCTGCCTCAACTGCCGGATTCCACTGCCCAGGAAGCTGACGAAGATAACTCCGATCCGCTGCAGGAGTCGACTGGAAGCTGCCGCTTTCCCTGGAACTTTGAGGATGGCGATGTGCTGATCTGTGACAAGCAATTGGGGGAGATGATGCTCAAGTCCGAGGGTTCAGTCCGGCCGGGCGCCACTGCGAAACGGGGCCGTGGTCGGCCATCCCATAATGCCGGCCAATACACATCGGCCACTGGCCAAATATGGAGCTTAGCCAAGGATCCCCAGGTGGCAGCTGGGGTGGAATTGCCTTTGCTGGGACAGCAAGCCTGCGGCAAGGGACCAGCCCATACCGTTTCTAACGCTGTGGAGGCTTGGATGCTCCTGTTCGATGATGAAATGCTCAAGTCCCTGCTGCGTCACACCAACGAGCAGATGCGCAAGAAACGGAATCCCACGGGTGCCCAGCGACCGCTGGACATTGTGGAGCTGCGTGCTTTCCTTGGCTTGAGCTACCTCTGCAGTGTTTTCCGCAATGCCCAGTTCAACGGTCCCCTGGAGGAGCTTTGGTCCTTGGAGCTGGGCAATGCCATCTTCCGGGCTTCCATGACCCTCACCCGATTTGAAAGCATTTCCGAGTGCCTGTCGGGTCCCAGTGCAGGTTGGTCCGAGGCCCAAAAGCTCTGGCAGCGGCTCCTCATCAACTGTCGATCCTATTACGGCTGCAGCAGTTGGTTGAATGTGGACGAGACCGAAGGCACGGTGGCCAAGAATCGGCTAACGCTCTGCTGTGATGCCAGGACCTTATACATGGCCAATGGCTTGGTGAGCAGCAGACAACAGAGATCGCTGGAGAAGGATGTGGAACAGTTAATTTGCGATTTTAAGACGACAAGCAGAAATGTTACGATGGGATTTCGACACCTGAACCTGTCGCAGAGCGAGCACCTGATGCATCGACAGCTCAGCTCGCTGGGATTGCTGGAGACGACGTCGCCGGCTTGGCCTCGACAATGGCAGTGTGATAGCCCCGTTTATAGCGGCTCCTCCAAGCTCATTCCTCTCGATGGTGAAGCCATCTTCTGCTGTGGTCTCAGCCCACAAGTCGATGCACTCCAGGCATACCAGAACACGTCGCAAGCCTGTCAGCAATTCTATGACCTCACAGAACGCTTTAG
Source organism: Drosophila mayri (assembly GCA_008042485.1). Taxonomy (NCBI): domain Eukaryota; kingdom Metazoa; phylum Arthropoda; class Insecta; order Diptera; family Drosophilidae; genus Drosophila; species Drosophila mayri. Next base: position 72,652 of record VNJN01007322.1, on the reverse strand, counting down.
CACCGCCCACATGCTGCCATCCTTCCTGGAGAGGCAGTGCAATTCCTTCCTGCAGCTCCTCCACTTCGTGCTCAATGCGGCCGCGGTGAATGCATGGATCCTGCTTCGACTTTCGCCCAAAGGAGATGCTACGATGGAGCAGCGTGACTTTCAGCGCCAGTTGGGACTCTTTCTCACACAGCAGCGATTGCAGAGGCGCTTGCAGCGAAGATCCACCACCACGTCGCTTGTGATGCGCCTGCAGATCTGCGAGATTCTCGGGCAGTCCAGTCAGCGGCTGCTCAGCGAGGCCACCGGCGATGCCAGGCGATCCGACAGCGTCGGCATACTGACGCCAGACAAGGTGAGCCTGCCGGTAGGCGTGAATCTTTCCAGTCGCTATGGCGAGAAGCACCGCCGCTGCAAGCCTTGTGCCCGAAACAAGCGCGGCACCAAGTCCCGCACGCGATGCCAGCAATGCCAGTCACATCGGTGTGGTAACCACCTGATCTCCCGCTGCTACGAGTGCGTCGGCATCCTGCCCAGCCAACTGCCCGAGGGCAATATGCGAGACGATGAGATTGGACATTAAATAACATTTATTGGAGAGGCGAAGCTACCACTATTGGTTTTTTCGGGGATGGGATGGATGCATATTGCTCAACGCTTCCTTGTGCTAAATCTACGATGACAACGGCCTAACGATCAAAAGCGGCAACACTAAAACTTGTACTGGAAGGACTTGGGTGCCTTGTACTTGGTGACTGCCCCGCCAGCGCCAGAGGAGTCCAAGTCGCTCTGGTCCAGGAACAAACTGAGGAACTGCTCGTTCTGTAGCTCGTTCAGCGGCATCTCCAACTCGCTGCAGGACTTTACAATTTCGGCGCAGGCGCGCAGATCCTTGCGCATATCTGAGGAGGGAATCGAAAGTCGTAGTTTATACTTGGCAGAGGCGGATATATTGTATCATAAGACTCACATTGATAGTTGAAGAGCAGGCTGAGACAGCTAGAGCAGGCGGACCGCTGCTTGTGCTGCAGAAACACCTCGATCAGGCGATGCACGGCATCCACATTGTTGCGGCCCAGAAATGAGGAGCACAAGGGACTGGCTCTGTGGAGGACATATTAGTTCCAGTTGCCAAAGGAAACGTAAGTATCTTACCTCCGTTCCACCAGCTCCTGCAGCTCCTTGTAGTGCTCGAACAGTTCACCCGCCGACTTTTGATCGCAGAACCAATCGCTGGCAAAACACTGCTTCCACACGCAGGCCACCACAAAGATGTCCTTGTGCTCCCGGTGAATGGCACGCGCCACTTCTAATAGCGACACCAGCACCGCCTCGCTCTTTTGGGCCAGTGTCTCCTCCGAAATGGTACGAAAGGCAGTGCGCGCCATTCGCCGGCCCTCCTCCGAGGACATGCTAACCCCGTAGCCGCGATGGAGGGTCATCAGAGCTACGTCCGCGTTGCCATTATTCCACAGAGCAATAGCCCTGAAGGGAGCCAGATCGGCGTAAGTCTGTGAGAAGGGATGCTCCAGCTGGCGACACGTCTCCGCCAGCGCCTCCAGTTGCTGGAGCTTGCGCTGGGCACTCAAATACTTGAGGCAGGATACGAACACCTCGTTGGAGGGCAGCAGGTGGCAGCGGATGCACTGGCGTATCAGGTAGAGAAAGTCCAGCTTGTTCTTGATCTCCAGCGTGGCCATCAATAGGTTGTCCAGCTGCGGCTGTGACAGAGATCGGATGTCCAGGCCCAGTTGCGGCGAACGCAGCGCCTTCAAATCGCTCATCATGCCCTTGGACATCAGGCCAACATTCTGGCTAAAACTAGTGGTACTCGCTGCCGTTCCCTTGCTGCCAATCTGCACCTGCGTCGCCACATTGCTGTTGGCATCCGTCTCCTGTGCGGACGGTTGGCGCTTCATCAGATTGTCCCGCAGTTCCTCCCATTTCTGCGTCTTCCGCGTGACCAGGTCGTTGGTGAAGCAATCAATAGCGTCCAACTGGGTAGACTTCCTCCTTTGGCGCTGCGTTCCCGGCCACAAGAAGGCAGCGATGTAGTTCTGGAATCTCTGCAGACCTTTCGGTGACCCAGGTGCTGCTCCGGCCACGGTGGTGGTGCCGCTGCTGGTCAAACGCGTCAACATGGCCATTGTTAGGAGGTCACCTCTGCCGCCGATGGTCCTCTAGACGCGTTACGGTTCCTCACACACCTCCTTTCGCCTCTCTTTTGGTTGTATAATTCTGTTTTTCTCCCTTCTTTCGTTATCCGTTTTGTTTGGCAGAGTGTTAGAGATGGCAATAAATCGATAGAAATATTTATCTCGTATTATTAATATATTTTTTATAGTTTTAATCTTTTCTTTATAAAAAATAAATAAAAGAACCGTTAAGGTGTTTTTAATAATTGTATTAATAATTAAATTTCAAGGAAATGCGTCCAGCAAAGTATCAATATTTTTCCAAGATTATTTCTTAGTTTTTTCGACATTTTTTATAATAAACCAAAGCTTAGACTTTGAAAAGGGCGCATTTATTGGCGTTTACAATTCGCAATCCTTGTCTTAAATCATAGGTTCCTTAAGCTACACATAAAGATCGGGACATCAGCAGACCAAACGGTACGAGATGTACCGCCCAGCCGTCTCGGAGGAGCGAATGATCTTCACCACCTGGCCGCGCTTAAGGCCAAAGTACCGGGCCACCGGATCGCCGGCCTGGATGCGCATCAACATGTTCTCCTTGAGTTTGTACCGACTCAGCAGCTCCTGCTTCTCCTCGGCGGTCATCACAACATGCTCCGGTACCAGCTCGTGCTCGGTTATATTGATCAGCAGCTCCGACTCCAGGAACTGCTCCAAAATGTACTTGGGTGCCATGTCCACGAGCGACTGCTTGGCTGACGGTGTCATTCCCCCCTGGACCACGACGATGGCCCGGTGAATGTTCTCCTCCTGCATGCGAGTGCAGTACGTCTTGATGGTCTTTATGCCAATCTTTGGCTCCTCCGGGAAGAAGACGAACATCTGGTCCGTGGGATCATCGTTGTGCGCCACCAGGACAATCAAATCAGAGCGCGAGGGCCGCTTCTCGCTCGGCTTGTCGCCAAACATATTCTTGAACTGCTCCAGAGTCTGGTCCAGCTCCTCCTGCGTCACCAGATAGCCGCGGTCGTGGCTCAGCTGCATGATGGTCTTGCGAATTCGCCACAGTTTGTATGTCTCCGCTTCGTCGTCCATGGTTATTTCCAAAATTAAGAAATATAAATTATACACGCGGATGGAAAAGAATGACCAGATCAGGACAACAATAAATTCTACCAAAAATATACCATACGCAGCGTGAAACATCGGCCTTGTACAATGCAGTAGTCTATGAGGAATCGATAGTGCCATCGAAGCTCTCACAGCTCTAGTACAGATTTAGTACATAAAATCAAAATTCGTAGGTTTTAACCACAAGTAACTGCTCGAAGGTAACTATATGCAAAAATCAACCGTAGCTCAGTTCAGCAGCATTCAATGACAGCCAAATCGAATTCATCTAATGCTAAAACAAGCCACAAACAGACAAATCATTTGTCCCAGCTAAAATTTTCTTCTCTGTGCTTGTGTATGCGAGTGTGCGTGCTGCATGCATATGTGTGTGGGTGAGTGCGAGTGAGAGAGAGCGACTGGCCGTGTTTGTTTGTGTGTGGACAGTGACTCGTTGGTTAGAGGGAAAACAAAGAAAACTTCAAAAAAGAACGACGTAAAAAGGCATTTCCAAACTAATGAATATATATATATAAATAAATTGATATCAAGGCAAGAAGGAGTAAAAACAAGGCGTTTGCTAATTTTGATTGACTATTGATTTTTTGCATTGCTGTTGCTGTTGTTCGCTGTAAATTGTTGCTGTTGCATTTTGGGTCAGTGTGAGAGAGAGGGTAAATAAGAGATGGACAGTGTAACGGACAAAGGACACTTGCAGTTTGGAGGTTGTTGTTTGTGTTTGCAATTGGCACCTCTTTCCCGTCCCCCGTCCCACCCCCACCCCTCTTCCCCCACGTATACACACAGCATCTGCAATCGCATCTGCATCATCCGCTCTCTCACTCGCTGTTAGCTCACCCTCTCTAATCGCCCGCTGACTCTCTCTCTCAGCACTTTTGCCTCCAACAAACAACAAGACAGACACAGAAACAGAACAGAAAGGCAGAAGAACCGTAACAGCCATGGAGCACATCGATGAGCCACCGCCGCTCTCCGAGGAGAGCAACAGCAACAACAGCAGCGCCAGCAGCAGCTCTCACCATCTGTCCCAGTCGGGAGCCGTGGGAGCAGCGCCCCCTTCATCTGAGTCTCAGCCCCAGTCACAGTCACAGTCGCACTCTCATTCGCATTCGCCCTCACCCTCTCCCCCGGCCGCCGTTCCCCCTCCTCTGGATCCCCCATTAAATGAGCATCCACCGCATGATCACTCACACTCACCCACTCCTCCTGATCTCCGCCAGACCGCACCGGCACCGCCACAGCCATCCACGACTCCTCCATCGACGGCACCAGAGCGGGAGCGAGAGCAGCATACGGAGGAGCAGCAGCCACCGCCTGTGTTGGAGGATCAGCAGCAGCAGCAACAGCCTCTACAGTTGCAGGACCATCAGGTGCAGCAGGAGCTGTTGGATCAGCCCTTGCCGGATCACGAGCAGCAACAACAGCAAATCCCGGAACTTCAGCAGCAGTTACCGACAGAGGAGCAGGAGCCATATCCAGAACAGCAGCAGCCGGTTCAAGAATCTCCCCTGAATGAGGATCAACCGGAGAGAGAAGCCCATTTACTGCCAATCCTTCACGAAGACGTGGACGAGCAGGAGGACTCCGAGTCTCAGGAGCTGCCAGGGCCTCCACCGCCGCTGCCAGTCGGGATTATTGAGGAAAACTTAGAGGCCAACGCCGTGGAGCGCATTGACGACTCGGACGAGGAGGAAGACGAGGTCGTGGAGGACGAAGACGACGCGGAGGTTGTAATCGAAAGCGTCCAGATAGTTGGCAGGGAGTTTGCCTCCCCCTCCGCCTATATTCGGGCCCTGCGCCTGCACTCGCGTCACTCGTCCAGAGTTGCACCACTGCCCCAGCTGGTCCGGGCGCCACGAACAGCCAGCAACGATACCAACAATAATAGTAGTAACAACGGCAGTGGCAATTCGCGACGCACTCGCCACTTTTACAGCAACAACGGCAGTCACTTCAGCAACGACATGTTTCCCAGCCACGCCCCCCGGACCAGTGCCCAGGGCTCGCCCCGGGTGGGCAGCGGAGGACGTCGCAGCCAGCACTCGGCCCGCACTGCCGCCTCCAATTCGCCCCAACACCAGGGCGTGGATCCCCTAAGACTGCTATATCCCAATGTCAACGAGAGTGAGACTCCGCTGCCACGGTGCTGGAGTCCCCACGACAAGTGCTTGTCCATCGGACTGTCGCAGAATAACCTGAGGGTCACATACAAGGGTGAGTCATAACCTCTTTTTTATCGAGAATGTCCCCTAATCTTAAAATCAAACATGGGCATAATTGAATTCTGTGCAGTCATAGTACTGTGAATCCTTTATTATTTCGCTTTTTTTGGATCCGCAAATAATCTTTTTAAATCAAAAAATAAATAAATACATTTTCTAAAAAGAAGTGGAGAGACAGTGAGAGAGCTGACGATGAGCGAGTGCATTTTGAGGGCCACTGCAGTTGTCTCGCTCTTGACACACACAGAGACAGACAGGTGCTCACAGCTGGGTTGCTAGTGGTTTTTGTTTTTCACCACTCACTTCTCCCACGCTCATTCGCGTGACTGTAAACTGCGTTTACAGAAACAGCTGTCCGCAGATAACATAACATGCTCAATGTAGTGTTTGTCAAATACATGTAAAGTGATGTATATTTACCTTTGACACTTGCAGGCGTTGGGAAGCAGCACAGCGATGCCGCCTCCGTTCGGACCGCCTACCCGATCCCGTCCTCCTGCGGACTGTACTACTTCGAGGTGCGAATTATCTCCAAAGGGCGCAACGGTTACATGGGCATCGGCCTGACCGCCCAGCAGTTCCGGATGAACCGCCTGCCAGGTTTGTGTGTTGCGATGATGCGCGCTGTTCGGTGTTGTGTTGCTCACCATGATTCCTAATGAACCCCCATCATCAAGTAGGTTGGGACAAGCAATCGTATGGCTATCACGGCGACGACGGCAACTCGTTCAGCTCCTCCGGGAATGGACAGACATACGGGCCCACCTTCACTACCGGCGACGTTATCGGCTGCTGCGTCAATTTTGTGAACAACACGTGCTTCTACACAAAGAACGGCGTGGATCTGGGCATCGCATTTAGGGACTTGCCGGTGGGTATCCTAAGGTTTCCATTCCTAACTCTCATACCTTAACGCTCCGGACGTTTTGTGTGCAGACCAAGCTTTATCCAACTGTGGGCCTGCAGACACCCGGCGAAGAAGTGGACGCCAATTTTGGCCAGGAGCCCTTCAAGTTCGACAAGATTGTGGAAATGATGAAGGAGATGCGCTCGAGTGTGCTGCGCAAGATTGACAGGTACCCACACTTGTTGGAAACCCCGGAGAACCTAATGAATCGGTTTGTATATGGAATCTCTATGCATCGACACGATTTATAGTTATATTTCTTGTTTGCACAGCTTGGTCTCCACCTACCTGGTGCACAATGGCTACAGCAAGACCGCCGAGGCCTTCAATGGCTATACAAACCAGCCCTTCGATGAGGATGTCTCCTCCATTAAGACCCGTCAAAGTAGGTAGCCCCTAAAATGTAATTTAAGCCTTACTAATTGCTTGATAAACATCCCTCCACAGAGATCATCAAGCTGATACTAACTGGAAAAATGAGCCAGGCCATTGAGCACACCCTGCGGTCTTATCCCGGGCTTTTGGAGAACAATAAAAACCTCTGGTTCGCCCTGAAGTGCCGCCAGTTTATCGAAATGATCAACGGGGCCGATGTTGAGGTCAGTATAGGAGTGTGTAATCCTCCAAATCAAGTTAACATTGAAGACTTTTCAACAGAATGCCAATAACAAAGTCACCGCCACCACACAGACCATGCCAACGAATCAGACGTCTGTGATCCAGTCCACCAAGGCGTTCAAGCACAGCAAGAGCGGCAATGGCAATGGCAACGGCAACATAAATCAGTCATCACAACAGCAACCGAATAACACTGCGACTCCAGCTGTGATAAAGCCACAAGTGGGCGACAAGCCAGATGCGAAAAGGTAACATAAGCTCTTGCTTACTTAAACCCTCAATTACTTAACTAAAACTAAATCCAATCCTTTAGCATGCTGGTTGACGACAACTCCAACAAGTGCGTGGATCATGACAGCAACAGCATGGACGTGGAAATGGAGCCCTGCCAAAGTCATTCAAATGGCGGCGGCGGCGGCGATTCCAATTCCTGCTCCAATGGCAATGCCAGCGCCGTGCGCAACTCTCTAGATGCCATCGACGAGGAAATGGGTAAGTGTTCGTAATGTTTTAAGCCACACAAACCTAATTTTCCTTCAGATGTAGACGTTTCACCCTCGTCGCGCAGCGGTGGTCGTGTGATCGAGAAGATTCTAGAGTTTGGCAAGGAACTGTCCAGCATGGGCCAGCAGCTGGAGAAGGAGAACCTCATGACTGAAGAAGAGCGACAAATGTTGGAGGTAACCCTAAATTGATTTTACAATTAATTCAGAGTGTAATGTTGAATTTTGACTCATTTTCAGGATGCATTTAGCTTGATTGCCTACTCAAATCCGTGGTCCAGTCCCTTGGGCTGGCTGCTGTGTCCCTCGCGACGGTGGAACATCTCCACCACGCTCAACTCGGCCATATTGGGTGAGTTATTACAGACATTTTAAAGGGTAAATACAAATTTTGTGTGTTTTTACAGAGTCACTTAATTTTGAGCGCCGTCCACCGCTGGAATATCTGGTGGCTCACGCCTCTGAGCTAATCAAGATCATTGGACAGCACTCGCTGGGCGAGGACGCTTTCATTACCATCGACGATGTGTTCCCGCAAAATTGACCCAGTTCGCCGACGCTGCTAAAGATGTTCGAGACCACGCTGACCCTGCCGCGCACCAGTGTGCTCACGGAGCCACCCCTGGGCAGCGCCGGCGCTGGCGGGGCCGGGCCCTCTACATCAACGGCAGCGGTCGCCGTTCAGACGACCAAGCGCCGACGGCGACGCCGTAATAAGCGGCGCCGCAAATCCTCACTGTCCAGCAGCACTGACGCACCTTCCTCCCGCACCTATGATCCCGTTATGACGGGCAGTAGTCTCCGTTCAGCGGCCGCTGCGGTGGCAGCTTCGGTCAACGTGAGCACTGGGCCCGTGCGTCGGGGGCGGCATCGTAGCAGCGTTAGTGGGGTCAGCTCATCTTCGCGGTCGGCACAGGGAACAGCAGCAGCGGCGTCGGTGGCAGTGGCAGCAGCGGCTGCAAGAGAGGCGGAGGAACAGGAGGCGACAGGGCAAGACGAAGCGGAGGCGGCAGAGCAGGAGGAATTAGAAGCGGGAACGATGAGCGATGGTAGCAGTGCGTCCATGTTCGGGGACCCGCAGGACTTCTTCGAGACGCTCGACTAAATCTAGAATATTTACAATTCGTAGTAGGTTAAATTTTGTTGTTACTTTCCCCGCGTTCTCATTAATTTCAAACACAAAGCCCTTCTTTTAATTGTTCGAGCGAGTAGTATGCTAAAGTACGCTGCTATGATGAGATTTTGGCGTGATTTTTAATATCTTTTAACATATATACAACACATATTTTATATAGTCTCTCTCTAAGCGTAAAGTGTGTAATATTATGATGTATCCCTAAATTTCCCCAATTGTGCTGCGACACAACACCTTCTGGTACTTCTCTTCTCCACGCCCAAATATAATCTAGAAAGCGAACTAGTTAAGTGTTCATCCATCTAATTAGCATGTTGAAATAGGCAACCCATAGTTAATTGGTATAAACGTAAACGTAGTAGACTCTCCCTCACCCTCGTTCAGATTTTTCCCGATTTCCAGTGTTTTCCCTGCGATTTTCTCATCATCTTTGTGGCAAGACTAAGCGCGTGCAAATGAAACATTTCAAGTGTAATATTTTCTCTATAGGGTTTAAGCGTATTAAATTTACTCTAAATATATATAATGTATACACAGATCAGGCAAGGCAAGCGCAGATATACCATTAAAGTGGATAATCGTTTAAATATATATTGTATGGATGTGTATTTCATGAAAACAATGTTTTGTTTTAGCCGTGGAGCTAAGGGGGTCTCAGAAAGTAACACTCCATCATTGATATTTGAAGCGAAAGTTTATATTTAAATTGTAACGTTGGGAGAGGCAAATTAAAAATGGTTAACAGATATTTTTCGATAATATAAAATTTCATTTTAATTGAAAATTGCTTTTTCAAAAGTATTTGGATCATTTCACCAATAAAAAATAAACCATTTAATCTTAAATAAAAATCATAGTGACATTAAATGGGGGAAGATGTACTTAAATTATGTTTAAATATTTTTTATACATTTTTTAAATCATAAAAATTGCTACGGATTTGAAATCTACCAATGATTACCCTCACAAAATGAAGCTAATTAGAGCGATTACAAATATAACCTCTAGGCAGCAGCGTCTACAAATCCGGTTGCCTAATCCGCTGCACCTTCTCCGCGTTCTTGACATGCTCCTTGAGCATTCTCATTATTTCCGTATCGAATTCCGGAGGCGTGGGCTTGGTTTCAGTGGCCCAATAGAATATATCCCAATCGTTGCTAACGCCATTAATTAGGCGGTCATATTGGGCAGTCTGGTCGGCATTGAAGTCCCTTAGAAACTTGGCCACAAAGGTGCTCAGCAACAGATCATTCTCCAGCATGCCTCGCTTACGGCTCTGATAGAGGAGCCTGCCAAAAGTTAATAAATAAATGTATGCATGTATAAATGTATATATGTGTTATTGATGTCCATACCGCTGCTTGCGCGTTTCCAGGGGCTCATCAGGACGGGCTGGATACTCCGGCACGGGCAAGTGGGGCGGGTCATCGTAATCCACAATCTCGCCGGGCGTTGTGAATTCAGTTTTATCCAAATTACTGGCGGAACGATTTTGTGCAATCGTTGGCAGGGTCAGGCGGCGGCCCACGGTGGATACCTGTAAACGCTATATGTATTTAATATTATTTATTAATTACATGTTTAAATTTTACCAAAAATTGTCGCAACATGCTAAAAATTAAAAAACCAGCCGGAGAATAACAAATGATATAACAAAAATGTGGCCAGCTAAATTTAAGTTCATAATGTCATAAAGCCTGGAAATAAGGAGCTGGAAAATCACATATTTTCAAATGTGCGTCAAATTAGCGTTGGTGAGTAATTTTTATATTTTATTTATTATTTATTATTATTAATAAAGTTTATAAATGCTAAAAGACGATTTTACTAATGTTTTTTACTGGGATTGGGGGTATTTCACCTTTGGATCTATTAAAAAAAAGTGTTTGAAAAATCGAGTTCACAGTTTTCCTAATATCTCGGCTCACAGGACGTGTTTCGGAATACCTGGTATGTCAGTATAAAGGATATTTATTGTAGTTTTACTTTACAAAGTTTTATTTACTTCAATCCGCCAGTTTTTGAGAAAATGGCATAGCAGTGACCCAACCTCGCGTTCTGCCCCATACAAACGGAAAGTCTTATAATTCCAGTTTAAGAAAGTGTTCCAATATGCACGGTATATTGGCTTACTAGGAGAAGATTAAAGAATATTTGCTGAAAAATTAATAAGATTTGAACCACCAGTTTTTTAGAAAATCGCAATACAGTGGGTGGTATAGGTGGGCTGTTAACATACGCGCCAACAAATGTAAATGGAACCAGAAGTAAACCTGCAGAGAACCGGTTGCTGAACTAGACAACGGAACCATTGAAAAAATAAAGTGAAATGTTTGTGCTTTATTTTTTTAACAAACAAAACAACACCACCATTTTTATGCATTACATTATAAAAAGAAGCCACAAGCAAATAAAATAATTTACAAAAGAAACCACGACGAGTTCTTAATTTTTTTCTTTGTATTTTTATTTCCTCAATGTTCATTTTCTCTTTTAAAAGCAATCCGCCACCTATGGACACGAAAAGGAGTTTGATTTGGAGCACCAGAACGCCGCCGCCGGCAAGTGACGCAAGCTCAAACTTTGCACTCAATTTATATTTTACTTACATCTGCTCTATCTTCGTTAGGGGCGCCCCCTGACGACATTTTGCTGAAACGTATCCAATTAGCAGTACAAATTTTTCAGCAATCTGGCAGCTTCGAACAATCTGTCATTAACATAACATATGTTAAAGTTCTGTTGATGTTAAGCTAAAGTTATGTTAATGTTATGTATGTATTATGTATTATGTACTGCTAATTTGGATACGTTTCAGCAAAATGTCGTCAGGGGGCGCCCCTAACGAAGATAGAGCAGATGTAAGTAAAATATAAATTGAGTGCAAAGTTTGAGCTTGCGTCACTTGCCGGCGGCGGCGTTCTGGTGCTCCAACTCAAACTCCTTTTCGTGTCCATAGGTGGCGGATTGCTTTTAAAAGAGAAAATTAACATCGAGGAAATAAAAATACAAAGAAAGAAATTAACTACTCGTCGTGGTTTCTTTTGTAAATTATTTTATTTGCTTATGGCTTCTTTTTATAATGTAATGCATAAAAATTGTGCTGTTGTTGTTGTTTGTTTAAAAAATAAAGCACAAACATTTCACTTTATTTTTTCAACGGTTCCGTTGTCTAGTTCAGCAACCGGTTCTCTGCAGGTTTACTTCTGGTTCCATTTACATTTGTTGGCGCGTATGTTAACAGCCCACCTATACCACCCACTGTATTGCGATTTTCTAAAAAACTGGTGGTTCAAATCTTATTAATTTTTCAGCAAATATTCTTTAATCTTCTCCTAGTAAGCCAATATACCGTGCATATTGGAACACTTTCTTAAACTGGAATTATAAGACTTTCCGTTTGTATGGGGCAGAACGCGAGGTTGGGTCACTGCTATGCCATTTTCTCAAAAACTGGCGGATTGAAGTAAATAAAACTTTGTAAAGTAAAACTACAATAAATATCCTTTATACTGACATACCAGGTATTCCGAAACACGTCCTGTGAGCCGAGATATTAGGAAAACTGTGAACTCGATTTTTCAAACACTTTTTTAATAGATCCAATGGTCAAATACCACCAAAACCCAGTAAAAAACATTAGTAAAATCGTCTTTTAGCATTTATAAACTTTATTTTGTTAAAATTAGTGCCTTATTTACAAAATAAATAAGATATAAAAAAATTTCCGTGTTCCATTTTCCCACCGTTCCGTTTCAACGCTAACTCACCGACGCTAATTTGACGCACATATACATATAAAATCGTTTGTTTATTTTTTCACTTAATCCGAGCACAAATACAAATACATTATAACAATTAAAATAGTTACACCGACAGGTTATCAGGTCGCTGGGTATTATGCAGGCGTTAGCTTGGCCTTGGGCTCGAGCAAGGCCCACAGACCAGCCAGCGATGACACGGCTCCTAGGAGTCCTATTGTCCTTGGCGTGAGCTTTGTGTAACCAAGCGCAGTGAGCGGGATGAAGAAGTCGCACATATTCTTCACCGTGTCCACTACAATGTCCTTGTGTCCCTGCATCAGCACAAAGGATTGGAGGGCAAAACGCTTGAAGTCCTCCGGCGAGTTGATGCTTGTGGGAAGGCGGCAACGCGAAATGCCTCCCTTGCAGCCGGATCGATGCAGGTCCAGAACCCTCAGGATCTCGTAGAAGTCTCGGCACAGATTCATAATGATCGAGAAGAGCCAGTACTTGTTAGCGAGACTTGACCAACGCTTGGCGTCCACCGCCGTCAGTCCAGTCCTGGCCAGCCAAAGGAAGTGGTCAGCGAAGAGGAACAGCGATTGTGACAGCTTGCTCAGGGTGAGCGTCACCCGGATGGTGAGATCCGGATAGTGGATGGTCTTCAGGGAGCCATAGAAGACGTCCACGCACTTGCCAAAGCGAAGCACTGAATCGACAGGGAATTAGTACAGCTTTAAATGCGCTCGAAGGATACGTACGCTTCCGGAAGGTGCTCAATATGTACTCGATTGTCTTGAAATTATCCACCAACGCAGGACTCGAGTTGGCGGACTCCAGCGAGTCCCACATCGCCCGGGAGGCATACTGGATGAGCCTGGCAATCTTGTCCCGGCCACCCGCTTGGTTGTTCAACTGCACCAGTCGATCCATATTCATGTTGTGGCCGCAAATTCAAACTTTAGGCCCAATCCAAAATCCAAAGGTCGTCGAATGTTTAGCTGTGGGGCCATCCATCAGCTGTGTCGCCGTTTCACATTGAATGCCAATACTTTCGCTTTGGAAAAGGCGGGAACATGGGCGTAGCTGAAATATCTTTAAATATGCTTGTTATATTTTGGAAAAAAATAAAAACACATTTATCATACATACATAAGTTTGCTATTTCATTTAATTATATTCAATTTTTAATAATTTACACTTCAAAAATTTGGTTTGCTGCAACCATATTTCAACACTGCCACTTATCAGGAAGATGTTTTACAGCACTCACGTTTTTTACAGATTCTCGCCACGTAAAGTGGTCCGACACTTTAGATATTAATTTTGAAATACCTGACACACAACTAGCAATTTCACAATGGCTGTAGGTAAACCTGGAACTAGGACGATCCCAACGGGGATTACATGGAATCTTTTCTGTACTTGCAGCCACCGCAAAAGGGCAAGCAGGGCACGAAGGGCGCCAAGCAAATCGTGGAGGAAAACAAGACGACACTGACTTTCTACAGAAACATGGCTATTGGCTGCGCAGCACCTGCTCTTCTGCTAAGTTCCCTGGTCTTTGAGATCACCAAGACCTCGGTGGTATGTCTGGGGCCGGCCGGTGCTCTAATCTGGCGCATTTACTTATGATCTAAAACCCCACAGTTCATGCACATCCTGTCATTGCTAATCCTTGTCGGCGCCTACCAGTTTATGGCCTTCATGTCGCGGCCGAAATACTCCGAGAGCGGGGCTCTTGTGGACTCGGGTAATGATCTAAACATGGAGGGCGGCATAGCGGAGTAAGTAAACCAATGCGCAGACCTTTGCCCACTTTGCTGACGCTTGATTTCCCACAGAAACGTCAAGGACCTGATCATCCTGACTTCCGGCACTCTGCTGCTAGCTCTGATCTCCAACTACTTCTGGCTGGTGCTGCTCCTGGCGCCGGTCCGCGCTGGTTGGATGCTCTGGGGCACTGTCATCCAGCCGTGGCTGTTACAGAGGAACGCACAGGACGAGAATCCCGAAGTGGACGAAAAGAAGCAAAAGAAAATGGAGCGCAAGATGCGGCGCATGAGATAAAAGTCGTCACCACCAACACCGTCCAAGGTGCTGCTCGCTCTAGTGGTTAGGGGTTAAGGTTGGTTCCTGGTTCCAATGAGATTCTAAGCTTAGTTGTGTGTGCGTTTCCAAATTGTTAATGTTCATCCGGCAAATTAAACTGCTCGGAGACAGAAAGGCAATCCTCTATTTGATTTTGATTTTTGCTGGGAAAACTCTGGACGTACCTTGGGTGCCCCCCGTGTGAAATGCAGTCCAGTTCAGAAACCAATCACCTTCGGGCGGATTATCAAATAAAAGAACCATTCATATATTCGTGTGTGCGTGTGCTTGTTATTGTTTACCAAATAAATTTGTGCTTCAGTGCAGCAGGAACTAGTGCAGTGTCCAAGACTCGCTTCGATAGGCCGGCCAAAGGGAGCGTGGGATTCAAATAATGGGCAAACGAGAAGGGTGATCAACATAAAAGTAAGCTTTTGCAACAATTTATTCACTTGTTGTCTAGACAATTGTGTGTGTGAGCATCCAACTAAAGTATAAAAGTATCAAATAGAGAGTCATGCTGGGTAATGTTTTGTGCCCTCTCCTCGGAGCACTAGATTTCACTAGACTTGGATCCCAAAACCCCTACGGGCTCCGAGTCATGCGCCTGGGGCAATGATTGTAACATAAGAACTTTAGATGCAGGTTAAGTGATGGGGAAGGGGATGGGAGGGAGAGGGAGAGGGAGGTGGACCGGGACTGGGCGCCTCCTTGCCTAACATCGTACATCTGTGCTTAACTACAACAACTTCCGAATAATATATATATGCTTGTATATACGCCGCCGCCGCCGCCGCTTAGTTGTACTGCTCGGGAATAACGTAGGAGATGTCGTCCCACGGATGGCGGTACAGGCCCTGTTTGAGACGCTTCTGATCCATATAATGGCCGATGAATCCTATGCTGCGGCCGAGCACAAACAGAGAGTTGATGGCACCGACATTTATATATTCCTGTGCCTCCTCACTGAATGTAAAACGGGGGAAAAATTTTAATTCTCTGGCTACTATGAGGATCCCTTTTAGCTCACCTGGTGAAGGAACCGCTGTTGCGCAGCATATCCACAAAGGCGGTGGCTATCACGCCGTCCACATTGAGGATCAGATTCGGCTTCTTGTTGGTGGTGATCTTCTCCACCTCGAGGGCATATTTCAGAAGCGGGCACGCTGGGAAGTTCTCCAGCACGAACTCCTTAATGATCTTCACGCGCACATCTGGATTGTTGATTGACTTTACGCGGTGGCCAATGCCCAGGATGAGCTTGCCCTCCTTGCGCATTTTATTCACAAACTCCATGGGATGCAGGTTCGTGTCGTATGCCTCCGAGAACTGTCGCGCAGATCCGTCCAGCGCACCTCCAAAACGATCGCCCTGCAAAAGTAGTTCCGGGTTAGCATGAAATCTTCATTGTTTTCACCCAAGATTCTTCACTTACGATTGTCAGCAGACCGCTGACGACAGAGGACACCAGATCCTTGCCGGCACGAGCGCAGACGATGGTGTTGTGAGCACCAGAAACGGCCGGGCCGTGATCCGCGGTGACCATTAGACACATCTCGAAGAACTTGCACACGTATGAGGGCAGGCATCGCTGGAACCAGAGCAGCGAGATGACACCGCCGATGCCCACGTCCTTGCTCAGCACCTCGCTAATGGGCATTCCTGCGTAGATCAGCTCCTGGCCACGCTCGTCACAAATGGAGGTCATGAAGGAGGCGGGCTTACGGATCAGGCCCAGCTCGCGAGCCCACGAGTAATCCATGGGCACTGTTGGTGGCGGCACCTCCTCCTTGGGCACGACGCGTCCGGTCTTCACCAGTTCGCCGTACACGTGGTGAATGAGCTCGCCCAGCGTGTCGAAAGAGTCGGGCACGTAGGCACCGGCCTCCCGGAGACTCTTGTTCTTGGCCGTCGCCGTTTCGCGATCGGAATTGGCGCAGGATCCGGCGTGGCCGAATTGCACCTCTGAGGTAAACATGCTGGCGCATGTGCCAATGCACCAGGCCACCAATGGCTTCGTAATGCGTCCGTCCTTCAAGGCGGCACACACATCATACTCCTCGGTGCCTCCTACTTCGCCCAGGAGAACGATTAGCTTGGTCTCCGGATCAGCCTGATAGCGCAGAATGTGATCCATGAAGGTGGAGCCCGGGTAGCGATCACCGCCAATGGCGATGCCCTCGATTACGCCGTCGGTGGCCTTTGAAATAATGTTGTTCAGCTCGTTGGACATTCCGCCGGAGCGGGAGACATAAGCCACACTGCCGGGACGGTACAGTTTCGAGTGCAGGATGTTGTCAAGCATGCCGCCGGTGTTGCCAATCTTAAAGCAACCGGGCTTAACGCCACCCACCGTGGCGGGTCCAATAATGGCCACACCCTTCTTATCTGCCTCGATAATCAGCTTGCGGGTCATGTTCTCGGGAATGCCCTCGGCAATGATGGCGACGGTGCGGATCTGGGGGAACTCGAGCACCTCCAGGGTTGACTCGTAGGCGCTGCGCATGGAAGCGAAATTGACCATGACATCGACCTCCTTGTGCTTGTGAATGGCATCGGACATCTTCTTGTAAACGGGAATCAGGATTTCCTTATGGCCCCAGTAGTACTTTTGCTTGTGGTCGCCGGTGAAGGGATAAACCATGGCCACCACTGAGGGCTCATCGCGTCTGGTGGGGAAAAGATAAGATAATCAGTTCATATTGAAAATATCGTCGCTTAAAATATTTATATAAAAAATTGATAAATGTCTAAGCTATATTTCGCTCTTCGATTCATCGACTGTTTCCGACTCACCTGCAGATAAAGTCAAAGTCAAGCATAGACTGCACCGCCCGCTGCTGCATGCCCCACACAATCGCCTTGGTGGTGTTTGAGAAGAACTTGCGGTTCAGACTCGATCCATTGCGATGGGCACCGCCAACGCTGGCGCTATTGTCGCCCTCATCTGCTGAGATAGGTGGTAGTTTAATCGGTTTAGCTGCGGTCGGGCTCAGGGCTATCCCAACGAACGAATGGAACGAACGAGTCGAGATCGAGATCGAGAGACGAGATCGATGTCGGGCATCGATTGGATGATGATGGAGGAGGAGCAGAGAGCGAGATCAGGACGTGTAGAAGATTGACAAGCCAAATACGATACACAAAGACACACACATTACACGAACGAACGAACGAGCAATCGAACACGGGGTTATGAGGGATCGGTTGCAGATCGATGTTGGCCAAACGAGCGATATTTCGAATAGGTTTTTTGTTTTTCAATTTTGTTTATGTGGATTTTTTTTATAATTTTTTGGTGAGTGTGGCGACAAGTTTCGTTGTCGTTGGTTGTTGTCGAGGGCGATCAATGCAAACATACAAAATACAGAGGGAGAGAGAGAAAATACAGAGAGAGATCAGATATAAGTGCGGACAATCGGTTGATTTACATATGCCTCCCGTTACAGGTCACCGCTAAAATGGATTAGTGATATCCCAGGGTGTTGTTAGCCGTACACAAACTTATACAGGTACGTCACAATCCATGCCAGTCTTCCAATTCACACTTACCGGAGCCCAGAGCCTCGCCGGCCTCACTGGCCGCCTTGAGATCTGCCTGCGCCTGCTGCCCGCCGGGCAGCAGGAAGTTAGCCGTGGAGAACTCCACGCTGGCCGCCTGGGGAATGGGTCGCTTGCCCAGGGCCATGCCGCAAATGGCAGTCATGTGCGTTTCGGGTCCGAAGACATGCAGAGGAATGCCCAGAGTGCTGCCAAAGTCTCGCATCCGCCGCAGGCCCTCCTGGTAGTTGGGTCCAGCTCGACGCACGAAGATCGATACGTTGTGCTCCGCCAGCTTGGGCTGGAATTCGCGCAGGGCGGTAATGATGCCTGCAAAGCAAGAAAAGAAATTAAGATCGATGGGCTTGATAAGATAGGCGAACGAGAAAACACAACACTCACCTTGAAAGGTCGCCGCCACATTGGTGAAGTTAGCAATGCCACCGCCGGTGATCAGTACCTTGCCGTCGGGATGCTTCGGCGATGAGGTCATCAGGTTGAGGATCGTTTTGGCATACTCGTACGTCTGCTGCTCCGATGGGGCGCCGCTGTACTCTCCATAGTTTGCCAGCTCCGAGGCGCCACCCAAGTCGCAGATGGTGTCCGAGTAAATGACACTGGCGCCGCCTCCTGCAACCATCGTCCAAATGCGTCCATTACGATTGAGGATCGTCAGTTTGAGGGAAGCACCGCTCTTAGCGTCCAGATCGGCAATGTAGGCCTCTTCGGGATAGGCATCGCGGCCGAATGGCGGCGGGTAGTCGATCTCACCCCACTTGGGACGGCAAATGAAATCGGCGGTCGAGTCCAGCTTGGCCGCCAAATCCAGAATGTACAGGTTGTCGGCCGTCACGACCAGGGGATTAATTTCCAGATACGTAAAGTACAGGTCCACGAAGGTAGTGTACAGAGCGCTGATGAACTTGGCAATGCGTTCCTTAGTGCCAGCATCCTTGACCTCCTTCAGTAGCTTGCTCTTCACGTCGGCCAGCGACAGTGTGGAGTTCACCGGCACGTCAAGTTTCACGGCCTTGGCATCCACATCGCCAATATCCACGCCGCCCTGGTGATAGAACAGTATGGTGTCCGCGGCGCGATGCGAATAGATGCACACGTACATCTCCTCGGCCTGAAAATTTTTAGAAGAAGCAGGTTAATGGTAAATTCCATAAGAAAAAACATTAAAAGCTTAGCACTCACATCGGTGTGTGGCACAAAGGGCTCAATGATAAAGTTGCGCAGCTTGCCCACAGCATTTCCAATCTTCTGGTCCTTGTTGAGGCGCTCGCCAATCCACTGTTTCACCTGCTCAAAGTTCTTCTTGACGCCAATCAATCCCAGCTTGCCACGGCGCTTTATCAGTTGATCCGGCTTGACCACCAGCGGCTGCAACAAAGGCGAGAGTGCGAGATGCTAATTAAATGTGTTTTTATGAGCATATATATAATGAAATAAGCGACAAATCGTTGAACTTGTGCCTCCTGAGAAGCACAGAGCTCAGCAAAAAGCCAGTTCCAGCGCTCAGATCAGTCGATAACACCAGGGGTCGTTCCAGCTCGGCCCAGTCCCAGTCCCGCGTCATTGGCAATGACAATAATGCTCGTACTTGTACCCGAACTTGTGTACTTGTGGCCGCGCAAAAAAGCACACATCCGAGATGCTTATTAGAAGATCGTACGAGTGTAAATTAAGCAAGCTCGAGCTGAGTACTAAATGTCAGCCGAGTCGTCAGGTGATCCACGACTTTGCAGGTGTAATTATAGATTTATTATTGGGCTTACCATTGAGAAGAATACAATAATCAATGAGGAAAAGTCAAGCAAACACATTAATCATTTGGGGTTTCTCACACGCCTTAAGCCATAAGCCCCTCCTCACTAAAGATTAGATTTTGTTCAAAAGGATTACTCATTAATGGGTTTTCGAACACAAAAACATAGAAAGTACCCATTTTCAGATAACTACAGAGGGAATCGCCTGAAAACTCAAAGATTAGATTATGGCAAACAACCGAGAAATCCTCCCTAATAAATTTCCATTTAAAAGAGACTCTTCTATTGAAAAACTATTTGATAAGATTTCTTCTATACGTAAATATAGATAACTAGTTGCAAAAATGGGGACGCTCCCTCTAATGTCAACAAAAAACGTGTAGATAAGATTCCCATTACTAGGATTTCTACGATTGCGATTCCGTCTGCCAGATAAGACTTGTTGAGCTTTCTCGAATAGGTGCTCGACCCCAATAAAGAGACCCCACCTTCAGATAAGTTCTAGCTACAGTCAAAGTTTTCATGATCGATCGGAAGGTCAATCGGAGATAGGTGCGTGATCAAGAATCCCAGTCTCCACGCACGCTTATCGTGCTCGCCCGTAAATGAGGTGAGGTGGTGCCGAGGCTGATCCGCCAACGGATAACTAATCAAGCCCAGACCACGCCATGCCACGCGACCTACAGCTGGGAATGGGCACCTAATCAGGCTATCTAACAGGCCGATAAACCAGAGAGCGCGCCATCGGGTGAGTTAGTTCCCGTTCTCCGCTTCCCGCCCGTCTGTCTACGTTTACGCCGCAGCTTCTAGCGAATCACTCGTTCGAGTGGCGCCCAAATCGTGCTTATCAGGAAGAGCCCACGCTTAGTCACCCATCGTCAGCGTGGTGGTGCTGGCAGCAGCTCTGTGCAGAGCCGCTACCGGCGAGGTCAAGTTCAATGACAACCTCGGGGAGAGTTTTGTTGTCGCTGCTGGCTGGCCTAATTGTTGTTCTTGCCTGCAGCATATCGGCTGATTCGCAATCAGCAATCACGCTCCCAGTTCCCGGCTATTTTTAACTGGCACTCACCGTGGTCAGCAGCCAGGGCTGGTCGATGCTGAGCTTGGACCAATCTGTTGTTGCGTTCACTGTGGCAAAACGGCAGGTGGCTGCGCCGGCGCCGTGGGTGTTGAGATGACGGTTCAGGATGTCCTTGCCGGAGGCCTCCGTAATTGCTTTCGCCGACATGCTGGAGCTGCAACAGATTAAGCAGAGGTTTTATAAGTACTATATAGCTAACTAAGGCGATCTATTCAAAGGCGTTTAGAGGCTATTCGCGCGTACCGTGGCTTGACTTTGTCTGTACTTTCAAACTTTGATTTATTTACTTAGAATTGATTAGGGAGCGCGCGCTATTGTGTGCAGGTGCAATAGGTTTCGAGCTCGCTCGCGTCTATATGTGTGCGTCAGGCAGGCGGGCGAGGGAGCGAGTGAATGTGTGTTTGCTTTGGGTGTTTCGTGTTTGGGGAGCCTGGCAGTTAGTCAACCTGCACGGCGTCGAGTCTGGGGCTAAACTGAAATCGAATGAGCGCCAGCACCAGCCATGAAAGGGAGCCAAGCAACCAAGCAACAGGCATGCGGCGGCGGCGGCGTTCCGAGTCCGATTCTGATTTCGATTTCGTCACTGCTTCTGCTTCGGCTTCGGCTCTTTAGAATTTCGGCAGTCGGCAGTCCCGCTCTCCCTCTCCGGCCTTAGTGTGTGCCTGGAGACAACAACAGGCACCGTTAGCTGGCACTGGACCATTGAGTAGGTCGCCTATGTTGCCTTTCGAAACCGGTTGTCATCACCATCTCCAGCAACGGATGGTGCAACGGGTCAAGCCGAATAGCTGTTGCGTTCGATCTCCACCTGAGTGGAGGGCCCAAGGGCCTGGAGATGTTATGCATTGAACTTTCTCCCAAATACGCAGCAGAAAGAGCGCTCGGAAATCGTCACCAGAGCCCAGCACTTGGCTTGGAATCTAATTTGAAAGGCACACATGGAGGGGCCTGATGACTTTGCAAGTACACCACACACACACGGCCAGCCCAGTGCGGGCTCATTTACATCTGGACACGAAGTTCACGCCGCCGCTGGAGGCGGAAGGGGAAGGAAGTAGCGGTATGGAAATGCGGTTGCGTTGGTGAAACTAAAACTAAACCGAAAATCGAAAACTGGAAACTGGCCCTGGCACTGGCGTTGGCGCTGGGCGAATGTGTTGTAAGCGGAGAAAGTGGGCAAAATCAATACGGTAGTTGCATCACCGTCCGCAGGTCAAATATTTGGCAATCCAAACAACGGCGGGCGTGATTTATCGCAGAGGGGGGGCGAGGCAAATTGCTTGCAGATTTGCAAAAAAAAAATTCAAATATTTCTTCAAGACTGTGCCTCGTATGTGTTGGTATGCGTGAGTGTGTGTTTTGTGCACAGCAAGCCGAACGAACGATCTCTAGTCATGTTTTCTGCTGCCCTTGACACCTGTGGAGCCGCACGATTCTCGGACAGAGTGGGGAATGCCTATCAAGATAGACGGAGGACTCACTTTAATTATAACAGCTTCACTTCCACTGATTAATTAAAACACGTAAACCAACTGCAACTTTCTTTTGGTTTTCTTCGTTTTCTACAACTGAGTGACCGCCGCTTTGTAGCGGTTTGTGGCGGAATTTGCCGGAGAGGCGCGCGCGGTCACATTCAGTCGAACCAAGTTGGCAGCCCGCGATAGAACGAGAGGGAAATACGCGAGGAGCGATAATCAGCGAACGATATTGGATAATATAAATAAAGCACTGCGTCAAAGGAAACCCCCAAGAGAATTGCAGCTGGACAGGAAGCGGGCCCGCCATACCAGCGCCACCGCCTCAAACACACACAATCACACACACACACACCATGGCCGCACAGGCTCAGCTGAAGCCGCTCCCGCGGCTATTCGCCGAGCCATTCCTGCTTATCCTGGTCCTTTTGCTCACCTTAGAGGCCAGCGGCGAGAAGGTGCTGCAAGAGAGCTTCATGGGGATGCCGGAGCCGTCGGCCCACGACCTGGGTGAACTGCTGCGCGACCTGCGGCTCGTGCCGTCTCGCCTAGACTTTGGAACGTGGTCTGTGGGCCAGGCGCGTTCCCAGACGGTGACGCTGTTTAATCAGCACGCCAACCGCACGCTCCAGCTGAACGCCGTGGCGGGGCCAAGTCCCGCCTTCTACAGCAGCTTCCTGGGAACCAGGGAGGTGCCGCCCCAGGGCAATACCACCTTTAATGTGGTATTTCTGCCGCGGCAACTGGGCGCCATTGCAGCGGATCTGCTTATCCACACCTCGTTCGGCCAGGCCGAGCTGGCGGTGCAAGGTGAGGGCAGCGAATGCCCATACCGCCTGAAGCCGCTGGTGGGAATTAAGGCGCCCATGAATGCGACGCTCACGCCGGAGATCCATATGTACAATCCGCATGAGAGACCGCTGCAGATATTGGAGGTAGAAGGACGTAAGGTACTGCAGAGTGACTTTTAATCACTTTCCAATTTCCAGATATACAGCAGCGGAGGCGAGTTCCAGTTGGAGCTGCCCAGCGGAGGATCGGAGGGTCCGCAGAATTTGTGGGAGATTCCCCCACATACACTTAAGCCGGTCATTCGGATCTCATTTCACGGCCGCACCGCCGGCAACCACAGCGCCTACATACGCATTAAGATCGCCGAGCAGGAGCTGGACATCGGCCAGGAGAACATCCTGGTTATACCAGTCGAGTTCGAGATTCTGCCGAGGCACTCGGCATACGCCCGGAATCCGCTCGCGGACTTTGGTCGTCTGGCCACCTTAAATACTCCGGACACACTGCAGTTTAAACTGGATGTTCGGAACGCTCAGAGTCACCGACTCTTCGGCAACTATCTGCGCAAAATTCCGGGCCTCTCGTTTGACGCCAACAAGACGAGCATCGTGCTGGACCCCCGCCTATTCGAGGGCACCGAGTCCATCAATGATCTGCTGGTGATCAACAACAGTAACCAGTCCAGTTCAGATGCGGATCCGGCCTTTACAGTGCTGGTACGAGCTGAGATATTTCACGGCGGGCTCTCATACGACGGGAATGTCACCAAGTTTGTGTCCAGTTCATTGGATGGCGAAGAGGCTGCACTGCTGGAGAGGAAACGTTCGCTAATAGTGCGCAACAACTTCGCACAGCCGCTCATCCTGTTCAACACTAGCCTCACCGCCCCTGTGGACGAATCCCTCCTGGAGGTAACTCTACTGGGCGCCCCAAGAATAGTGCTGCAGCCCGGTGAGTCCGTGGAACTGTTGCGGCTGAATTTGCTCAATGAAGAGGTACCGTTCGAGTCCTACCTGCGAATCGAAACGAATATCACGATCTTGGAGCTGCCGTTGATCTCATGCAGTGGACGCCTGCATGTGTCGACGAAGCCATTCAAGCTCAGGCTTGACCAGGATGTGCAGAAGGAGAGTGCTTACAGCCTGGACCTGGATCTGGGCACAGTGCCATTCGCCGAGATGTCTCGCGATGGCTTCGTTCTCCTCCACAATGACAATCCGGTTCCCGTGAAGATCACCAACTGGTTCTTCAAGCATCCAAAGACAGTCTACTCGCAGAGCAGCTTCCTGGGCTGCCGCAGGGCGACAGATTGGGAACGCGAGGGCGCACATAACGGGAGCACTCCTTGGCACCTCTGCACCGAGTTGGGCCCCGGTGACAGCGCTGTATTCAAAGTGGCAATCCAGACGTACGAGGCGGAGGCCACCTATGGCACTCTCAAGGTGTGGACGCCCTACGAGTTGATCCGCGTGCACGTGAAGTTCGAGGCCTCGGTGGGACAGCTGGAGATCGAGCAGGAGCAGCTTGATTTCAAGAATTGTTTTCCCGGCAAGATGTGCACCGCGGTGCTCAGCATCCGTTCCAGTTTCACGCAGCCGGTGCACGTAAAAAGCATATCCTTTGCCCGACCTTTGGGCCTGCGCTTCAAGGACTTCAATGCCAAGGGATCTACGATTGCTCCCCAGACGCTGACCAAGGTGGGACGCATCTACTTCGAGCCGGCGGCCATGTGTCGGAATCAATGCTACATAAAGGAGTCAACGAAGGAGCGCGAAATCTTCGTCGTCGATGCTAGCAATTGCCTTGTGAACAATAATCTCATCTATGATGGAGTGGAGCTGCGGCAGCGCACAGAGCTCTTCCGGCAACTTCGACGCCAACTGACAGCCATGTCGCTAACGCTCCACAGCGAGGAGTTGCCGCCGCTGGAGCTAGACTTTTCCATAAATATCGAGTGGCCGAAACTAGTGCAGTTCCAGCCGATCCCGCCCACGCCGGCCATTGAGGTGGGACAGGTGCAGCGCCAGTGGATCACGCTGACCAATCCCTCGCAGCATCCACTTCTGCTCGACTACTATCTGTCGGATCCGGCGTTTGCACGTCGGACGCAGCTATCGCTTCCACACGAAGTCATTGACGTTAGCTCCACGGGCTGCTATCTCACGGACAAGATGGTCTTTTCCCTCCCAGGCGCTGGGATTCCCATCCTCCTGCCCGGCGGAGCCACCCTAAATATACCCATCACGTTTATCGCCCAGCAGGCGGAGAAGTACTGCACCCTCCTGCACGTGCGGAGCAACCTCACTCTCTACGAGGCCGTGTGGCTGCAGGCTCGAGCCGTGCAGTCGCAGTTCCGTTTCGGCAATCGTCGGCCAGGATCTGCGACACCTCTGCTCTTCGAGCTATCCACCGATCAGTTCCAGGGCTGTCAATCCGGAAATTGCGCTGTTGTGGCGACTCGCAGTTTCACGGTCCGCAACTCTGGTGTTATCCCGATGAGAATCGAGGGTTTCCTTGTTGGCTCCCTGCCCTGCGAGGACTTTGGCTTCAAGGTAATGGACTGCGAGGGCTTCGAGCTGGGTGAGAATGAAACGCGTAAGGTTGAAATCTCCTTCAGCACGGACTTCACTTCTTCACGGGTCAAACGCCCCCTGACCCTCCTCACGAACCTCACCTACGACATTAACTACCAGCTGGTGGCACTAATGCCGGCGGAAAGTGTGGAGCTGTGCGCCTCTCTCCTGGTTAGACCCGGATGGGAGTCGTCGCTGAAGAACGCCGCCCTCGTAGTGCTTTTAGCTAGCTTCGGTCTAGTCCTGTTGGCCGCTGTCTTCGACGCGAAAGCCATAATGGCGCAGCAGAACGCCTACGATGCCGCCAGGAACAAGGGACCGCTGCAGCCCACCTTTAATCTACGCAATATTGTTAAGATGCAGGCAGAGGAGGCGGCGTCCAAAGCGGAGGCAGTGCAGCAGCAGCAGAAGGGGAAGAATGGCCAGCTTAAAGAACTGCGTAAGCGGAGTGTTCTGGCCACGACAGCGCCTTCGCGAAAAGCCAAGTCGTCGTGGACACCATGGAGCATGGATATGAATGTGCTAAGCAAGCATCTGCAGAAAGCCAAGCCAAAGCCTTCGGTGAGCAGCACCCCTGTAACACCACCGGTTCCCTCTTCTAACCAACCGGAGGTGAGAACCGGAAAGAAGTCCTCGACTCCATCTCCGCAGGCCGCTTCCGTCCCCGTTTCGGTGCGGCCACAGAAGAAGGTGAAGCCGACGTCCATAGTTTCCCCTGTGCCATCGAAATCCAAGCTGGAGGCCTCAACGCCACCCATTGTGGAGCTGTACGAGAAGCCCGTGGTGAAATCTAGTCCCCCGCAGCAGGAGAACATTTCGCCAAAGCCCAACAGCAGCAAGGCTCCAGAACAGCGTGTTGTGCTCAAAGAGCAAAACGGATCGGCGAAAAAAATGGGCAAAACACCAGGCAGGGAGCGCGAGAGGGAGCGCCGCAAGGAACAGAAGGCAGTGAATGGCTCAGCTGCGACTGGAGTTGGAGCCAGGAGACCGGAGCGGAAACAACGCCAAAAGCTTAACTTTGGACAGTCGTCGACGAACAGCACCTCGCCGCCAGCTTCGCCGGATGCCATTAACTGCATCTCCTCGCCTTGGGAAACGAGCAGTAAGGTCTCCTTCAGCGACGTACTGCAGACGAAACAATTTGCACCCACCACTAATGGCTTGGAATGGAGTCAGGCTTCGTCTTCGAGTGCTCTCGGACCGATCGGAGACAGCCGGAAGAACTCCACGCCGCCGGCGGTGACGTCCCATTGGGAACCTCTCTCAGCCACGGCTAGCGACTCTGTATTTGCCAACGCGAACGTAGATCTTTCTACAGGAGATGGTAAGACAACATCAAGTATTAATGGCATGTGTATATCCATGTCCTAATCGTGTTTACTTTTTCCTCCAACAGCTATATACCAGCAGCAGGAGCGGGAACAACAGCAGTGGCAGCGTAGCGAGTTGATTTTGAAACAGCAACTGCTCCTCCACCAGGCCCAGCAGCTGGAGTTGCAGAAAAGGCAACAGCAGCAACAGTTACAACAACAACAGCAGCAATTGCTCGCGAATATGGAGACGAATAACTGGGCCAATCACTGGTCGCCAATGGGATTCTCCTCCTGGCCGGATGCTGCAACCAATAACATCGGAGTTTTACGTCCGCCGCCAGGTCTGGAGCAGAACTTGGCTCCGCGTCAGATGCCGGGAACAGCGCACAATCTTGCACAAGAACAGGGGGTAGCAGGCACCAGAACCGATACATTAGTTCCGGGCGAGAGCAGCCTGCCCACGCAGTACGATCCGTTCACTTCGCCCAGCTCAATTTGGTCGGACACATGGCGACAGTCCTCGCAGCGCAACAACAACAACAACCACATGAACTAAAGGGAGGACGAGGAGCAAGCTCACTGATCAAACCGAATCAACCAAATGAAATTCTTACCACTTAGACACCTAGGATACGCGACGAGGCAGGAACGCAGTATGATCTTTTCCAATTTGACTTTTGACTAATAAATGCAAAGATAATGACTTTCATATCAAACTTTGTTCATTATTTTGTTGCAATTTTGGTGAATCCATCTACATTAACTATCTACTTTTCCTTGTACGTGATGATGCCCTTCTCG
The DNA here is from genome assembly GCA_008042485.1 of Drosophila mayri. Taxonomy (NCBI): domain Eukaryota; kingdom Metazoa; phylum Arthropoda; class Insecta; order Diptera; family Drosophilidae; genus Drosophila; species Drosophila mayri. The sequence continues at coordinate 44,829 of VNJN01007322.1, read as the reverse complement.
ATGAGGTCTGGCACCTCCACGGCCAGCCAGGGAGCGAGCTGTAACGACAGAGAGATGGTTTAATATTCAGCAGAATGGATAAAGCAGCGCGTAGGAGACCACTTACACCCAGTGCCATGGCATGGGCGATGCCGAACTTTGGCACATTGCGCGCCCACAGGGGCTTGAAGTGATCCGTAAGGCAAATCTTTCCGCCGCGATACATCTTCGCCGTCTTGCCATCGAGCTCTGGCAGAGCAATCTCCGGCGCTGTCGTTGGGTATGTCACTGGAATGTCGAACTCCACATCGAACTCGTACTTGAGCAGATTGTGCATGTACCAGCACTTGCCGAACCACTTGGTTCCCTCCTTGTTGGACTCCAGGCGGAACCAGTCGCTGCCAGACTGCTTATTGTTCTCCACATACTGAAAGATGGAAGATGGAGTCTTAGTGGGACTGCAAACAACTTGCTAACTTGGCCCAGTCACCTTGATCAGAGCCTGGTACTCCTCCTTCAGGCGTTGCACCCACACGTCTTTCTCACGTGGTCCTGCCCGAATCTGAAGCAGGGGAATGTTGCTCAGCGTTTTCCTGGTGCTGTCGTCCACCATTGTGTCCTGATGCTGGCCAAAAACAAGGAAAACCCAGGGGAAAACAAAATGTTGACACGTTCACACGTTTGGGTGAAAAAGAGACAAACGCAACAGCTGAGATGAGGAGGGTGTAGCCTGGGCGTAGGTAGAAGCATTTCGAAAGGGGTTCCAGGGGAAAGCTTAATTTGGGAAGTAATAATGGAGCGGAAAAATAAACGTCGAATGGCAGCTACTAATAACTTTACTTATACCTTTAAAAAAAAAAAAACAAATCTTAAGAATTACTCAATTAGGAGCTGTAAATAAAAAATATATCAAATGCATTTCATTAAAAGAATATAACCTGAAATCGATAGTAATCGATTCTTTGGCGCCAAAGTTAAGTTGCGAAATTAAAAGTGCAAGTTGGCTTCATATAATTAGGAAATATCTCGTTGTTTTCAGGTTCCAATCATGAATATAAAGGCGGAGAGGTCTGGCATTCTACTCAAACAATATTTGCTCGTCGCGCGATAAGCATCAAATCTAGGAGAGCTCCAGTGATAGTGTGAAATTAAACAAACAAGACGTTAAAAAGTAAACAGATTTGGCGCTCAGTGACTCGGTGAATATTTAAGTTGCCTAATTACAAACAAGTAAGTGTCGATTTCGGGTTATTCTTATCTTTCATAATTGCGAAATAAGAAATGTTGAAATTAAGGCAGACGTTTGGATAAATAAAGCTTTGTTAATGGAACATAAGGTCATAAATTGGAGGAAGAATTAAAGCCGAATTAAAGCAGGTAACTGGAGTAGGATTCAGGATACTCACCTGGGTTTCATAATATTCCCAGTAATCAGTCTTTAGAAACAAAGAAATAATTCAATTACCACTGTAACCGAAAAAGATACAAAAATTGGTCAAAAATCAGGAGCTTTAATTGAGTAAATCAAAAAGTATTGTAAATTATTCCTAAACAATTTTAGTAACCATCCAATTCTATATTAAATTCAGATACAGTCTTATTAAACCCTAAAACTATACTTATTTACTCACAACATTCTAATAAAGATATAATAGAGACTGTAAGATATAAACTGCGTAGTTATAGTCAAAGAAGAATGGTACAGATTCAAATAAACAAGTTCTAAGCGGAGCAATTTAATGAAATATAGGTATTTGTAGAGTCAAAAATGCTTTCTTCAATACTATTAATGATATTCTATGTGTTTAGATTGATATATACAGAAACCCCAATTAGAACGGATGTTATTTTAGACATTTAATGTGCATCAGACTTTTGCAATAAAATATATCAAGAAAACAGGCATAGCTAAGATTACAATTTAAATCCCCTTATAAAGCAATTAAAAAATATATAGTACGTAGGCCTGGGAACCACTTAAACGCTGGGGAGGTCCCTCAAAAAAGGCCAGAGATCGAGGCGACGACATGTGTGGTTCGCAAAAATATTCCATTGGTAAATAAGATGGTTTTCTAAGGAGTGAATAACAAGGCATCTGGAATTTGTCTCGTCATTTCTATGGCATAGATCTAGCGTTCCGCAAAAGACTAGAAAATTATACAAACATTCGCCGATGGATGGTACCTTTGAACTGAGGATGATAATGCCAATCCGCTGATAAGGACCAAATCCACTTCTCAAACCGCCCCGAACCGGTTTCTTCGTCTGCCACAGAGCCTGGAAACGCGGCTTGATCGTCGTCAAAATAAGATTACCAAAGCTGAACCATGTGCTATATGCGTTTATAAATTACCAGATTCGACCTTAATCGCTGATAACGCCGGCTCCGATGTCCGTTATACCAGTTCGCAACGATCGGCCTGCAGTCGGACAAACCGGTTCTAGCCGGTCGATCCCATCGGGGCAGGGTTTTTCAATTAATATGTTATTACAACAACATCCGCGGTTTCATATTTTGGTTTTTATTAGGTCAAAGGGTCACCTAGGGCTAGCACTCAGTGCCAGAGCTTACGGGAGGTGGTGCTGCTGCTATCGCTGGAGCAGCCGTTGCCTCTCCAACGAGCCGTGCCTCCGTCGTCTTGCGCACGCTTACGGCAATGATCGTATCCGATTTTCGTGGCTGGTAATGGCGCTTGTGACGATTCTCCTCCCATTCCTTGCGATGCATCTTCTTCCGATGGGCATGCATGTTGGCGTTCGAGTTGAAGGTCTGCGGACAGTGGGGACAGGTGTACAGCACCTCTCCCGTATGGGTGGTCATGTGCTCCTGAAAATAACATTTTATCATTTGAAACTCTTTAAAAAGGAAACAGAATTCACCTTCAGCTCGTTGGGTCGCTTAAAGGCCTTCTCACACATCGGACACTGGTGAGTGCGAGCCGTGTTGTGGGTGTACTTCAAGTGGTGCTGGTGCGCCTGCAGGCTGGGCGAGATCTTGAGGCAGTGCTCGCACTGCATCGGCTGAAGATTCTCGGCGGTGTGCATCATCTTTATATGCCGGGCCAGGCCATATTTGGTCGTCAGCTTTGATTCACACAGATGACAACTGATGGCTGCCTGTGGTGCGCCCGTGTGCTCCTCCATATGGCGGACCAGAGCCTCCCTGCCGCGGATGGACTTACCACAGACGTCGCAGATCTTGGCATATAAATTTAAATGGACCAGCTTTACGTGCTGCTTCATCGTATACTGAGTGGGGAAACTGGACAAAGACATGGCTTAATATATAGCAAATTATTACTTCAGTGTGTGGACTCACGTCTTCTCGCAGTGCGTGCACTTGACCTGCCACTGATCCCTGGGAATGTGCGTCAACTTATGGCGCTCACACACCACCGAACTGTAGAAGCTCTTGGAGCAATGTTCGCATTGGTAGAGGCGTCCGTTCGCCTTGATCTCGTGCATGCGCATGTGCAGCTCCAGACTCCGGCGTTGGCCCATTACGCGAGAGCAGATGGTGCACTTGAAGAGTTCCGGGTCTTGGTGGCGGCGCAGGTGGTCGACGAGGACGCCTCGCTTCCAAAACTTGCGGTTGCAGCAAGTGGAGTAGCCACGCTGCTTGTGCTCGCGTCGCACATGCACCAACATTTCCGAAAAGCCTTCCATGGGCAAGCTACAGACGGGGCAGTGGACTTTATAGTGCTCCCGAATGTACTCGTTGAACTCCTTCGATTTCTCCATGTTTGGCACACCGGTACTCTTTTGTCGCTCAACCATGCGCACTTTTCCCCGTCCACGGCCACTTCCACGACCACGTCCACGTCCTCTGGGACGACCTCGAGCTTTACGGTGGACCTTGGGCGCATTCGCCGCCTCCTTCTCTATGTATTCGTCGGCATCGTCCTCACTGCCGCAAGGGCTTGGCACGTAATCGAGCTCCTCCTGGTCTTCCAAGACATCGGCTATGGTCAGATCTGCCTCAGGATACTCAATTTTGATCTCATTCAGGTTGATCTGCTCCAGCACGGTCTTGAGCTCCTCGCTGGCATCCTTCGCCTCCGTTTTACGGGGACGTCCTCGCCTGCGCTTGACGGCAGCCGCCACGCTCTCAGCTTGCTCGCTCTTCACCACACCTTCGCCTCCTCCGAGAATCGCCGACACCACTTCTGTGGGCAGAGAAGGCACCGTCACATGCGTCGTCTGCCCGAGCGCCTTGTGAGCTTGCTCCACACTGAGATAGAAGCTGTGGAAGAGCAGCAGCTGCTCCCAACAGATAGCGCACACGTAGCCGCTGCCTGAGTCATGGATCTGCAAGTCGGGGAAATTCACGTTAATTGGAATTTTGAGCCGGGCGAGAAAGAATCCTTATAATGTTTACCCGAAGCCAGAAGTGTTTTTCGATAATGTGTTGCAGGCCCAGTGACTCAGCCTCCTCTGAGGCGAACTCTATGTTGCCCTCGTTGTCGTCCACATAGTGAGTGCACAGAAAACACGGCATTTGTAATTATAAATGCGCAAAAGTGCGCCCAAAATGCGTTTTATTTTCCAACTAAATGCGACCTGTGCACAGCTGACTGAGCACTTATCGATAGACCGCGAATCCACAGAGCAGCTGATTGGTGCCGCCACCAGCAGACCTTTGGGATTAATTTATTTTAATTTAGGCTTTGATTCGGCTTAATTTGTTAATACTTGTGTTTACGAAATGGCCACGCAAATTGGGGAAACCTCCGAGACAAGCCATTCGCCTCGGTACAGACGAGTAAGTGCGTTCTTGTCTGGCTTATCGGAAGACGCACGTTTTCATACACCTAAAGCTAGACGTCATAAACAAAAGATGTCGTTTTAACAACCCTTAACTTATCTCTGCTCCTCGTTCCTATTTCCAGCCAGTTTAATCTTATTGACCACTCCGGAGAGCACTGACATGGAGGTGCAGATGAGTCGCGTTGTTCCTGATGGCGGCTACGGCTGGGTGGTGGTAGCTGCCGTGGCCTTGATTAATGTAAGTAATAACCGAAATTCCTTTATTGGAACTCCTAATCTTAAAGGATTTCATTAACTTTCGCCTGCAGATGACTAACCAGTCCATTTTGTCCATATTTGGACAGCTCTTTGTGAGCGAGCTTCGTCTGATGAACGAGGACACCTTTACAGCGGCCTTGATCACCAATCTAAACAGCCTTGCACTGAACTTTTCGGGTCTGTTCATCGGACCGGCCATCAAGAGCTTCAAGCCGCGCAATGTCGCCGCCACCGGCTGCGTACTGGTCTCCTTGGGTTTGGCTCTGTGCGCCTTCGCCACCGAGAGCTGGCACTTTATTGTTGGCTACAGCTTTTTTGTGGGCTTCGGGTTGGGCCTGATCTCGCCCTCCACATTTATGGCCATCAACTCGTACTTCAGCAGCAAGCGAGGACGAGCGGTGGGCGTGTCCCTGGCTGGGGCTGGACTTGGTCAGGTGCTTATACCGCACCTGGTGCGATACCTTCTTGAGAATCACGGATTTCGCTACGCGGTCTTGGCCATGTCGGCATTGTCTCTAATTGGGGTAAGTTTTTAAGGACGAACGATTTCAAACAACTTCTAATGGTCGTCACTTTACACAGCTTTTCGGTGCCGCGTTTCTGAAACCTCTAAATCCACCGGCCAAGCACAATAACCGTCGCCATATGCGACTGATGGCCGAGCCGGATGCCGAGAAGGCGCAGTCCAGTCCTCTGCAAGTGGTGATAGTGCCATCTAGCCATTGCAAGGGCGAGGAGCTCCCACAAAAAAAGACGGATACACTGTGTAGTCGAATGGGCCAGCGTTTGGTGCAGGCCATGGACCTGGAGCTGCTCAAGGACCTGGTGTTTTGGAGCATTATTACAGGCATGGCCCTCGTCTACACGGCCACCGTTAACTTCACGATGATCTTTCCCGGCTTCCTCAAGGAGACAGCGGGTCTGAACAGCCAGCTAGTGGCCTTCTGCTTGTCCGCAGTAGCGGGAGCCGATATCATCTGCCGCCTGCTCTTACCCATCATCACGGACTACATGCGGATTCCATACCGTGTGGTATTCCTCCTCGGCACCGCTGGCCTCTTCGTCGCCCGATGTGTGATGGCAGAAAGTCAGGACCTGGCCGCCATCATTTCCATGTCCATACTAATGGGCGTGATGAAATCAGCCACTGTGCTAAACAACAATCTCACCGTGTCGGCGCACTGTCGTCCGGACAAACTGGCCGGAGGACTGGGTCTGAACATGATGTCCAAGGGAGTGATTGTGATCACCGTGGGTCAGCTGCTAGGATGGGTGCGTGACTACGCCGACTCCTACGTGATGTGCCTGTACGCCCAGGGAGTCGTTCTCCTGCTGGTGGTGCTTGTTTGGACGCCGGAGATCTTCTACCGCCACCGCAGGCAGCGACGCACCACCTCCAAATCTATGGACACCACCGTGGATGCCGCCGAGGAAGTGACCAAGCTCAACTCGTAAATTGGTCTGGAATAGAGTTTAAGTGAAGGATTTCGGTATTGACTGTCATGTGATAGGCGGCGCACGGAAAGGACTCATTCCCGCGGTCGCCGCAGTAGTTATCATCAGGGTTGTGAACCAGAACCAGTGTCGGGAGCAGGACTACTTATATAACTATGCTTTTAGAATAGGGTTTTCGACTATTTATTACCATTTAGCCCGTAAAGACTAACTCAACTTTTGTACTGCCTCAAGAGCCAAAATACAAAATTATCAAGTATCCATATTACAAAAACCAAGTTTATTTCCATGAGGCGAGTTTGCAACTCACCCTCGGATGGATCTTAAGCATTAATTTGGGAAATCGATTATCTATGCCGTGATGAAGCTGGGAGTGCTCGAAACCTCAGAGGCGCCGGATTCAGTGTTGTAGAACAGGCGGCGCTCAATGCCATCTTTGGTGATGATGCCGATGCGTACCACTCCGCCGGAGCTGCCGTCATGGTAGATGGCGTGCTGAACAGCTGTGTGGGGGAGAAGGTGCATACACGAGTTAAAGCTGCTGATAATAGACCCTAGGAAGTGCCCCCTTACCCTTCTTGACGAACGTCACACAATCCTCCTTCGACATGTTGGGACGATAGTGCTCGCGCACAAATCCATAGATAAAGCTCGATCCAGAGCCACCAATCGTACAGGCCTCGCGCGTCAGCATGCCGCCCAAGGGAATGCTGTACACCTGGCCACCGGCCTGCGCATCCCAACCGGCCACAATAATGCCGGCGAGCAGGGAATCCCTGTAGTTGTAGCAGAAGTTGCGGAACTCGGAGGCAGCCTCGAAGACCAGAGCCTCCTTGTTGGTCTGGTTCTCATGGTAGTTCAGCGAGTAGGCCACAATATCGGCGATGGCCTGGGTGTCGGCGGCGGAGCCACTGCGGCAGCAGTATATCTTGTCCGTGATGCGGGTCAGCTTGTCGGTGACTCGGTTGGCTACATAGGCGCCGGAGCTGGTCCGGGAGTCCGCTCCAATCACGACTCCGCCGTCGAACTCCACCGCCATAATGGTGGTCTGAAAAGCAGAAAATCAGCCTTAAACCAAGGTTGCCGGGTGCAATGGGGGGTATACTTACGCCGGTGCTGACGGGAGTATCGGTAAAGTCGAAGCTGGGATCCATTCTCTCCTTTTTATTTGTGAAATTCAACTTTGTATTTTTAAGAAAAAGCCGCTCCAATGACTGGCTTGTTTTAGACGATGACGATTGTTGCAATTGGAGGTGGAACTGCGATGGTAGTTTCGATATATCGATATATCGTCATCAGACTACGGGGCAAGACGGTAGAAAACTTGGATCTGTAATCACAATCGGCCGATGTCTTTACGATATTCAATCGAATCGAGTAACTTCCATCACTAGCTCTCACACTTTAAGAATTAATTCTTAATTTCTTCAGTTTCTTGGTTTTAATTTGCTCCTCTATTTTTAATAATAGAGATTCCGACGGCTGCACTGCTGTGGCGATTGGAGAGCGCCGCCCGAAACGTAAGTGATAAGAGTGCCTCATTTTACTGTCGTCGCTTGTCGCTTGGCAAACAACGAGCAGTGCTGAGAAAATTCAGTGAAAAATCAATTCGTGTTATGTAATCTCAGCCTGCGCTCGAATAACCGGAACTTTTGTGTCGTTGTCCGCAGATCCCTATTACCAGCAACTGGAACGGACCATGAAAACAACCAATCTCGGCCTGTACGCTTTCCGTTTAACCTTCGGTCAGGTGAGCTCTCGACATTAAACCAGAAAAACGGGAACCCGCTCTAGGCCGCACGTGGCGAGTCTCGGGGGCAGCCACTGCGCTTACCCACACACATTCGCCCACCCGGAATGGAGCAGCTAAGGGTAGGCGATCCGTGCCAGGAGTGCCTTGCGCAGGGCAGGGATCACAAGCTGCGCCTCTTCTACCTGAATCTCGAGGAGGAACAGCTACTCAAGTGCGAGGCAAGGACCTGTTTGTGGCCACACAACGATGAGGTTTCCTCAGACGAAGAGGTGGACTTTGAGACATCAGATTCACTAGCTCTCCTACAATATCTGCCACCAGCTCCACCGCTACCACCTCCTGAACAATCTCTGCCTTCTCTGCTTGAAGATCTCCCTGCTGATCCATCAACCAGTGCCTCTTGGGAGAAGATTCCTACTCCATTTGATGACACCGATGACGACGATTTTATCCGTGAGTTGCTGCAGCAACTCACTCCCGCCACAGAAACAGAATCCGACGAATCAACACCAGAGCCTAAATTGAATCTCAACTCTCCGCCGGATCTAGTGAAGTCTGCTGTGGAACCAGCTGAGTTTAAACCCAGCTTGGAACAACAGCTACCCGATTTGAGCTGCCTGGATGTCAACATTCCCGAGCAGATCAGCAAACCCCCAAAGGCCGCTATAGTTAAAGCGAAAGCTGCAGAGTTTCCTGCCGAACTATTGCTCCCGCCAAAGCTCAAGACTAAAGGAAAACAGATTATCCCTAAGGCCAAGCAACCAGCTCCAAAAACTCAACTCACAGCTAAGCAAGAGTATAAAATTCCGCTTCAGCCTGCCCAGCTTATAACTCCATCGAGCCCAAAGGGAAATCCCTTCATCACTCCGCCGCAGAAAGCATCCACGCAGCCACTCAGTCCCAATGCTGCGGCAGCCCAACCGGCTTTTAATATCATTATCAGTATTCCGGAAATAAATCCGACAAAGTCCTTTTTGGACGCCGTCAGCAGACATTCCGCAGCGGCAAAACCCGCGGCCCGTGGAGGAAGGAACACCACTCGTCCGACCATTAGAAGGAGGCCCCGCGCCCAGGCGGTGATGCAGATTATTGAGCAAATGGAAAACACAGCTGATGTCAAACGAACGTCATAAGCAACTGGATTTTTTTACGTTTCACAAGTATTCCTAATAAATTTGCATATGAAATTATGCATGCATCCAACGGACCACAATTCAAGTTCGTTTATTTATAAACAATTCCGCTTTGTTTGTATTATATATACATTTTTGGCGACGCGATTTGCGGATTTTAATATGCTCGGCACGCGTCTACCGCATGTTCAAGTGGCCAGGAGAGATATGTAGCGGCTAGCCTGCTATCAGCGGACGTGAACTTTGGAAAGGAGGTCGCAGAATCAAATGCGTCACGCGGAGAGCGGTACTTTTCAAGCCGAGATTAGACGTGAAGCGGGCTGTAATTGACAAGGCACAGATACGCGTCATGCCAGTGTTAATGGAATTCGGCGCTATATCTAATCAGGCATTACATCGCCCCCCTTGGCTAATATCAGTTCAATGAACGTGGGAATGTGTGTGGGGTAATCGGTTTCGTGTGGCCGGAGCAAAGCACTTGAGCCTCGTTGCCAACGGTTGATTTTTTTTGCTGCGTAGTTTGCATAGGTGGGCGGGCGTGTCGGGCAGTGGGCCAAGTTTATTGTTTGTTTGGTCAGCTATAAATAACCAAAAATGCCAGACAACCTAAACTAATCGTTCTCTTATCATCTCTCCCACAGGCGCCGCCGCTGTCCGCACAGGCCACGACGCACCTCAGCCATGGCTATACCACCAGCTCGTCGGCGCCAAACCGTGTGGTGACTCGCTCGGCCACCATGCTGGCACTCTTCGGCATCGCCCTCTCCTCGTTCAGCCTGAAGCAGTTGTTGGCCAAGAAGCAGAAGCACCAGGGGCTGCGAAAGCTTTAGGAGCAAATAATTAGCCAAAAGACAGAATGAAGAAGGGGGAGTGATGATGGGAAGCCGCCAACGCACCATGTCCTGAGCCCGGACATTCACTTAGTTCATCTTCATGTTGTATATTTTCCTAAGTTAAGTCATCTACACCCACACACTCAGCACAGAGACACGGCCGGAGCTCGGGCATGGAGGCAGGATTATTTTGTACCCATAATCAATGCGCATATATAGATATATATTTTCTTGTTTACACATGCACACACCATGGAGAGCCAACTAAAAGGAATACATTTGTGATAAAACAGAAACGTGTATGAGTGTAGCCAAGCAGCTAGCAAACTGAGCGTAAAAAAATTGAGTAGAAGAACCCTAAATTAAAGGAAATCCAAAATTATCGTTAGCGCCGCTTTTAGTTATAAATATTTTATGTGTAAACAAGTCATATACGTATATTTATTTACAAATTGTATTCAGATCAGAGAAACGACCTAGTTAGAAGGGATAGAAACTATAGTGACATCGCTGGATGGCAGGCAGGGAGCAGGCTGCAACAGTATCCACGAAACCATCTAGTTTTAGTTCCTTATTCTAATAAATGCATTATATTCAATTGGACACTCTTGGTTTTTATTTCACTGCTTAAATAATATAAATATTCCAATGTTTTAAAATAACTCCTTTATCCAAATAAAGAAAACTACATACTTAAATGTTGATATCTGGAAATTCTAATTATATTTCTATCCTTATCTCATTATATTATAAAGGCATGTTATTAACTCTTTATATTGCGCAAAATGGGCTATATATTTCTGATATTTGATAAGCTTATGCAATTTGAATTTGCCACCAATCTACTTTTCAAGGGAAATATATGTACATTTATATCGTTTATAACGATTTTATATCGATGTTTTAGATTATTTATTTAGATAAGGAGATAAGTTAATTCCACGATTTAAAAAAGTTTAAAAATTATACTAATTTTATCTACATTTACTTTTCCTTTTGAACGCTTTAAATTTGTTATTTTTAATTTTAAATATTTAATTTGTTTTGGAATAAAAGTGCTCGATATTTAACACGGTCACACATAAGCTGTTGTGAACTGGTTCGATTGCGAAAAATATTTGCAAAATAGCGAGCTCTGGGGAAATTCTTTATTAATTAATTATATTTATAAACACAAATAACCAGATTTTATAAACTTTATCACCTAACATATAACATCTAAAACACCATTGTTCTCTTTCTCCTTCGGGCTGCAATGGCCTTGCCCTAAGTTGGAAAGAGACAACTAGTCTGTTCTAGGGTTGTCGAGCTTTTTAAATTTTAAAAACTATTAAATTATTATTATTATTATCACTCAACCTATTACAGAAGTTAATTATATTTAATATTTTATGATCTTCAATCCAGCTTTTAAGGTTAATTCCGTTTTTTAAGCCATTTATGCTGGAAGATCAATGTTTTGAAGCAGGACTTTGGGGAATTATACTGATCTTAGGAATCAACACTGATTAAGCTCTAATTTAAAATAATATTTTCAAACTTATCTTAAAAAATCGGACATAAATCAGTATTCCAACTTTTTATATACACTTCGTACAGCTTCGTGTTCCACAAATATTATTCGGAACTAGCCGAAGTAGACGCCATATTGAAATTTCAGAGGGCTGACATTCTCGGGTGAAAAAATCGTTTCATTTTCACTTTCGATGTGAATTTGTGTAAGATTAAGGAATTTTTTGAATAAAGATCTCTTGCCGGTTAAAAGCAGCAACAATAAAGTGTAATACACGCGCCAGAGGGCGGGTTGTTGTTGGCAAACAAAAAGAGCGATTAGCGCGCCGCTTTGTTGTTGGCGGCCAGCGCGTTGTGTGAATTCTGCGGAGAGTTGGCATTCTTTGTAGGAGTTTGCACGTGGAACAGACTAAGGACCCAGGAGCAGGAGCAGGACACACCATGGGCACTCCTGGAGGCAGCGATGTGGCGCTGGTGAAGGCAGCAACGCCATCGCCCTCGCCGCTGGCCAAACTTGATGTGGATTATTTGAGTGAGTGTTGACAAGTCGTCACCCAGCCTGATGACCCCAATAACGCTTCCATTCTGTCAACACAGGTTCCAAGTATGAGATGCATGTATCGCTGTCGGAGGAGGAGCGTCGCTTCTACCTGAAGATGTATCCCAACGTGGATATTGTGAACCAGCGCAGAGTACACTGCACCGTGTGCCGCCAGCATCTGGGCACCGCCCTTGCCGCCGAGAACAACATAAAGATGCATCCCATACTGCGCGTAACGCATTGCGTAAAGTGCCACGACTTCTACAACAGCGGCGAGTTCTCCAAGGGCGAGGATGGCTCGGAGTTGTATTGCCGCTGGTGCGGGCAGGGTGGCGAGGTATACTGCTGCTCCACCTGCCCGTACGTCTTCTGCAAGTCGTGCATTGTGAAGAATCTTTCCAAGGGCGTCATCGTAGACATTGAGCAGAACGAGCACTGGAACTGTTTTAACTGCACCTCCAAGATCCTCTGGCCCCTGCGGGCCCAGCACTGGGCGCTGGTTAACTACATCCAGTCGACGAAGAAGTGAGTGTGAACGATTCGCTTCCTCCTACAATCCCTTAAAATCCTTTTCTTGAAATCCACAGAGCTCTACAATCTATGCAGATGCCCGAGCTAGAAGCTCGCCGTTACATGCTCAAGGATAACACCAACTGCTGTCGCCTGGCCAAGGCAAAAGTAAATAATCTCTCGGAATCCATGGAGAGCCCGGAATCCAATACATCGAAACGCAGCCAGGGAAGCTCGGCGAACGCGGCCAAGAGAACACTCCCGCCTAAGCCGGGTGCGGGACCAGCCAAACGCCCCAAATCATCCAACGACGAGGTGGTCTGCACACCCGATCTGCTCACCATGCTGGAGCCGGACTGCCAGCTCTCCATGCTCCCCAAGCCGCCAGGTCGTCAGCCAGGGCCGCCGTCCAGTATCACCACCACCCCGAGGATTGTCACCGTCCAACAGAATTACACGGGACCGAGTCCCAGTACCAGTAGCACGAGCAATGGGAGTGGCCCCTCCACCTCGTTGGGAGCACCACGCGCCAGCCTGCCGCCGCCATTGGTGCTCAGTGGTTCGGGGATTCGGTATCGTCAGAGTTCTCCGGCCAGTGTTACGAATGTGAGACGCACTGTGGTGCCGAACGTGGTGCGAGAAAGTGGCCCTGTGTTTCACACAATCAATGGGTTCCGTGTGGATCTGAACAGCGCTGCCCAACAGGACTCTTACCGCCTTCCAAATGGACGACTGATCCAAGTCAAACGCCAGATACCGATGGCCAACCCATCGACTGGGGCGCCAACGGCACCAATAGGGCCGATGGTCATGAACTCGGGTGTGATTATTCGTCCGCGAGGTCCAGCTCCAGTTGGCAGGCCGACGAATCAAGGCAACGCCTTTGGCAACAACATTGGCATCTACAATCCGCAGACCAATCAGCAACAGCGGGCGCCGCAAATGGTGCGCATTAGCCAAAACCAGACGGCCACTCCAGCGCCAGCGTCAGCCCCGACCCCAGCCCCGAATGTCAACGGCAGTGGAAGTGCTGGACAGACCCTGATGATTACTCCAGTGCCCGGTCCGGCGAAGACTCCAACTCTGGTGCGGCACAATTACCCAAAGACTTCGCTGGGACAGGCACGTACCCAGCTGCAGGAACAGATCTTCAGCGCCATGGAAATTTGCACCCACCTCACCGGCAAGGTGGTGTCCCTTACTCACTCCAATGCGTACAACCATGTGCGCAGTTATCTTGATCTGAAGGAGCTGTACATTCACATGTCCTACCTGATGACCTACGCCATAGGACGGTTCAAGCATCTGCAGGAGAAGTGCCTGGTGGATATGCGGGAGATGGGCTTCAAGAACGATGCCAATAGTCTGGAGAACGGACAACTGGCTGCCGGTGAGTTGGATTTTTTCATTTTACTTAGCAGTTCTAAACAATGCGATTTCGATTTTTTACGGTGACAATAATTTACATATTGGAACTGTACCAAATATGATGCATAATCCCTTAAGTTTTAAGGATATTGTGAGAAGCATCCTTATCCCTATACCTGTTTTTGGTGCATATTTTCGACACATGGACGGGCGGTGGCATTGTCACTTCGTTTTCGGTTTCCGTTTCGCGAGTGCGTTTAGTTTTCTTTTTGTTTTTATTTAATAATTATATCAGCGATGAGTGCCTTAATGTAAGTATCCTGTTTTTTATGAAAAACTCTGCGAGTTCCATTTCATTGGCTGCGATGGAAAGAAACAATTTGGTTTTAGCTTGGTCCATGTGTTAGCAAAATACCATCCAAGGAACAGGCAATGGGATGGAACCTAGCAGCAGTCGTTAAAGCCTTGCTATTGGTCTCTCGCTTCTTTCAGCCGTCGACTACGTCTGCTATGGCCAGCTGGACGATGTGGATCTCTTCAACACGGGTTGCAACAGTTTCCACAACCAGGTCTATGAGTATCGCAAAAGTTTGCATGCCAATTTGAAGGAGGGCGAGGACTGCGAGCCACTGCCGCCGCTGATGCCGCTCGGAGTTCGAGCCGAAGGCGATCCGATCGATGAGGAGGAACCCTCTGAGTTGGAGCCAGAACAGAAACAGGCTGCGGTGGACGAGGCAAATGATTTTGATTACGACGAGACGGAGGATTTGGATGATGATTTGGACGATGACGATCTGGATAACGAGGAGTGCGGCGAACTGGGTACAGAAGAGAGCATGAATCGCAATGAGCAAGCTCACGCCTACGATCGTAAGCTAACCCGACTGCTCCGTGAATATCCCTCGCTCTGGTGCACCCGTCATCCGGACTATGGCAAAAAGGAGGTAACACATAAGCAGTGGCGAGTGATTGCCACCCACTTTCCCCACGGCGACGACATCAAGCTGCGCTGGAAGAACGTACGAAAGCGTTACGTTCGAATTGAGCGCAGGCTGAAGCAGGGAAAGCGTTTCAAGGGCTATTTCGACAAGGCGACCAATTATCTGGCCAATAGAGATCGGCCCAGAAGCGAGTGGCTGGCGGTGGACTGTGGCGAAGACGACGGCGATGGCTTTGAAAGGAAGCAACTGGACGTCATTGAGAATACCATGGAACACAAAGAACAGAAGGCGGTTCCAGCGCCTCCGCCACTAAGCAAACCGAAACCACGTTTTCCAATGCGACCCCTGGAGGTACGTGCCATTGATCAACGCATCATCACATTCGCCAAGAGCCATCCCGTGCTCTGGCGCAAATCCACCGATCCCGAGTTCAACAGTATTGACGAGCAAACCAGGAAATCTTTATGGCAGAACTTTTGGAAGTCGGCGCCCAGTAAGAGTTCCAAGTCCCAGCTTATATTCCTTCTTTAAAAAATTCCTTTCTATTTCAGATTATGCCTGCGAGTACCTCGTGGAACGCTGGCAACAGATGTACGAGATGTACAAGTCCTTCCGGCTCAAGAGCATCAAGGACAAGGGCATTTTTGCGAATCTCGAGTTAAAGTATTCCAAGTACTTGGCCAGCCTGTATTTCTTGTACAAAATCGATGAGCAGGACCTGCGTGACGAGTTCGAGCCCCTGCAGGATTGCGTGCCGAATGCCAGCGACATGGCCGGAAAGCTAAAGGACATGCCCGACGACAAGCAGTTTGCCCAGCAACTGGTGCTGGCCATAAGGGCTTATCCTACTCTGTGGAATCCCCGGCATGTGGACTACAACGATGTAGGAGCCAGGGAGCGCCTTTGGCCAGAGGTGGCCCGAAGATTGCCACGATTCAAGCGGGATGCCAGGGCCTGTAAGCTGCGCTGGCAAATGGCCAAGTTCGCGTACGAATGCTACTGCCGCGAGATGGAGCGGCAACCACCGACGCGGGCCAGCGAACAGAAGCTCCAAAAAATGCGAGCCAATTTCCCACTCGAAGAGATGCGTTTCCTTAACACTTAGTCATTACATTCCAGACCTTAGATTAGTTTAGCTTAGGTAGGATTCTAAGGTTATAGTTAAGGCTTAAATAAAACTTTTTGCCTCATACAATAATCGTTGGTTCTCCAAATGTTTTCCTTAAAATTTAATTACATTTTAGTATTTAAACTAAATTTAATTCTTAAATTTTGCTTTATTTTGCAGAGAAACAAGCCAGCGATGACGAAGACAATGAAATTGAGATTGTGGAGCCCAAAACGGATACCATTACCATTGATTCCGACAACGACGATGACACTCCCTCGACCTCAACGCCACAGCAGGCCATGATGAAGATTGTCTCGGTGGTATCGGCGGCTCCGAAGAAGGAACTGTTGGAAAAACAATCTGATATCGATGTGGCTGCCTTCAGCTCCACAATCTTGGCCAGCCTACTGGAAGTGGATATAAACGATGGTTCCGGTGACCCTAAGTCCGTTTCTCCCGGTCAGAAAAAGCAGCCGCGGAAGAAGACAACGAATAAACCGAATCCAGCACTGCTGCAACTGGAACGCCAACGTATGGAGGAAATCAAGCGGTCGGATGTCAAGCTAAAAAAGAAGTGCATGGTGAAGCTTCGACGGGCTGAGGAAGAGTTTGAGGTGGCGCGCAAATGGGTGGAGAGAAACAGAAAGCAATCTGATCAGGATACTCAAGGAAATGTCGGCACTGCGGAGGCGTCGCTGGCCAAAGCTCCTAGTGAAAAGGATGTTGAGGAGTCATCAGGGAATACTCCACCAATGCACAATCCTTTGGATGTTTACATGCAGCTCATTTCTTTTGCTCCTAAAGCGCAAAAAGAAGTAGAAAAGAACAAGGACAAAGAGTCAGAAGACTCGGTGCTAAAGCAGCCCGATAAGCAACCTATCCCTGATCCCACTGACAAAGATAAACCCGCAGTTAAGGAAAAAATCGGCGTAATACTAAAGGCTGCTATCAAGGCCAAGATAACGCAAATAGTACAAACAGTGGAGGAGGAAGTAAGAACGGAAGAAACAAGTGCTACAATTGAAATGACAGCAGAACAAGAAAATGCTACTACAGGAGGAGAGATAGAATCAGAAAAGAATAGTTTGGATGAAAAGAAAAGCGATTCCGAGTCTCAGCCCGAAAAAGTAGCAGGAAATGAAAAGGCTGAACAGAAGGAAAAGGAAGACGTTGTTACAGAAAAAGAAAAACCTGTTGAGGAGAGTTTTCAGTCTGAAACTACTTTAGAGACCGAAGCGCATACAAAGGAAGTCATTGAAGAAAAAAGAGAAGATGGCCTAGACCAAGAATCATCTAAGGAAAACGATCAGCCAAATGAATCCATTTTTCCCAATGAACAACTTGCAGAACAAGCCGCTGCGGACTTGGCTGAAGCCATGGACACATCGCCTGACAATGGTGAGCCCTCGGCAGCTGAGCTTGTAGAAAGCATTGACGTGATTGAACTAAATGAACCTCCCAAAGAATTACTCGATTGTGCTATCGACGAGGTGATTGGAATGGATGGCATCGATCTAAATTGTGCCACCGAAGAGCTAATGAAAGTCTTGGCCAGCAGTCCCAGCGCTCTCACAACCGAAAATGTGATCCTAGACGAGACTACTATTGATGCAGATGAACTGATAGAAACCCTTCCACTGGAAACTACAGAGCCACCTGAGATCCTTCTCAAAGAAGACGACAAAGGAGAGACTGAAAAGAGTGAGGCACCCATTATCAAAAGCGGTGAACACGGTGCGGCCGCCCAAGAGGAGGCCAGCGAGCCTACGTCACCAGAAGATGTGCCCGCCGCAGGGCAAATACATGGCTAGTTTGTGGTGATCATCAGAGTCCCCCCCGCAGAAGAAAAAACGTAACATGGGGACCTAAAGTTCTTCAGAGCCAGACGAACTAAACAATTGGGTACATTAATTATCGTAGATATACGATTTCTCTAAAATTCTTGTTCATATTTGGGAATTTTTTCTAGAGTAAACTAATTTGTTTTTACCGATTTAAAAATCGTCACTATAAGCAGCTTAGATTTAAAGTTAGAGACAATTTTTAGTGTATAAAGGAGAAACACTGGAAGATTTTTAATTTTATACGAAAATTCATTGCACTTGCCACTTTTAATTATGTTTATGTAGGACCTGCATTTTCTAATGCATTGTTATGTTTTCTAAACGCTTACAAAGCCGGTAATCCCAGATCTATATGTATGTGCATGAAGCAATCTGAGGTGGAATACCTCCAATGACCTCTCTCAACGGTCATTGATTAAAGCTAGAATAAATATAATATATAAAAACACACAAGCCAATTGCCAATAAGTAGTATTTAGGCTGAACAGATATTGTATATGATTAACTCTAAGCTATCTTATGACAAATAAAAGGAATACTGAGCTAATTGCGATTGTTTTGTATTTATATTTCAAAATATAAGGTAAGGCTCATTGAAATGATTTTATGTAAAAGTCTTTTGCAAACTTTGAAATTTTATTCACATTTCTTTAGCAAACTGAACAAACAACTAGAAATTTGGCAATCTGATTTAATAAATATTTTTACGTTTTCTCACGTTTTCCAACTGATAAATAATGTTACAGATTCTGTATGTGAACCAGCCAAGACATTTATATTTATTATATTTATTTATATTTGATTTTCATTCAAAATAGGTCATAAACGATGAAATATAAATAATGCAAGATGCAGCAGGACAGTAGTAACTGACTTTAAAAAATAAATACTTATATATCTAGCGTTAAATCTATTTGTATGATCTAGGGTCCTTGTCCGGAAGCCAGACTAATAAATAATTTTAGCGGCAAAGTAGAGTATTGGGAAATCACGTCAGAGACACGGCTCCTAACAATTGGGTCGTTTGTGCAGTCGCAGTTGGCTGAAGTACCGCTCGGGCGGTGGACACTTGATGGAGTAATCGGACACGTGGTTCCAGGCCTCCACCATGCTGTCATCCTTCACCTGATGCTGCAAGATGGTGCCCTTAAAGGCACACAGCTTCTTGGAGTGCTCAAAGTTAAATAGAGGATGGTGGCGACGTTTGACATTGGCTCGCTGCGCACAGAGACCCGTGATGTACACATCCTCCAGATAGACCAGCGTCGTATTAAACGACGCCTCATACAGCCGCTGCACCACATCAATGGAGAGAAGGTAGCCGGCACCGGAGAGATACTTTGGATACGACTCCGGCTGATACATGTACGAGGGCATGTACCACTTGCTGGTTACATCACTGACCGGTACAACATTGCAGAACTGGTGGCCGTACATCACACCATACGTGTCGTTCATTCGGTTCTGCGGGGATGTAGCCAGAAATGTGAAGCGGTCATGATAGTCCAGTGTGTCGTTGTACAGCGGTATAGTGCCTCCCAGTAGGAAGTGCAACAGATTGGGTACATTCAGGAATGTATCATCGTCGCACTTGAGGAAAAAGGCGGAGGTATTCGAGCAGCTCCTATTGATGTGCTTCAGAGCCATCACCGACTTTAGGGTGAGGTTATTGTAGCTGTCCACAAAATTTCCTTGGATTATGTCATTGTACTGCTCTGCTTCGTTGTGAATTCGAGTCAGGGTCTCGTTTCCTAGGAGCGCCTCGTCCCGGCTGTGTCCAATAACAAAGACTATGCGTACTGTGGCGGTAATTGAGTCACTCACGCCACGCAGGTAATCGGCGTACAGCTTGAGACGCTCCGGCAACGGCGGCAGGTACCGGCCCTTGAGATGGCCATGCAGTTTGGCAAAGGCCGGGTAGTTGAATTCGGTGGTGTTGCCCCAGGTCTCGCGTATGGTCTGGCGCTGAAGAAAGTTGCCCAGGCTCGAGCAGACGGCGATTACCAGGAAGGTCTTGTTTCGACAAAGGTCACGGGGTACAATGGCTGCCGTTTCCTGTCCGGGATCGAGGTAATCGCCTATGTTCCGCGAAGTCTCCAGCGTCCAGTCTGGCAGACCAGCTGCAACAACAAAACAATGAATGAGTTCGGAATGCAATGCATCCATTGTCTTACCACTACGCCTGTGCACATCCATGTATATGAGCGGCAGGTAGACGAAGAGCAGCAGCAACACAATGCAGACGCTCAGGGTGTAGCAGCCGAGGCGTCTCAGACTCCTTGGCAGCGGGAGGCGGTTGCGGCGCTGCAGCTTCCTCAACTTGACCTTGGTACGCTGGGGGGCCTCATCGTCAGACCCAGTGGCGGAACTATCCGCCGCCGTCGCCAGCAGAGAACTCTGCTCCTCGCCATTTTCCGCTGTCCAGGTGCCGTGCATTTGACTCTTTGTTCGCTAACGGTCGCCGTCGTTTTGGTCGCATTTCATATTCGGAACCGGCAAGCCTGCATGTTATCCAGGAAATTGAGTGTTATTGGCAGCGATAAGCGTATGGTGCTCTTGAGTCACTCGCCCGTTTCGGGCCACATCTAATCGGTGTGTTTTTGTTTGTTCTTTTTCCTCGTAATTCGAAAAATCAGTGATTAAATCTGTTACCTGTTCAGCTGATTGCCGAAAAACGTAAAGCTCGTGACTATCGATATGTTATTTGAAGAGACAATCGGCATTAAACATATTATTACCAATAAATGTAATTTAATCTTTTTAGTTTACAAATATATTATATATATATATATATATATGTACATATATATCTGACATAGGAACGGTAGGAAAAAACCAACCTTAAAGCTATGTGTCAGAGATACAAACGAGTGTATTGTTCTTGAAGTTTTAAGGGAGAGGTTTTTCTATGGAAAAATCCCTTGAAGCTGGCGGTTTCCAGTTTTAAATGTTTTTTATTGCAGTTTAAATTCCTTATAAAAAAGGTATTTATAAAAATCGAATTTTACTTTGCGCTATAAACTTAATTAATAATTTATATTTAAAAAATCGGTTACTGAAACGCAAACTAGCGAAAGTGAAACTGAAACCCAAAGCCGGCTCAACATACACCCAAATAAAATTCATTTATAGTTGTGCTTAATTATTTGTTTATGCATAAATTTATTTAAAATGTTGTATGTACAATGAATTCGAAAATAGGCCGCTCTTAGTCAAGTTTTTCGGAATATTCCAATGATCGAGCGTTTTCTCGGTCCCAATTAGTAATGATAAAATGGTGATGGTGCACGGGTCAGTGATCGGTCTTAGCCTAAGTTAACTTAAAAACGGACAACACATAAAGGCGGTCTGCTTAAAGGATAATGCATGAGAAGCCAGCCCTTGCGTCCACTTGAAGGATTGCATTGAATTGGATTGGATATTGAATTAAATTTGAATTCGTGGGGGAAATGACCCGGGACCAGCCCTAAAAGTCGGCGTCCAGGGTAAAGACATTGTCCAGGCGGTTGGTGGCCACGCCCATGCGCTGGTACTCGCCCACCTTCTTCTCAAAGAAGTTGGTCTTGCCATCCAGCGAAATCATCTCCATGAAGTTGAACGGGTTCTTGGTGTTGTAGATCTTTCCAACGCCCAGCTCGACAAGCAGGCGATCAGCCACAAACTCAATGTACTGCGACATCAGGTCGCAGTTCATGCCGATCAGATTCACGGGCAGGGCATCGGTGAGGAACTCCTGCTCAATGTCCACAGCGTCGCGGATGATCTCGATGATGCGCTCGCGCCTCGGTCTCTGCACCAGATGCTGGAACATCAGCACCGCAAAGTCACAGTGCAGTCCCTCGTCGCGGGAGATCAACTCGTTTGAGAAGGTCAGTCCGGGCATCAGGCCGCGCTTCTTCAGCCAGAAAATGGAGGCAAAGCTGCCGCTAAAGAAAATGCCCTCAACGGCGGCAAAGGCAATGATTCGCTCCCCAAAGTTGGCAGACTTTGACGAGATCCAGGACAGGGCCCAGTCAGCCTTGCGCTTCACCGCCGGCATGGTCTCAATGGCATTGAACAGGTACTCCCGCTGATGCGGATCCCGGATGTAAGTGTCGATCAGTACACTGTACATCTCCGAATGCACGTTCTCCATGGCGATCTGGAAGCCATAGAAGCAGCGGGCCTCTGTGATCTGCACCTCCTGGCTGAAGCGCTCCACCAGGTTCTCGTTGACGATGCCATCGGAGGCGGCAAAGAAGGCCAGCACATGGGAGATGAAGTGACGTTCGTCATCCTTAAGGCGATGCCAGTCGGTCAGATCCTTGGACAGATCCACCTCTTCCACTGTCCAGAAAGAGGCCTCGGCCTGGTTACGAGAAAATATGAAATATTGGTTATCTCTTCAGCCACAATTCAACTCCAACAAATACACATTTATTATCTCACTTGGTAATTTTCCCGCCAAAAACGAGTAAACATTAATGCATTGAATCATTGGAAGGGGCAAGGGCCGAGGGCCGGGGAAGGAGCTATCACAAACATTGATTCATGGTATCGCAAAACGTAGCCGACGTGACCGGCTTTTGGCGCGCTTTATCACAAAACGCCCGCCCTTCCACAGTTTTTGCCGCCCAAAACATTGGATTTTCACCACGCACACTGCTACACACGCCACCACCATTACCGCCACCAACACATGCATATACACACCTTCTTGTACATCTGCCAGATGTCGTGATACTGGATGGGGAAGATGACGAATCTCCGGGGATTCTCGCGCAGCAGGGGCTCCAGCGAGGGATCGAAGGGGGCCGCCGACTTATCCATGATGGAAGCCGACTTGCCGGCTCCATTTTCCTGCAGCTCCTTGGCCGCCTGGCCGCCGTTTTCCTCCTGGCCAATGGACATTTTGCGAACGTTGCTGGCATTGTCGGTCAACACCTTCTTGCTGGGGCTCTGTTTACACGGCGAGAAAGAGGAGACAAAGAACATACATAAACAATCATTTTCGCTGCGTAGGTTGTTATTTTCCCCCGGGAACCAAAGCAGACACACAGATACATGCAAAATTCTATGTATAGCCCTGAACTTGTGCATTTAATTGTGCACACCGCTCGCGTTGCATAAACGTGTCAATTACCTTAAGCGAGAACTTCTCCATGTTGTCGGCAATGTTTTCCTTGGACGCCATTTGAGACATGTTTGTGCTTTGAATTGTCCTAGCGTGTAGCTTGTGAAATTCACTTTAAAAGGCGGTTAATCTTCAGTATCGGTCCAAAATTTTAGCGGCAAATGAGTTGTAAAACGCTGCTTGCGAGGTTTTTATAGTTTTCGATTTGCCGCCAATTTTGGGGATGGCATGTTGATGCTGAAAACATCGATTACATTTACCGATGTTTTTGTTGATATCGATGTTCGATGCATCGATGTTTTCAGCATCACTAGGAGTGATGGATCATTAACCGGCTAAAAACAATAATAAACAACTAATTATTTAATAAATTTTTATAGACCAAATATGGAAGAGACGTCTTCAGAGCACCACAAGCGAATGGAGTACTGCACCACAAGACTGCAGTACCGTCAAGGGCGAGAGTTGAAAGCGGTTAAGGTGGGAATAGCATCTTTTTAAAATCGTATATTGTATCAATATATCTATATTATAGGTTTATACAGTGGCCAGCGAGTCCAGGCACCTGCTGATATTCGGCGTGCCAAAGATAAACCTTCAAGCGAATCTAAAGAGCAAACTGCAGGGCTTCGGGAGGCTGGAGTCCTGTGTTTGCATAACTCCAGAGATGGCTTCAAAGAGTGAGTCTTAATAGTGCTTCAAAATGATCATTAAACTAACTATTAACTATTTCTAGTGGAACTAGAGGCCTTTACGGATGTATTTGCCGCCAAATTCGAGCGCCTGGAGGTGGCCAGAAGGGCAAAGCGGATGTTGGATGCTCGTCAATTTTACGGCGGCATTTTGCACATTTCCTACGCTCCGGAGAGGGAATCCCTGCACGAGCTGCGGGAAAAGCTACTGCAGCGCAGGCAGGAGGTGGCTCTTCGCATCCGACGTAATCGTCGCGGTGAGGATCCGCCGCCCAAAAAGAGCCGGGAAGCAAAATGATTACTAGGTCGTGACGCTTTATTCAACTTAACTCATTGCAATGAACCTCTAAGGCAGAACGATGTCATTTTATTATCTCCACGTGGCGAAACCTCCGCTCCTCCTTAACTGGCCAGAACGACTGCCTATTTCTGTTTCGTTCGACGCAGATCATGGTAATAGTTCAGCAGGCCAATGCGCTTCGCCCATATCTGTGCTCCGTACGTGGCCCAGAAGCTATAGATTACGTCGTGATTAAAAGAGAGGATCGCACACTAGATAAAAATGCAACTCACATGCCAAACATGGCGCCACCCAAGTGGGCAGCATGATCGAAGAACTTCCAGCCCAGGACACATCCGGCAAAGTCAATGCCCATGATCACTTTGATGCCGGCTCCGGCGGAGAATGTCAGCGCGGGCAGGAACAGAATGCTAAGCTGCGTATCCGGATATTGGGCGCACACATAAGCCAGAACTGTCATTATGGCACCAGACTAAAATGCAAATTTCGAGCTCAAAATTATGCGAATTCAGTGACGATTTTCCTGTAGCATCCTTACCGCCCCCAATGACATTCCCGCCGAACTTGTGCCGGCCTTGTACAGCATGCTCATCAAGCTGGAGAAGACACCGGCGCTGAGGTAGACGGCCAGGAACTGTTCCTTGCCTAGCGAAAGGACCGCCGCATTGGCAAAGCTGTGAAGCACGTACATATTGGCGAATATGTGCATGGCGGAGTAGTGGCTAAATGTGGACAGGAACATGGGCCAACAGACGACTCCTACGTAGAGAATATTAATTAGTTGTTAGCTAATGTATAAAAACTTTTAACATATCCTTGCAAAGACAATAAACAAACTCTCAAGACACCCATGAATAATTTCACTACGTTTCCTCACAATTAAATCTTTCAATAGTTTCTCTGGGAAACTATAAGAACTTTGCAAGGATAACCCGCAACTTTGCCCTGTCAGACTCACTCGCCGCAGGATTGGAGGTAAAGTATGTCAT
This sequence comes from Drosophila mayri, assembly GCA_008042485.1. NCBI lineage: Eukaryota > Metazoa > Arthropoda > Insecta > Diptera > Drosophilidae > Drosophila > Drosophila mayri. Next base: position 19,729 of record VNJN01007322.1, on the reverse strand, counting down.
CATGGTCGTTCGCAAGGACGGCACCCGCCACAGGGCAAAAGCCAGGGCATTGAACAGGAAAATGGGAGCAAACATCTTGTCGCCCGGCGTCAGGGCATCCCAGTGGCGTTGGATGTCCTGCTTCAGCTGCGTCCAATAGTTGCGGTCCGCCAGGGATCGGCTCTGCCACCAGCCAAATCTTGCCTGACGCGCCTTCGCCAGGATCGCGCTGCGTGTGTTCTCATACTCCAGAATGGTGGCTCCGGCGAAGCAGCCCACCGTAAACTAGGCGTGGGGTACATATATACATTAACAAGAGTCTTAATCCAGACGAGTCCACCGCTTACTGCTCCAGTGAAGGCCACCGCCTTGATCACATTGTTCAGCGGCACGGAAGTGTTTGGCTCCGCCGCCCCTGGCTCACCGCCCGCTGGCTTAAGGTCTTTGGTGCTCTGCTTACGGTTGCCATGCAAGTGCCGGCGGCATGACCTCGTCCCCGGATGCCCAGAGGTTATGGTGTGTCTGTATGGCAGGATCAGCGGCACTTTGGCATGATGACATCTGTGGCTGCAAGAGTTTATGTTTGGTTGGACTGTGATTACTGCCGTGACTTGGCGGTGGTTGTCCCGCTTACTTACGCCACCTGGGAGAGCCAGCTCCGGCAGAGCGCACGACTCATAAGCATAATAGTGCGGGTCTGGGTAAATTTAGCATAAAATATTAAAAATTTGTTTAGTTTTGCTTCTCGGAGAAGGGCCCGGAAAATTTAATAAGTGGCCGGAGCACACTAGGAGAATAATGCGCCCATTAAGTGTTTGTTGTTTTTGGTTAAATTGGGCTTTGGTCATACTGAAGCTTTTCGGGCGAAACTTTTGTTAAATTATTTCATTAATTATAATTATTTATTATTTTTTTATGTAATAAATAAGCTATTTTACTTTTTAGAGGAATACACATATGATTTTATTACCATATAATAATTCTATTATAAAATTCCAAATAAATTTGTACATATATTCGAATTAGTTAAAATTTAAAACTAAAATAAATATTATTTAAACAAAACACCCGTATGTTGACTTTGTCATGGTGCGTTTATTTATTAAAACAATACTTTTCGATAAAAACAATACAAAAACAATTGAACCCGAGTCAAGTGAGAGTAAATTGAGCTTCTAGGCAGCCTTCACAAAGGCTCCGGCAAAAAGGATATTCTTCTTGTTCCAAATAACATACAGGAAGGGGCGATCCGCCTGGAACTGCAGGGGGAAAGTCATCATGCGGGTCATCATGATCATGCCGGTGGCAGCCGCCGCCTCAGTGCCCTCCTCATTCACCTCAATGGTGGCCTTGTGAAGGACTTGAGAAACATAGATATCCTCAGGGGATTCCAGCAAGTTGTTGAACTCGGCTGCGTCGGTGAACATTCTTGTTATGCCCAGCTAAAAGTATATAAACAAACAGAGTATTAATATGTGCGTTGGGTAAATAATAACTAATGAGGTCATAGCCATTCGAGGGTTCGGGATCGATAAGATAGGTAACCTTAGTAGAGTGTGTCACATCCGACTGCAACTAAAATTGTATAATTTTATGGGATCGTGCGGCTGATACATGATCTTTAACACGAACCGCAGGCTGCGTCAATAAAAGCGGTCACCGCAGTCCTCATAATAGTTATCTTAGACACCTCCTAATAGCGATAAGCTACTATAAATAATTCCATACATCAAGCAAAGGTATTTGGGAGATAAGAAACCAAATAAATGGTTTTAGGGGGCGGTTTGCAGTGGTGCAACGTGGCCAAAAAGTGTATTAGAGAACAGGGAGCATCTATATTCAAGTAATTCCATTATGGCACGCACCTACCCCTTAAAAGAAAACCATTTATCATGAAAGTGGGTCAAAAAACGATGTCAAACTACGTTAAGGCGAAAGCTGACCATGAATTAATCTAAGTAAATTAAACGTAAAGGTGTCACTCCTCCACTCACCTGCTTCAGTTTCTCGCCCAACTCCAGGGAGTAGTCCACCTTGAATTTGGGGAACTTAACGTTAACCTCCTCCACGGCCATCTTGGCTGACAAATCCACCAGATTCACGCCCTTGAGCTTCTCAGCCAGGTCGTAGATACCGGTACGCTCCTGCGGCAACAGCACAAACATGGATAGATCCGAATCCTGGTAGGGCATATCCAGGGCACTGCAGCCCAGATCCTCGAAATAGCCGTAGGCAAACTTGGCCTTCTGGTTCATGTAGCTGACCTTGACCTGCTCCTCTTCGCCAACCCAGAAGTCATCCTCTTCGGTGCGATCCGCGTTGAATTTGTGCGCCCAGCTGCCCTTGAAGTGTAGGGCATTGAGCAGGACTACCCGGGTGTTGTCATTGAAGGAATCCGCACTGACCAGCTCCGTGATCTTGCCCTGGGTCTTGGCATTCACCCAGGCATTGATGGCCTGGGCGGCGGCATCGCTCAAGGCAAAGTTAATGGACTCGGCCTCCGAGTGATACTGCTCCTTGATGGCGTCCTGGTAGGCTGGCTTTAGCTGCTTGCCCTCCTGCACGTACAGCTTGTTGGCCACGCGTAGCAGGTTGCTGTTGCGGTACTTCTCAAGCACAAACTGGAAGGTCTGGGCCACCTCCGGCGGGAAATTGGACACAAAGTGCAAAGCCTTGGCGATCTCATCGGCGGTTTCGCCCTGAGCGCCAGCAAAGGCCAAAGCGATGCAGGTCTGGATGGAGAAGGGCGAGAATACAACGTTCTCCTTGAATCCGCCAGTGGCCAAAAGCTGGAAGAGTTCGGTGGTGAAGCGAGCGCCTCCACGCGCGAATTCCAAATTGAAGTCGAACATATTGATTGTCTGTGACTGTGGGTGGGTCTGCGTGTGCTGCGTAATCGCGGATCTGCTGCGTGTACTTGCTTTCTGGCCCGCTGTCTACACCGGAATGCCTTAAATGCCGATTCGGGGCCACAACAAAAGTGAAAACGGAGAGCCCACAGCCGGCGGATGGTGAGTCACTTATCAAAACACCAAAACATCAAAACAGAAGAGGTGGTGGCGTCACCTTCCGCTGGTGCCTCTCTCTGTGCCCTTGGTGGTTTCCCCGAGGATTACCAGTGCAGTTAATATCTCTGTAGACCTATAAATAGTCATTGCAGTACAGTTCTTGTGGTTTTAGTGGCCAGATTGCGGATATTCTGTAAAAATTGCTTGTAATTCTTTGTAAATGGTCAATATGACCGGACCAGTGGGCGCCTAAAAATACCATTCAACAGGTGGTAAAATAAATATTTTGAGTACCTGGACACACATTTTTTTTTATAGAAATTTAAAAAATCTACTTTTTCAAAATTAAAATATTAAATAAAAAGGAAGGTCTTAATATTAATAATTTACTCAAGTAAAATAACGTTTAATGCTCTCTTATAATTTTTAAATTAATTTGTCGTTTCTGGTGTAATCACATCCATATTCGTTTTTAAAAACATGACTCGGTTTAGCTCATCGATGCTGCAGGCGGGGTCCTTAATTAAATTGGTGGCTTCCGAGAGCACCAATTCCGATGGTGCATTGGTGGCGGGAATGGCTAGAATTTGGCAACTAGTCTTGTAGAGCAGCGGAAATTGATCTCGATTGGAGTGCCACCATTCCAGGACATGAAAGCCTTCGTGGTAGGCCATCTGAATGCCCCTGTATCCTCGAATTTCCTTCGTGATCCTATCCTCCTGGCTGTCCATGGCCACAAAATCCGAGAAGAGGTCATCATCTGTCTCAAAATCGCGTTGTTCGAGCACCTCACCTTCTCCCTTGATCAGTACCTCCTCCACTTTACGGGTTGTTGAGTGCTGCGTGGAGCTGTACCGTTTCATAAATTCCTCGCAGTTCTTGATGGTTTTCTCTCGCTCCACCTGGCTGCATTGCAACAGCCTGTTGGTGGGTGGGAACAGGAAGTGGGCCATCATGTGATACTTGGTGATGCAGGGCATCACTATCCAATCAATATTATCTAGCAGAGTCCGCTTTAGATCCACCTCTATCTCGTGGTTGGATTCGCCGCTGCAGAACTTTCGCAGCCGATGTACATGTGGAATGACCAAATGCAGAGTGGGTCCTGTGCCGGACTCCAGCGTGCGACAGCACTTCTCGAACTGACCCAGAAGGCTGTTAATGGCCGTTAGGCCTGCTGCGTCGCAACCCTCCATCAGCTTCTCATCCTCATTTACGATTATGTTCCAGTTGGCCTCCAAAGACTTGAATATATGCGAGATCCTGACCAGACCCTTCGACGTTGGCGTGGGCAGCACCCCTAGGATTACCAGCTCCTTGGCTTTGTTTAATATTAACCTCAGTTCAGTCACGTCGTGGAACGTTTTCTCCACGACTCTATCCAGCAAGGTGTTGAAGCAAAAAATGGTTCTTTTGCCCTCGAATATCGTCTTAATGGTCGTACGTTCGTCGTAAACAAAAATGGGATCATCGTCAGCCATGTCACAGTCCATATCGTTCAGAGCGGCATCGATCAGCTTGAGAATGTAAGTGTCTGCCAAACAGGGAACAAATGAATAAGAAACTAAAGGTATTAATACGAATTCCAGCTTCTGACCTGTGGATAACTTGTTCCTGGGCACCTGGGTCACTCCAAGTAATTGGTTCCTCTTCCGTCCATCGCGCACGTAGTGGATGGTGGTGGACAGATAGAAGCTTTCCCCCTGGTCCCTGGTCTCAGCAAGGGCGATACTGTAGCCGGTTTGCCGGGCAGAGGACATCTCGCGGCGTACTTTTTGTAGGACTTTATCGTACCAGTTCTCTATGTTCCAGGCGATTACTCCTTGATCCGGCAGAAGATCCTCAACACATACATTGCGACCGTATTCCGAACCGATCTCGAGGAGAACCGAAACCAGCTTTCTCAATCCCGAATCCTTGCCAATGTTGAAGGGACGACAGTTCACCACGCACCATTCTACCATTGCCTGGCTGACCTTGTCGGTGGCCTCCACCTCCGCAGTGGATTCCTCTGCGGCGTCGGAGCTGCGATGCTCAGACCCAAGGGGATCCACAGTGTCGCCGAGCACCTTGTTCCTGTAGCACTTGTGACGCACCAGGTTCGAGGTGCAGCCTAGGTACTTGTAAATACTGGAGCAGGTGCGGCAGACCACAACGTCGGAGATGGGGACACCACTTTGATCCTCGATCCTGCCGAACACATCCCACACCCGGCTTCTGCTACGCTTGTTGCTAAAGTGAAGGGTTCCGGCTTGGATGAGAGCCTTGATGTAGTCGTAGCTATACGGTATTTTTTCGGGCTTGACGGTGGTCATTTTTAAATATTCCGCATCGAGCTGGATTGCAAGATTTACAATATAATTGTATTTATCTTAAATCTGTGCAAATAAAATTAAAAACAGATGAAATAAAATCGAGTACTGTACGGCACAGATGTTTTGTTGATGTTATCGGGTCTCAGCGTACAATCGATTCGTAAGACTGGAGTTTGTTAAACAGTTGTAACCTTTCCCATTAAACAAATATAGGCGATTATCAAAACAAATTGATTTATTTATAATTTTCTCACTGCGGGTAAGCAATTTTATTAGAAAAAACGTAATTTAGCTGCTCCACCTTGCACTTCTAACACCCTGCCGCGGCCAGCTTTTTGTGTTTTTCAGCACCGTTTTGTGCGTGACTGAACTTCGTGACATGCGTGTATTTGTTTGTATTTGTGTGGATTTTATAATTTGGATCTGTTTTGGTTTACCAACCAATATCCAGGGATAAACACAATGCACGTAGAGCGGAAATCTGAGCTGCGCAGCATGCTAAAGTCCGGGGACAAGCGCTGCAAGCTAGTGGAGCCCCGGAACACGAAGAGCTGCGTCTGGAGGTTTTTCAACCTGGTCTCCTGTGACGACCAAATCGAGCCGTATGCCTGCTGCAAAACCTGCGGGGATCTCCTTTCCTACAGTGGGAAAACCGGAACGGGGAGCCTTCTGCGCCACCGATGTCTCCACTCGAGTAACGGTAAGTTCAGGATCCGAAATATCACGCACGCCCCCTCACTGCCACGCGTGCTCCGCTCCGTGTCCGTGCCCGGAGACACTGAGCACGGATCACCGCCAACTGCCATCGCGATAGCACCGTAGCGATAAGTCCACGGTAATCCGCGCCATTAGCAGAGCGAGTCTGGGCAACTTAGAGCGGGAAAAAATCCATATAAAATCCAGTTGGATGAGAGCCAGTGCTTATAGGGAAAACCAGTCCCAGTCAGTGTTGATTTCTAATAGGATCAGGGGAAAATAAAATGTCAATCCAAATTGAACCCAATTAAATAACCAAATCTGAAACTATTATTTCCATAAATAAATTTGATTCCCTTGCTTATTTTTTGTAAATTTTTTATTTTTCCTTTGTTCACCCCCTGCGTGCGCTCCCGTGCTCTTTCCAACACTAGCAGTGGCGGCACTGACCAACACTGACAACAGCAACGCCGATTTCTCAATTGTACGACAAAAGAACGGAAAATTAGTTTAGCATCCGAAAAGTTATAGAAAAGTCAAGAAAAATGCCTAAGGGACGCGTGAGCAATGTGTGGCAGCACTACGACATCAACGAGGAGTGCGAAAACTTTGCGATATGCCGTTACTGCGGCAACAATATATCGCGTGGTGGCATGGCAAGCAACCTGAAGGGGAACAATACGACCAATTTGTGGACGCATCTGCGTCACAAGCATAGCGACGAGGTCTTGGTCAGTCCCGTCCAGCAGCGCCCGACGCGGGTCTTCCCGATAATCAAGAAAGGTAAAAGGTGTACCAGTTCCCGCGCGGCCTGCCACCGATCCCGCTTTGTGTACAGCTATCGCCCTTCTGGCCGCGCGGCAAACTATCGTCGTTCATCTCTGAATATGATTATATTCATTTATCTTTCAATATGTGTTTCAATATGTATCGCAAATAACATCGCCACCGGACTATTGAACAGCCTTTGATATATCCCCTATCGCTTATGCTTTCAGAAAAAACCGTGCGGATAACCAAGGCCAAGCAGCTGCGCGAGCCCCTGCGCCTGGCCAAGCCGAAGATAGAGGTCACCGGCTCGTATGTGGGCGAGTCCGGGGCCCTGCCGCAAAAGTGGGAGGAGTACGAGCAGAACGACGAGATCAGCGACGATATCAAGGACATCATATACAGCGAGGATCCGCTGTGCTACAGCCCCATACATGTGATGGAAGATGAGACCCTGGAGACCGGCGAAAAGGTCCATGTTGTGAGCGCTGGAACAAGCGGTAGCCGGTCCAGTGCTACACCAGTGGTGGCCACCGTCGTGGCCTCAACTTCGGCCAGTTCCCCGGCCAAGCAGCTAAAAAACAATCTTGAGACATCTATCGACCGCTTGACCACCGTCAGCGAGCAGCTAAGCTACATCATCCAGCAGAATCATGAGGAGGGCACAAAGGACGACGATTACTACTTTGCCCTCAGTTTGGTTCCAATCATGCGCCATCTGTCCATCAATCGCAAGATGTACGTTCGCTCAAAGATCCAGGAGTTATTGTTCAAGGAGAGCGAGGGCGAGTCGGTAACTTCCAAGGACGAGTGAGTGGATTCACAAGCCCCTAGCTAGGAACGGAAGCAACAAGACATGTTGTGGATGTCGGTAATTAAGATAATTATTTATACACTTTCGCTGTGTATTCAGATAAATTATAAATACGAGACATAATACTATTGTACGTACGTTCGGTTTGGCGTCGCATATGCCAATACATATATCTTTTCACATTTCTATTATGATCTTAGCCACAGACACGAAATAATAAAATAAAAACTGTACCACATAGTAATAATCAAACGCATTCATGGTGTAAGACGTTTATTTTAAATAAATTTTATTTAAATAACTTGTTAAGATTTACAAAACAGAGAGCGTTGTTTGCTAGATGGTTGTTATTATAAATTATTGTATTTGTAATTTACAAATCGATTTAGCGGTTAATGCTGCGGCCCTAATAGATATGCTTCACTATCTCTCTCGCATGGGATTTCAATTATTTTGTAGATCTAGGAGTGCAAGCAAATGCCCTATAAGAACAAGATGTAAAGCCCACGATTGTAAGAGGGCCTCTCCTCTGTGGAGTCAGCTCTATGGGGTTTGATCATCATGTTATTATAGGGTTTTTGCGATCATGCGGCTTTATATCATACAATAAGAATACGAAATTACAGTAAAACCCCTACAAATCGAGTAATAAACAATAAACTTAGGCCTACGCGTGTGTAGTACTTGTATGCAAGCCCAGATTTTGGGCCTGGCTTAGAGTCTAGTCAACAAATCGGTAGTTTATCAAACACACTCTGACTTGAATAGCAAAATGTATACATGTATATATCTTATGATGATTTGGTGTTAATCGAACCGCTCTATATGAATTTCGAATGGTGGAAATGATGTACTATATATATGCGAGTATGGGATCGCGTGAGATGGACTTGGTGGATATTAGGGCTAAGTGCACGATATGTTTGCCAAAAGTTTTGGTTTTGGTATAAATTTCATTGTAATATTACGCTTAGATATGCTGCAAATGTCACCGCGAATGTGGTGTATATCTATGTAGGTATATAACATTTTGATTTCGGTTTTCTCAATTGGCAGAGAGAGCGAGGGCGTTCCCCATATTTCCTTCCAATTTCATTTCTTATTTTGTTTTTTCGATATTTATCCAAGAAAGTGTCGTATACAAGCAGTTAGATTTATGTCCAAAAAGTTCATTCAAATTGTATCTGTTTTGGTATATCTGATTCGTATTTTTGTTTAGAATTGATCAATCATCATCATGGGTATATATAAATTGGTATAATTTCCTCTATTCACAGTTCCGATTAATATTAAGCATTAAGTATATGTATATTTTGGGATAAATATTTACAAAATGATTTAAATTCCGGGTCCTTGAGGAGCCCCCCCTTTCATATGTTTTAATTTACTTTGATATGGTATTCTATATGTATCTGTTATATATCTATTTACCGAGGCGTATTTTAATATAAATTAAAAACGGCATTTAATCAAAAATGTACAATTAAATCAATAGGTTTTTGCTTTTTTCGAGTTTTTTTTTTTGTTTTGTATTTTTGCGAATTTTGGAACCATTTCCTCTTGTTTATTGCACTGTCGAGCTTCTTGTGGATGTCCGCGAGGGGATTGGTGGCCTGCCAATAGCCTCATTAGTAGTAATATTATTTGGTTGAGGTCACCAGTTGGGTGCTATAGCCCTGTGTGTTGCAGGTGGGCAGGGCGAAGGGATTGAAACTTAGGCTGCTGACCCCTGAAAATATATGAAAAATATATTTATTATTAATAAGAAAATAATAAAGAATACTCCTACAGGTAAAGGGAATTTTTAAGGAGATTTTACAACTCAAATCTACACAAATAATACGTTTCTTGAGAGGAGTAACTAAGGGAATAGGTTTATTTCTTACTTATACATTCTTAGGAATAATGGAAATTATAAATACCGTTAATCGAGTGTTGTCTGTGGTGTCTGTTGAAGGTGGATGTGTGTTTTAGAGTGCTCAGATTTGTTATTTGCCACCCCTTTTGGCCATGTCCTTGCCGATTGATAGATTGTCTCTGTCTGGCCATCTCCCTGCGTGGGTGGCTGGCGTGTCGATTTTTCTTTCTCTTTTTTATTTTTTTTTTCTGAGGATTGGGCGGGGACAGCATTTAATTTCCTCGCAGGTCCTGGCTCTGCTCTCCTTCCGTTGAACACCCCGGGTGTGTATGGCTTAAACGGCCGCCGCCGTGGCTGCTGACACGGCCGGATTGTGCCAGGGCTGGTGGGGATGCGGGTAGTGATGGTGCGGATGGGCGGCCGCCGCATGGTGGTGCTGCATGAGCCACGTCGACGACACGGCGGACACTGTTGGAATTAATGGCGAAAATGCACTTGCTGAGCATACTTTGTTCACTTTGTTTCGGGCAAAGAAGTGGGAAAGGGGCTTATGGAGGCGACTAGAGAGTTATGTGGGGGCGGTATTCATGTGAGAGTTTAACAGAAGATAAGGTAAAATCAACTCAAGATAAGTTAGGATAAGTGGGGGAAATGAATCCTTAATCGAGAGATGATGGAACTTGATGGAATCTTTCCAAAATCAATGGGTTCTTCCCTTCACCCTTAGAGTGAGCTTATACATCTAGGAACTTTAAGACTTACTTGACGTGGAGTTGAAAACGCTGCCGGGCGAGGAGGACAACGTGCCCATGTTGGGTGCAGGCGCATAACCATTGGCTGTAGCCGCCACCGCTGCACTGGCTGCCGTGGCTCCATAGGATCCTCCCGAACTATGCGGCGTGGAGGCACTGCTGCAGTAACCACCCCGCGGGCTCACGCTGCTCGACTGGGCCCGCTGGTAGTCGTCCTCGGTCCACTGGCCAGTGCCATCCTGCACACTAACTGCCAACTGGCCGGCGTAGGAGTTGAATCCTGTAGAGCCGCCCGGGGATCTGCTGCAACACGGGTTGCGTATTAGCTTTCGAAGGAATATAACTTAACAACGGATGCGCTTACCTGGGCATGGAATATAGAGCCTCAACCAGGTCGGCTGCTCGCTTGAGGATTATCTCTTTCTGCAGCTTCTCGGGATCACCAGGATGCCGAGGTATAAGCTTCTGCAGGCGCTGGAAGCCATAGTCGATTGTGGGTTCATTGAGAGCTGCTTGGAACGCAAAACAATAAAAGGTTAGACTTGGTGTAAAGGATTGGGAGGTATTCCAAGCTGCGACCACTTACAGACATAGACGAAGCGACCGGGCGATCCCTTGCAGAATTGCTTGCTCTTGTAGGATAGCGTCACCTCGACCACGCCGGGTATGTGCCGCGGCGGTGTCTGCACCCGAATCGCATGCGAGGTGATCAGCTCGCTCCAGACCAGCATGGTGCCAAAGACCACTTGGAGGCCATCGAAGAAGTTATCGCCCACAATGATAACGGTGGCGCCGCCGGTTGTCCAGCCCTCGCTGGGTGAGATTGCCTTGATGCAGGGCGTGGCCACGGGCAGCGGTGGATAGAGACCTGGAAGCGAGAGAGAGATTCCAGAGATGGTTCGGGTTAGTTGGGTTAAAGTATGTGGCGGTTGATATTCTCTGCGGATCAGCCAATTGCTACGTAAAAAATGATAATTTGGGGAATTTCTTGGGGGATAGTTTGGGGTATTTTGGGAGCTACGTAAAACGAATAAAATGTGTGGTCGGAATAATTGGAATTTTGCTACGGACCATCGTAGGTACTGTCGGGCGCTAGGGGGTGACCGGAAATGGACAGGGATGTGTTGCCTGTACCTTCCGTGGTGTCCAGTCGCTTGGCCCTCCGTCCGTGCTTCGAATTGTTGTGCACGAACATATTGTCGGAGATGGCCAACAGTGGTCCATCAACGGCCACCTGTGTGGAGATGACCACCTGAGATTAGAGGGTATAAAAAATATATATTAATTGGAATACATAAAGCCTGCAATGGGCTGGTGTTACTCACCTGAAATCTGCGCATATCCCGCGGGTTGCCGGCATTCTTCAGACAATTTTGATTGCACTTCAAAAAGAACTTCAGGAAGAAGCTGGAAATAAGAGGAATTATTCGGGTTAATTGATAAGTTTTAAAATGTAATTATAAAGCTTAATTAACACGGAGAAGAAATGGGATTTATTATAAGAAAATAATAATAAAATCTAATTATCTAATGGGGCTATAAAATATCGATTTCTTATATTTTATAATTTAAACAATATTTATATTTAAATAATTTAAAATTATGTTGGGGTGTTTTCCCAGTTTTATTTATATTTTAGGACTTTTTCTCTCCTCAACTTTATTAAGTGTTTTTTGAAGGTCTGCTATTTGTGACTCTTCTCAAACCCCACAAAAAACATAAATTCATCACCTTTGGCTTTGTTAAGGCAATTATCCGTAAGTTGGGCATACAATCAAGGCATAAAGGCTTCAATTAAGACTCTTTACTATATCGGAAAGACCCCCAACAATATCCAATGAGGTCTTTACGAGTAGCTAATGACGGGTTGCTCCGCCTTTTAGCTGCCTGCCACTTGCTCTCTTTTCATTCATTTTTTCCAGTTTTCTGGGCAGATGTTCGGCCCCGGGGCCACAGGCCGATAAGTGGGGTGACAGACGGCAAATGTCCTGCGGCCAGGATGCTAGAGTGCCTGGTGCGAGTGGAAATTGACACCCGTGTGCGTTGCATTTAAATGCTGAAAATACTTTTATGCATCCGCCGGCGACATGATACGGGCCCTTTTTTTTATTTGCACAAATAATATTTTCCCTTCCAAACAGCGGGGGGTATATATGTATGTATATTTTGTTGTTCTTCGCACTTGACAAATTGGACAAATTAGCAGGAAGCCGAAGGGCGGGAGGAGGGTTGATCTTTGGACACACAGCGGGCAGAATCTACATGTGCTTTTCGGAAATTGATTTATTTACTTATACATAGATTCCGGAAACTTTTACGTTGTTTTTTTTTATACAAAATATATGAATATATCAGCTGTCATTAAGCCATAACTCAAAACTTAGCAGCGATAAGAAACTGACAGGCTGAGATATTTCCGGAATAAGCGCAACATTTTATTTAGAACTGATATGCGAAGGCGTCCCCATTAAGCTGAACTTTATAATGAATACGAGAAACATATAGAAAAAAAATATATACAAAAAAATAAAGAAAAAATGACATGCCTGCTTTTATATTTATTTCGCGCGAGGCGCTTATCGGGAACTATGTCTGGACCTGTCAATGGAACCAGATGTGCGTCCATTACAGCAACGGCGGCATCATCATCATCGTCATCGTCATGATTAACACAAACCATCCCACGAGAGACGCGAGCCGTGAGCAGAGCCGTGTATCTGTCAGATACTGTATCGTATTACACACGCAGCTCACAGATGCAACTGCAGCTCTGAAATTTGAATACGTATCGAGTGGCTATTGAGAGGATCATTCCAATTGCTCGGTGGCGATGACTTCATCCCCGGGAAACACGAGGATATACGAGGGGATGTCATCACTTTGGGATGCTCCATTTCAGAGCCTGGGTTCGATTTTTATGGGCAGCTAATTGACTTCTCAGAAGCAGCCTGCCTTCGTCCTCGCCCTCGCCTCGCTTGAATTACAATGTTTTCAAAATATCCTGACACAGGACGCATAAATTCCCAGGGTCTTCCCTTTGGGAGATCTACATTTGCATATGTCTAGTCGAAGTCTTCCTTTAGGTTTTTGGTCTTTATCCTGCTGCAGTTTAAATAGACTAAAAATACATATCTCCTGCGCTTTGAAATCCTGACCAATTCAATTTCATCAGCCGCCACAAGGATTTTTCAACTGCCTCCCATCTATTTTTTTGTGGCAATTAAAAATTCCAGTCGCGTCCTGCCAATAAATCAAAGTGTCTTCCATCTTAAACGCCCTTTCTCCTGCAATTCTCCAATTCCCATTCTCTGGCTTCGGCTTCGCAACAAACTTTGCTCTGTTTTGGCCTCTTCTTTGTCCTTTTGTTTGTGCCAGCAACGCGAAAATTTTCATTTAATGAAAAGCTACGCATCATCAAATGCGCTAGCACATGACACCGGCAGCCACACCACCTTGGCGGGAAGACATTTCCCGAGAATTTCCCCGAAGGCACACAGATTCGCGCCCGAAATCCATTGGCAGCTCAGGCACGTAGCGCCAACGAAGTGCATAATTGGTCATTCATATTTGGTAGTAGGAGCAGCTGGAGAGGACACCACTTTCGAGTGTCCTTTGATTGGAAGTATTGCTATTTTTGTAGTCTTTAAAACAGTAGCTTGATTGGTGGTCAAATTAAAGTGTGAAGTGTGGAAAAACTAAATAATAAAACGAATAACAATTGTTTCAGATATTTAATACATAACTTTCTTTGTATATATAATCCCTAAACTTGTTCTTGACTGTAAGAAACTCCTTTCAGTATCTTGTTATCTCAAAATGTCCTCAGCTAGCCTGTTCTCTCATAACTTCTAAGCCTAAACCTTAACCTTAACCCCAAGACCACAGTCTTATCCGGCGCTCATCGCAGTCACAGAAAATTGAAATAAATTTCCAGAATATCTTTATCTGAAGAAGCGTCAAAAAGTTTTTCCTGGTTTATGGTTTTCCGAGACGGCAAGCGATTAACTGTGAATTTGCCAAGCAACAGCAACATCGCGCGAACAACAAATTGTGGCATTATCTTTGCATCGCAAAACAACACACAAATTTAATGATGAATTTGGCGAGGACATAAATCGCTTTGCCCAGGCTCACCTCGGGCTCTGCTCCAGTGCCACCTCCAGCGTTCCATTTTCCGCTGATTTTATCTGGAGATGGCGTGAACAGGCCGCCGCCGTGAGGAGCTGGCGCACGCCAGCCACAGGACACGCAGAAGGACCTCGGCTTGAACGGCAGGAGAGGTGTGCACACCTCCACCAAGTTGTCTCTAATTTTTCACTAACGATAATATTCAAAATTTTCAACTTTATTGTCGCATAAACTCAATGACTATGGGGCAATGACAACGAATGTTGGGGGTCTAGAAGTGGCGAAGAGGCCCAAAATAATGCGAAAACTTACTTTCGCGCCATTTCTATGCCTTTTGGCATTTTCTCCACCAAAAAGGACACAAGTAGCAAGTCTGGGAGACAGGGGAAACAAAAAGACGCAAAGACAGACAGACAGAGAGAGAGAGCGTCACAAAAACATGGCCGTCGACAAGGATGAAGTCACCATTTTGCCGCCTTCTATTGTTGCTGCTTGGGCTTTATTTATTTATGCTCCTTCTCGGCTTAACGCTCCACGCTTGGCAGCCCAAGGATTCCATGGATTCCGACTGCGATTCCCACTTATCCACCCTGCCATATCTGAAGTTCATAGCTTTTTTTTTGGTTCCTTTGTATTATAATAGACTTTCGCAGGGGGTGAAGTTTCAGGATATGTCTTCAACAGAGTACACTGTGAGTTTCTGGCTTAGATATTTTTCTGGGTCCTTTTAAAA
The DNA here is from genome assembly GCA_008042485.1 of Drosophila mayri. Taxonomy (NCBI): domain Eukaryota; kingdom Metazoa; phylum Arthropoda; class Insecta; order Diptera; family Drosophilidae; genus Drosophila; species Drosophila mayri. The sequence continues at coordinate 4,678 of VNJN01007322.1, read as the reverse complement.
AGAAATAAATCCTTCACAAAAAAGTACTTTTCATATTTAAAACCTTCTGAATATCTCCCTTTTTTGTTATCCTTCTAAATATAATTTAAGATACTTTAATTTATAATTTTTCCTAGTGCATTTCCCTGCTTGGTTGGCGTGCTGCTGTCTGCAGATACGTTTATCCTTTTGGCCGGAAGAGAACTTGTTGAAAACACTTTCGCTTCGCGAGTTCTTCTCTCACAGAGAGCGAGAGCGAAAGTGAGTGAAGGCACTTTGAGTGTATCTTAGGGATACGAGTGAGCTTTTTACGGGTTCTCGAGTTCATTTTTGGGTGAATGAATCTCTTTGGCTTTCTGTTCTGTTTTTGTGTATATTTTTTTTTGGGGTTGCTTTGGGACCGAAAGTCATGCCGCTGGGACCGGGGAAATACCTTACGAATGTTGTCGTTTTTTTTTTTCTGTTCCAAGGCTGGGGGAAAGCAGCTTGTTCTTCTTTGGATTTCTTCATCTCTAAACTGATTATTTTCATACACACACACTCGCTCACACACAGCGTATCGAGGTTAGATATCAGACGACGATAAAAGTAGCTGGAAGATACAAATGTATCTGAAGGGGATAGACGACGACGACCTCCACTGAACCATCAAATTATCGACCTCATTGAAATGCCCCGAATTATGCCAACTATTTTGGCATGTGTGTGCGTGTGCCTGAGTGTGTTGACTGTCAGTTAACGCTTTTAATACCATTAATTATGCAACAGGGGTAAATGGCCGAGGAAATGGCTAACACACACCAACTAATAGATGAGTTCCTCCCAAGATGATGAGACGAGACAACGACAATGTGGCTTTTTGGCTCAGATCTGTGCATTTTTAATCCTCCATATGTGTCCTCCACTCTGGTGTGTATATAAATATCAATTATGCACATTAGACGGGCTTGCTTGGGATAATTCATTCCGGTTAACCTCAGGGAATGGTTTTAGCTATTTAAAGGTTACAAATTTTAATTGGGGAAAAAAGTTTTTAGTGGGAAATCGTAAGGATCGAAATAGATACAAGCTCTTCGATAAGCTAAAGACAAATTCTCATACTTCAATGCTAAATTTCAGTTGGCATTTGAAAATATCTACCTACATTTATGATTTAATAAACTGCATTTCCCAAGAGCAATCCTAAATTCAGAATGCCGAAAAATATGGAAAGAGCGTGCCAATTTAAAGTGGGAAAGGTGGGGAAAAATTGCGAAGCGAAGCGCTGGAAAATTTACATTAATAATTCAATTTCAATAGACACTGTGTGTCTACTACAAATATGCAAATGAACTTCGCCCAGAGTTCTTTTGAAATGCAAAAATTCAATTCGTTTGATTTACGAGGTGCAAATATCTAAATGCAGTTCGAACTGAAGATCAAACTCAATTGCTTCCACTTCAAAGATAATCGATGGGAAGTCTCTATGAAAATTATATCTCGTTTCATATATCTCGAATTTTTTTTCGGGGTAGAAAGCAGCTCCGCTCTGCTATAAAAAGTCAGAAATATGCCCTGTTCCTCATATCTTTATCGATAATTAACTGTTATGGTCGCCACCCACTCTCTAGATGTCTGCCCAATATTTCATGGCGGGGCGACTGCCGATTCCTGCTGACCGCAAATGCCGTCGAATTTCTCTTGGCTTCGTCGTCTTTTTTGTTTTTTTACCGTGGCGTCGCTTTGAATATTTGAGTAGAGCAGCAAGGACCTCCGCCTCGATCCGCAGGACACGACATCCCAACCAGGTGGCCGGGAATGCATTTAGAAAATTAAAAACTGTGGCAAACTGGCAGCAACTAGCAGCAGCAGTTTTGTCATCATATTTAGCGCGAGTGCGATTATCAAGGCTGGCGGCATGCAATGAATGGCCCAAAACATTTCCTCACCACTCACGCAGGACACTCGGGCTCAGGATAATAGGGAAAATTATTAAGGAGTATAAGAGAGAAATTGTTTACAAATTGTTTGGATTTTTTTAAAATCATTTTGGGATCTAAAATGTTAATTTAAGTTTAGGAATTGTATTTTCTAGGATTGAAATATCTCTATACATTGAAGAATAAATAAAAAATATGAAAACGTTAAAAAGGCTATAAAAAGTTATACAAGAATAACAGATTATTTATAACTTAAATATATTTTTTTAAGGACTCCTTCTAATCTCAGTGCAACTGTTAAGCTCGTTGGCTCTATGTGTTTTGCATATTGGACACCACAAAATGTCAATTCTATTTGCTGCGGGCCAAAAGGGAAGATGGGAAAAAGGGGCTATGGCAGTGGGTAGAGCTGATGGAGTGAAGTTGGAGTTTTCCGGGAGTTGGCACTTAGTTTATTTGGCGTTGCTGCGGTGGACAAAACGCTGGCAAATATAGAAAATTGAAATAAAGCGAAGAAAACGCCAATGACGTGGATAAATGCCAGAGTGGCAAATATTCGATTGTTGGCCTGAGAGCTTTTCCCCTTTCCACAAGCTTTTCTTTTTGTTTTTGTTTTCTGTATTCTTTTTTTTGGGTTTGTTATACGGCAGATGGGTGTTTTTTGTAGTGGCAGATACTTTTTGTTTCGATTGCCCAACAATTTAGCCAAATTAAAAAGTCGATTCCGCGGCGCTTGTCACGCGATAACCATTTTAATGACCGCCGCGGTGATAACGATGCCAATTGCATGCCTGTCAATATAATTCTCGTCATTACGCATACGCACCAGATGTCGAGTCAAAAACTGATATTCAACAAATGGAGCATACAGAAAAAGCCAGAAATATAAGATAAAAGCACTCAAGATCTGTTGGAAATGTGTGACAAAAACGTGGAACATGTCGCTGAACCAGCAACACGAATACCTTCACAAGAGTGCCAACAAATACAAGGACTTGGAACAAGAACAACCATACCTACCGACCACCGCCGAAGTGAGCTTTAAATTCACTTAATTATGGAACACACACGAAGTGCATGCCAACAACAAACTGGGCTAAAAGGAAAAAGGCCAGGCACAAAATGCGATTCATTTCGTTTCGTTTTCGATGCGATTCGATTCCGGAGACAATGCGAGTGTCCTCGCAAATCATAAATAAAAAAGAGGGGGCCAGTACAGAAAGAGAGGGCATCACTCCAACCGAGACGAGATGGAGGAGACTGCGACTAAGCCCTCATCTCATCACCTGCCCCAGGTAATTGCAAATCCCAGAGATCTAGGCCACAGTGGGTATTCGTAAAGGGAGCTTGTAAAACCCTTAAACCCTTACAATAGACTCGAAAACGTAGATAAATTAAGGGTAAATTTGTTTTGTAAATATTTCATAAATATGAATTTAAATTTAATAATAAACCATTTATTTTAAACTGAAATAAAGTCCTATATTCATTTAATTTTAAATCCAATTCGTTGGCTATTTGGTAAGTATTATTATTCCTCTTATTTTTATCCCTCTTAGCCCACTGTAGCCCCGCTCATTGTGTGCACAATTTCGGCATCTCCAAAGCCTCCTCTGTGGCAAACCGACTCGACCAACTGCAGATCGGTTGCATGAATAACAGAAATTCATCAATAAAACATGTGCAGATCGGCGGCGAATGTGTCCAAGTGGCTACTGGCTACTGGCTACTGGCTACCATGATTGTTGTTATTTTGTTGTTGCTGCTGCAACTCTCACGGCACACGTTCGAATGTCAGTCCTGGCCAAAAGAGAGAAATCTGGTAGTTGCTGGTACACTGAGGAAAATCCGCTAAGCTTAAAATGGTAAGCAGCTCAACAATAATAAAAAAAATATAAACGAAAATATTCTTCGGAATGAAGAATGGTTTCAGATTATAAAATATAAATCCAAAATTCTAGCAAGTAACTACCATATATTTTCAAAAGTCCTGTCTAACTCACTCGTGATTATATGAAATATTAGATTAAAATACAACATATATATAAATTATATAATATATAATATATACTCTTTCTCTCACTGCAACTCCCTCTCGAGTGGTGTTGTTGTGCTGTTGCTGTTGTCATATCGTATCAGTTTTTGGCTTTCGTCAAACCACTTGGAAATGCAAGCCCCTTGGATCCCGTGGATCCCCGATTCGGAATTTTCAATCAGTTCCAATTGTTGCGCGCCGCTGACAAAGTTTAACCAGGCAGGAGGAGGCCAACCGGAGGTGATCCCAAACAGATCCCAAGGAGAGAAGGCTGGAACACTGAGTGGCAAAATGCGTTGGACCCCCGGGCAAGTTAGCGCTTTAGCTTGATTTCGCCCCCCCTTTCCAGCGATCGATGTATGGCAAAATTTAGTTGCGAACAGATAGATTATCCCGGGGTCTTTGTCTTCCAGCCGGCAGCAGTGGCGGCGGCATGATCTACTGGCATATCAATGAGCGGGCGGCGGCGGAGTGGGATGCCTTGGCTTGGCTGGATGCCACTCGGATCGACTGATCCATGCCGCCTTTTAAGCTGATTGGAGATGGTAGCTGGTAGTAGCTGCTAGCTGGGAGTGTTTTTAGTCGGTGATTGATATGCGCCCGCTGCTCCTCCTCGAGGAATGCGATGCCGACAAAAGTTACAGCCCGACTGACAAATGCGACATGCGGCGGGGATCACAGGTGTGAGCGTGTCACGATAGCTTAATAGAAATACCTGAGATGGGCCACTAGGACCCGAGAAGGT